>JANVCC010000022.1:36197989-36329292 GCA_025345505.1 Todiramphus chloris collaris
AGAAGAGAAGAGAAGAGAAGAGAAGAGAAGAGAAGAGAAGAGAAGAGAAGAGAAGAGAAGAGAAGAGAACTTTCCCAGTTGGTAAATAAGGTGCTGAAGAATTTCTGTCCATTTATTGGCAGTGAGAATGATGAAAAAGAGAAACAGGTGCACAGTGCAGAGCTAAAATTTTCAGTGTGCCTGTAAAAACATCCCCCCCCATTCTTTTCTGCTGAGGTGAGTCTAAGAGTGAACCTTCCTGTTTGTTTTTTCCCAAACAAGGAGGAAGCACTGAAGCTTTATTTTCCTATATCTTGTTTAGCCACCTTGATTAGAGTCTATATTCAGGTTCCTTAATGGACAGCATATTATATAGGTTGTTTGAGGTTAAGTAACAATGGGTGGCATGGCTAGCACAGTTTCCCATGTCTCTAAATATAAACACAATAAGAATCCTGTTAAGACAATGAAGCAAGATAGAAACAGGCTTGCTGCTCGAGCGCGTACGTTCTTTTTCTTGTTTTCTGGCCATTATGTAAACTGACATTCTGGTTTTCCCATTTGAGAGCAGACCTCTGCCTTATCATCATCACAGCAGATGTGCCCAGAGAATGTTTACCAATAAGGAAAAGAGACATTGCCGTTGTCTGGGTTGTTATTTCCTACAACAAAGAATAGGGGAGGTGGGATGAAGGAGGAGGACGGAAAGCAGCCGGTGTTGAAACGCTACAGCGGCAATGTAAGCAGAGACCCTGGTGTGTGGTTAAGAGCAGAGCTGTTGCGTAGCTACCAACTTCATTCAGAAGTGTAGGTGTATTGAAGAAGTGTTAACTGCTACCCAAATCTGTACACGTGCTTCCATCCCCACACCACAATGCTTCAGTATCTTCTGATGAAAACTCTGCAGGCTTTTTTTCCCCATCCCCACCCAGTGAGAGTCACACCAGATCAAACCCTCCCATTGAATATGTGACACCTGTGTGACCTGGCCTTCAAACCACGTAAGCCGCACCTACGGCAGCTTCATTTTATTCTAGTGCAGGTCATTTACACCAAGATGAGCCTAATTATTAGTAATGTAAGCTTGATGCAAAAGCTCCATCAGTAAGGCCTACAGATGGAGAAGAGGTTAGTGCTACTAGAAAGCTGAATTTCTCTGCAAAAGCAGAAAACACCTGCTTTGGAGCAAAATCAAATTAAACAAAGGCAGAATATAACAACTTACAGGCAGGAAGAATGTTTGTGCAAATAAAAGCAAAATTAACTATTAAATATTCATGAATATACCTGAATTTATTAAAGACAAGAAAGTTAGAGGACTCAGCTCAGCGCTGGGTCTGAACTTTTCTCCTTGCTCAGATACAGATCTCTTTCTGCCCAAAGTGGCTGTGACCGCTGAAAAGCCATTTCTGAAACCCGTGAAGTATTCAGGCTTGGCTTTTTAGATTGCATTTTTGTCTAAAATAAATGTCTTTGTATAAGTGTAAGTGAACTTCAACAGCCACTAAACAATCCCTCTAACCAGACGTGACCCTAAGGTGTCAATGTGCTTGTGGCTCTGTAGTTTCTGCAAAATACATCTTATAATTTTCCCTAATTGAGTGTTAGGAGAAGGCTTTCACTGATACTTGACGGAGAACTTGGAGCATAGACAGTTAAAGAGTGTAAAGAGCTGAGAAGTGGTTTTGCAAGTAGTACAGCCTTCGTGCTGTTTGTTCCTCAGTGAATCAAAAGGTTCTTGAAATTTTTGCAGTAGGAGTAATAGGTACAGAGTTCAGGTCTCACTTATCTCGCTAAGAGAAATACAAACCAGAGGTAAAAAGTGAAATACTGACCCTGTTAACAAGTACACGCAGAATGTCAGGACCCGAACTCATTCTGATTTCTCCAAGCTATAAATGTGAAAAACCCAGTAGTGTCTACATTGGAGTGAAAAATGCATCAAATTATGTGTTCAGTAAAAACTCCATTCTCTCTGCTCTAGCCGATGAAGACACAGTCACTGCAGCCCGGTACAGGTAGAGCCGAAAGCAGAATTTGTGTTCTTCGGGCTGTTTGAAAAGGTTCAGCCTCCAAAACAAAGTGTCACCATCTGTGAGTGAAGGGCTTGGCAGCTGTATTCCAGGTGGTCATTTAACTTGTATTAATGTAACTTCAGCCTCTGCGTTCATCCCTTTGTGACAGTTTGGAGATGCTATAGATATGGAAAGCAAGGGCACGAGGTTAGTTCTTCTGCGCTGGAGTCGACACACATAATATATTTCGACCTCCTGGGATTTGCTGAAGTGGTTCATTAGTGCAGTGGAACTTACTGAGAGCTCTAAGCTTTTTCCTCCAGGTATTTGTCTTTCTAATTATGCTTTTTGTTGTTTTTATCAGAAGTACTTATTTCTAGAAAGCTACAGGGCTGGTAAGGCTGGATTTTTAACGAAGTCTTTGTGTAATTGTTATGGCACATTTTAAATGCACTGCAACATTGTGCTCCTGTAGAGAAGAAAATCTATATTTCTTCATCATACTTTAAAGACTAATTCCCTGGAGTAATCTCCATTCTCTAATAGTTTATTCTAAATAAAATTGATTTTTTTCTTCTGGGAGATTAAAACCTGTCTTGAAGATTGTGAATGGTTTTGTTGTGTAGGCCTTTATTAATAGATACCCTGCAGCTTAATTCTGTTTGTATAAGTTGAAAACAATAAAAAGACTTGACAGTTTTGTCAGTTGTGTCAGCTTAAAAAAAATATGAAAAAAAAGGGAAAGGCAGACATCTCCTCCACCTGATGTAGCAAGCAACGGGGCTGTAAACAAACTTCAACCAAGTGCTCAGGAAGATCTGACTCATTACTCAAGGCAGAGTGGGCTGTTGAGTTTATCTATGAAATGTTAAAGCATGCAGAAAGTGAGCCATAGGACTCGGTGTCTGCTTTGTTAAGCAGGAGATGATTGTTTATCGAGATCAACAATAACTGACGTGTGAGTGTTCACAGAGATGGATCCTACTGTGCTCTTTTTAGCAGGTTTCACTGTGGTGAGACAGGCGCAGACATCAGACAAGTGCAGGGATACACTCTGAGAGGCTTGTGGGGAGCAGCTTCCTGTATAGAGATACTGCAAGCAGGGCTTTTAATTTATTTCTTTTTTTTTTTTTTCTTTCTAGGGAGAAGTGCATACCTCTTAAAAAAGTTGCATTTTGCATTGATAGGACTCCCTTTGTGGAGGTGTCTGCCAGCAGGTCCCTCCTGCCTTTGGAAGTTAAGGTGAAGATGCACAAAGGCAGTATCTAAATGGCAGATAGCAGTGCAAATCTACAACTCCTAGACAATTGTCTTCCAAGTAAGACAGAGGAGCTGCGAGCTGGGTGTTAATGCTGAAGCATTCTAAACACGGTTATCTTCACGGAACTGAGAGTCACTTTGCGGGTGATCAGAGAGACTTTTCGAGACTGTATTAGTTGGTGGCCTTTTTAATCTGCCTTAGTTTAGGAATCGAATGAACTGTGGCTCTCCCCCAGGGCATAGCATCATTGTGTTTATTATTATAAAGGCAGGAAGAACGGAAAGTTTTAGTTCAAGATAATTTGACAAATATAATTTGAGTTTGCCTAAATTTCCTTCAGCTTAGTTTTGCTGTGGAGCAGGCTCCAGCAGCTGAGTTCTGTCACCAAAACCATTGTGTCCTAAAATTCCAACATGACGCTATTTACTGGCTTGCATTCAGATAGTTTTATTCTAGACACATTCATGTGCTCGTGTTCACTAGTTTCAGTCTAGACACGTTCTGTACTTTTACTTTTTGGTGAACGAGTTAAAAATTTGGAATTTGTACTGAAATCTCTTTCAGCAAACTGTTTACCTTAGCACAGGTAAGAATCATAAACCCACATTTTTCTCTGTGAAAGACAATCAAAACATCTTTGTTACCCATTCACTTAGTTCTTCAGCAGGCAGAAGTCTGTATGTCCTCTCAGCATTAAGCACATCTATTCCTACTGATTTACACCACTCTTAAATTTCACCAAATAAACACCCTAAATCTTTAAATTGTTGTAAAGCAGAAATAACTTCAGAGACATCAAAGCATGACAGAATTTTGAATGGCCTAAATAATGACACCAGCACCTTGTGATGTAAGATGTGTCACAAGCCTCTTGGAGAATTCAACCCAAAACTTAAATCTGAAGTTGTAGTGCTGGAAAGTTTGTATCTGTGACATCAAAGGGCTGTGGTACTGCCCTTTGTCCTTGAGCATTTTTGAATTGAGAGATTTTGCTCTTTTGAATAAAACCGTAGGAATACAACTTAAAAGGTGCCATCAGTTTATTTGTAAAAAAAAAAAAGGGTTGTGTTAGATTTCGCTGCAGCAAGCTTTTATTTAGTTTCTTTATAAAAAGTCAGGAAAGCAATCCCTAAGTCATGCAGGCACTACAGCACTTAGAGCACATAGGAACATGTTACAAGTGGGTGTATCTGAAGTGAGTAACTTGTGTGATATCACAGAAACGAAAAAAATGTCGACCTGTTCTTGGTTGGCTGGCAGACTGGTGGGGCAGCTGGTGTGAACCAGGTCAAAGAATCCAAAGCAAAGTTACCGCATGGGAAGCGTGAAACTAGAGGAAGAAAATGAGCTAAGCAGAAGTGTTCCAGAACAACCCTGAGATCCCTGTGCTGGGAACAAATGTAAGAAGTGAGCTGTCCTATCTTGTCTGAGTCAGAACTTAAAAAGTTTTGAACTTTAGCTATCTTCTGTGCTTTCAGTTTGATATGGGAATTATCTTCAAAGTAGTTATCTAAAGTTTTATATCTGGAGGAAAAAAAAAACCCACAACAAATCAAAAAAAACCCCAACAACTTAAAAGGAATACTAAATACAATGGAAAACACTGGAAATCTACTAACTGCTGAGGAAAAAAAGAAGTCCTTTTATCTATAAATAGATTATTGATTCTGATATAACCACATCACAGTGTGGGTGGAAGAGGAGCTCCGGAAGAATTGATCATCTCAGAGAGAAAAAAGGAAATTATTTTTGCCCCCAGGAATTATATTTAAGTTTGTCCAATCTTTGAAACCATATTTATGTAAGACAGGATTTCTGTTGAGTTAATCACAATTCAAGAAACAAGCTGTTATAAATCTTTGCAATATATGTTATTGAGATTTCATTTGTCATCTTCTGAAAATGTATTGAACTAATACTGAATGGGGACTCGTGGCCCATAAATAGAAATAGTCAGAAAAAAAGTTATCTTCCAATCTGCGTTCTGGAGAACTTAGAATCATAGAATTGTTTTGGTCAGAAGAAGCCTTTAAGATCATCAAGTCCAACAGTCAACCCAGCACTGCCAGGTCACCATTAAACTGTGTCCCTCAGCACCACATCTACATGTCTTTTAAATCCCTCCAGGGATGGTGACTCCACCACTTCTCTGGGCAGCCTGTTCCAGGGCTTTACAACCCTTTCAGCGAAGAATTTTTTCCTAATATCCAGCCTAAACCTCCTCCGTGCAACTTGAGGCCATTTCCTC
This sequence comes from Todiramphus chloris collaris, assembly GCA_025345505.1. Classification (NCBI taxonomy): domain Eukaryota; kingdom Metazoa; phylum Chordata; class Aves; order Coraciiformes; family Alcedinidae; genus Todiramphus; species Todiramphus chloris. Next base: position 36,203,493 of record JANVCC010000022.1, read on the forward strand.
TCGTCCTATCACTTATTACTTGGGAGAAGAGACTGATCCCCACCTTGCTACAATCTCCTTTCAGGGAGACAACTCCCTGAAAGAGTCCAAGGAGGTCTCCCCATAGCCTCCTTTTCTCCAGGTTGAACAACCCCAGTTCCCTATCTCTAGACCCTTCACCAGTTTCACTGCCCTTCTTTGGACATGCTCCAGCCCCTCAAGGTCCTTTTTGGAGGGAGGGCCCCAGAGCTGAACCCAGTATTCGAGCTATGACCTCCTCAGTGCTGAGTACTGGGAAATAATCACTTCTTCAGTCCTGCTGGCCACACTGTTCCTAGTAACATGTTCAGTTCCTGAGGTTGTTTTGGTCTAGTTAGTATGTGCAATATCATGGATCCAGTGACACTGGAGCTCATTATGGACAGCATAATTAAGTTGTGTGAGAAAGAGGAGAAAGTTGATGCTGCAGCCTTATTCTTTAGGAAAAAACAAGACGATCAGTTAGAGATTTGTTGTCATGATACCTGTAGTCTCACATAGTCTGACTGTTGTAATTTAAGATGTACATGTTACGTTAAAATGAAAGATAGAATAAAACCATACTTGCTATTTTGGTTTCTAGTAGCCACCTACACTTAGTATCTTTTGATGAAATATTGAATTGTTTTTGAGTGATACTCCTGATGCATAGTATTGCCTAAGGTGTTAAACAAAACTGAATCCACCTTGTGGTCTTCTAAGAAAGATCGTCTTTTGTATAAGCAGAAATACCAGGAATTAATGCAGTAGTGGTGGGTGTTTTCAGCAGGGACAGAAATTTCATGGAAGAATAAGGTCACATTTGAAAAAAAAAAAAACCAAACCCAACCAACCCCACAAAAAAGTTATGTCCAGTATTTTATATGAAAACAAACCAACTCTCCTTCTGTATGGACTTAAATTAAGTGTAGCATCAATGAAGTTAGAGACAGACTAAAGTAAAATGAGTTACAATAGGAGAAAATCAGATATTTTAAAGCAAGAACAATATTTAGATGCAAAAAATAGATCCTTAGTTATGTCATGCAGCTTATTTGTGAAGTATTTTTCTGAAGTAAAATCATCCTTGTTTGAACCTTACTTTTTTTCTTAGGTAAATGAGTTCCAATGATAAGGAACAGAGGTGGAAACCAGCGTTAATATTAGTCAGCTGGAACCTCCTCATAAATTAAAATAATGCTCTTCTCAAAACTCATCCAACAGCAACATCTCATTTCAACAATTTCTTTTTCAGACCAGTTCATTGTCACCTGCCTTTTACCCAGTTTCCTAATCACCTCCTAGGGTCCATATCATTGTGCTAGTTTCCCATGGAGCATTGTTTGAAGACTGTTGCCAAAGTCCATATACTGTCCATAGAATCTAAAATTGAACACAATGTGGTAAAAGAGGTTAATTACCACTGCTAACAAAACTCTTGTATCTGTGTGAGCCCGATGATATGAGACACTGAAGGCCTTTGGGAAATGCTAAACTCCTCCAATCTCTGTCAGCACCAGTCTGACGAAGACAATCAGCAATGTATATGTTTGTATATAAAACATAATTAAATTTTTAAAGGTGACTTAATGCTTAAGATTATTACCAGGGAACTTTTCCAGCTGCTGAGAAAAAGCTGAGAGTGCTTTAAATGGAAGCATATATTTAATATATATATATATATATATGCTTCTTAAGTTTTGGTGAAAGGGGAATTAGGTTTGTTATCTTATAAAACATGTTTTGAGAAGATATATCTATAAGACAATAAGATTAAAAAAAAAAAGTCACCCTGCAAAACTTGCTGTGTCCTGTTCCTAGTATAAGCTGGGTAAAAAGTAATTTAAGATACTGATGAATGAGTTTCATCTGTACAGGCCTTTGTAAAGCAACAGAATAATAATCAGTGGTCTGGCTCCATTGTTATTCCATTGTTTTGAGTCTCCTAGTGTTGTTCCTACACTGAGGTGTCAAGCTTACAGATGCAAAATCATTTTCAAATAAATGCTTCAGGCAAATGGTTGATGGAGTGCTGCCATCTCTTGGTTATGCAAATGATAGGTTGCAAGATATCTGGCACTTTTCTTAGATAGAAATGCCCTCCCTAAATAGCTTTTCTCTGTTTGTTATGAGAAGGGTGATACTCAGCTCTAATATTCAATATATTTACAGACATTTCCATTTAATGTGTCCAGCAAGGTTATTAGTGCTATTTGAGAGACCTCGAGTTTCTCCTTCCTATTGATGGAGAGGTTGGCTGCTGTTGAGAGAGTGGTTTAAAGTGCCAAAAGCATTAAAATGGTGTTCAGACATCTAAGCACGCGGACCCATTCTGTAGCTAGCAATGTGAGAGACCGTGCGCGTGTAGCGGTGGAGCCCAGTAAGTACGGCGTTGCCACCGCATGTAGCAGGCTGCAGGCTTGGTGCTAAGCTAAGAACACCAGACTGTGCCTGGGCTGCTGTTGTGGTTGGCTTTCTGAAGCTGTGAGGGCATTCTCTATCAAGCGAGCTCGTGCTTAGGTTTGTACTATTGTGTGCTAGTGCTTATTGTTACCTGTATTTCTGTAACTAACAGGTAGTAACGAGAAGCTGTCCTTAGTGCAGAGAGAATTCTCAATGACCCTACATAAACCACAGTGTAGAAAATACAGGCAGGTGATGACAGCAGACACCTTGGAAGTGTGGATATAGGATGATACCAGAGGCCCCAGGGTCAACGACCGGTCATCAGATGAAAGCAACTTAACATCCACTTGAAATGTGAAAGTACCTGAAAATAATGAGGTTTTAATCAGAATCTCCAGCACATTTGTCCCTGTGGAGCGCTGGTACCCCCAATAATCAACACTCAGCCCTCGCACGGTGTTTCAACATACAGTTGCTCACCTCCTGGCACCTCTTGTCTGCTCCAAATCTGATTCAACCTTAAAAAGCTATGATGCTCTTCTTCAGAGCAAATTTGTGAAGCGTAGGTTTCCTTGTGAGAGCAGTATGTCAGATAAACATCGCACTACGTGCTGATTAAATGATACACACTGAGCTTGAACGGCCTGAATCCAAAGGAGGGAAGCTGTGCCTCCCCTTTGTATGCCAGTTCCTTATACATTGTATCCTGAATTATCCTTCGGGTTATTATCTTCCATAATGCAACTTTAAATGGGTTATTTATCCGTGCATAAAAGTGCAGAAAATTCCAGTTGTTTGCAGCACTATTTATTCAGCTTGTTGCAGGTGATGTTAAATACCCAAGTTAGGTATTTCTTGATCTGTACATCCTCACATCATGCCACAGATATGTTGTATAGACTTCCGTTAGTCCTTTGATAGTTCACAGATGTTCTGCTTGGTAGTCTGCCCATTTTCTGCCTGCTTATCAGTCTCTCCACCGTTAGGGTTGTATTCAGATATAATAACATAACAATGACAGAGTTACAACTCTGGTTGACATGGGAAGAGCAACTGACATAATCTACCTGGACTTGTACAAAGCATTTGACACTGTCCCACAGGACATCCTTGTCTCTAAGATGGAGAGACATGGACTTTATGGATGGACAACACAGTGAATAAGGAACTGGCTAGAAGGTTTGTGCTCAAAGAGTTGTGATCAGTGGTTTGATGTCCAGGTGGAGACCAGTGACAAGGGGAGTTCCTCAGGAATCTGTTCTGGGTCCAGTGCTGTTCAACATCTTTGTCAGCGACATGGACAATGGCATCGACTGTAGCCTCAGCAAGTTTGCTGACAACACCAAGTTGTGTGGTGCAGTGGACTCACTTGAGGGAAGGGATGCCATCCAGAGGAACCTTGACAGGCTCGAGAAACGGGCCAGGGCAAACTGGTTAAGGTTCAACAAGTCAAAGTGCAAGGTCCTTCATCTGGGCTGGACCAATCCCAGGCACAATTACAGACTGGGTACAGTGTGGGTTGAGATTAGCCCTTAAGAGAAGGACTTGGGGGTGTTGATTGATGAGAAGCTCAACATGAGCTGGCAGTGCGCTCACACAGCCCAGAAGGCCAACCGTATCCTAGGATGCATCAAGAGAAGTGTGGCCAGCAGATCAAGAGAGGTGATTCTCCACTCTGCTCTTGTGAGACCCCACCTCAAATACTGCATCCAGTTCTGGTGTCCCCCCCATGAGAGGGACATAGATCTGTTGGAACGAGTCCAGAGGAGGCCACAAAGATGATCCAGGGGCTGGAGCACCTCTGCTATGAAGATAGACCAAGGGAGCTGGGATTGTTCAGCCTGGAGAAGACTCAAGGGGGACCTCATAACTGCCTTCCAATACCTGAAGGGAACCTACAAGAAGGCTGGAGAGGGACCCTTCACAAGAGTGTCTGGTGATAGGACAAGGGGAAATGGTTTTAAACTGAGGGAAAGTAGGTTTAGATTGAATCTTAGGAAAAAGTTCTTCAGTACGAGGGTGTTGAGACTCTGGAATAGATTGCCCAGAGAAGCTGCGGATGCTCCCTCCCTGGAGGTGTTCAAGGCCAGGTTGGATGAGGCCTTGAGCAACCTGATCTAGTCGAGAGGAGTCCCTGCCCATGGCGGGGATGTTGGATTAGATGGTGTCCAAGGCCCCTTCCAGCCTAAGCCATTCTACGATTCTATGATAATTAGACCTCACATCTCTCAGGCTACGTAGGCTTTCAGTGGTAGCCTAAAAAATGTTCCTGTCAGCTCCACCTACTACAACTTTTTTGGTGTCATATCCAAGGCTTTCAGGGCTGATCTCTTTTGGAACAGTTCTAGTTTTGAAGAGGCGTGAAATGTCAGTTTGATTAAAGTGGCTGTGGGCAGATAGGCTGTGTTTACATGAATACTTATTATTTCTAGGTTATAAACGTGACTGTTTTAAAACTGGATAGTTGAAAATACATATCCACTGCTCTATTCAGGGAATATGGCGTCTCTAATTAGCAGAGTATGGAAATGACATGTCTGCTGTCTCCTAGGGACAAGATATGTGCATGGCCTGAGCAGGAAAAGAAAGAAAAATACCTTCTTAATTAAGCTCTAGTTTACTTTTCCTAGTTCATCTTTCTTTTCTCAGTTGTTTATAGAAGGTGACAGCAATGGTGGCAGACAAAATAATGAGAATTTTTTAAATCTTTGTGCTCTGCCTCAAAAGCTGCAGTCTACAAAACACCCTGAAGGCTTGCATACTCTACTGCTCTTTCAGCCTTCTCAGATCTCTCATGTTATTTCTTCAGTGCAAGCATGAGATAAATAGCCTCACTAATTGGTTAATCCAGTTTCTGGTGACATCATCCTTACCAAATTCCTTCTTAAGTAGGTGAGAAAGAATTAAAGACTGCAAAACTCTTGCTATATTCTTGTTTTGTGTGGGTAAGGATCAAATATTCATGGAGGAAATTAAATATTTTCATCAGACTTAAAATTCAAAAGGACTAAGTGGTTTTGAAACTACTGCCTAAGGACACACTTTGGAAAACTGGGAAAAAATGGTCTGTCTGTTCTTAACAGGTGTAACCTGTAGGTGAGAGGTGTAGCAGGTCCTCACTGAGAATCCTTTCCCTCTCTGTCCACTTCAGCAACAGTGCAGCACCTTAAAGAATGTGAAGGGGTAGAAGTGGCTTCCAAATTCATACTTGTTATTAGAAAGGTCAAGATGATAGCAGTTCTCCACTGTTGGTCTTCTGGATATATAAATGGCCAGTATGGATCCCACATCTCAAACAGTGGTGTTAGAAACCAAAAGCGTTACCTCCATCCCTCACCATGACAGCCAGCCTGAAACCACTGTTTAAGTTTGGAATGCCCACTTTCCAGGTTTCCTTCCAAAATGACAATCTCCTCCTGCGTTGCCAGCAGCTACAGACAATGTCACTCTTCACTGTGTATCAGAATCTTGGATGTTTCTTTTAGAGTGCTGTTTAGGTCAGTGAAGCATTTTGGAGGCAGGATAGCCGTGTTTGCATTATGTTAGTATTTTGAGACACCCAATACAACTCTAGAACAGAGATAAATTTCCCTTCTGCAAGTAAAAATAGATAAGCTGGTGTGGCTGAACCAGGAAGGCTGCTGGAAATCAGAGAGAAAACTTTGGTTGCATGGCCTTATTTAGTATCCACTGAAGTTCATGTCCCGTGTCAGTTCTGACGAAGTTCATGTCCCGTGTCAGTTCTGATGGATATCTTACAATGCCTGTAGGATAGCAACACAACTACCTGCCATGCTGACCACATGATCTCTCAGGGAATTGTTTTTACCCAGTTACACCCTGACAAGTAAGCTGTCGTTTTCATTCCTACTCTACCGTTTCAACTGCAGTTAGTACATTTGTGAGTCACTTAACAGTTATTTCTTCTCATGCTCTCCATCTTCATGTCAGAATAGCTCTTTTGCTTCCATGACCCAAACAGGGACACATCACATGGTTTGGAAAATGCCTTATCTAAAAAACAGATTGACTAGTTTAAACAGGGGTGGTACTACATTATTTTCTTTTCTCCAACAGTAAAATGCTTAGTTTTTGATTCTTCTTTTTCTTGGTCATGACCTGTTTTTGTCAGTTGCAGGCATTTAAAGAACACCACACACAAGGAGTTAACTGCTATCACAGTTAAGACAAAACTAACTCCTTGGACGTGACAGCAATAACGTGCACACTCAGAGTCTAGTTGGTGACTAAGGATCTGCTTCCTCCTCTAAGACCTGTAGTTTTGGAGTGTTACAGTGAGAGAGTGAAGGAGCCAGCCCACCTTTCAGAAGGCTGTCATCAGCTGCAATGGCTGCAGTTCGCTGGGAAATGGCTATTTCATTTTTTGTATTTGTGCTGGTAATGGCCCCTGTCAGGACGTATTCACACACATAACTTTAAGTGCAACTGTCTTTGATCGATTACTCTGCGAGGGGGCTGCTTGTAATTCATGCTTTGTTCCTGTTTATATACTAGACCGTTTCTTGGTCACCTCAGTATTCTGATTCTTGGCTGAATATTGAATAGACAATCACATGGTTTTAGAAATTATTTTATTTCAAGGCTCCCATGTTAAATCTAATCAATGTTTATACTTTATTCAAATAAGGGTTGATAGTTTTTCTTCTACGTATTTGACCTTGTATAAGATAGCAATCCTTTCTCTGCTGTAAAACTGGTATGTTTTCAATCACCTCCTTCTTTACTGATCTAGGCACTGGCAGCAAGTTTTACAAACTGGCAGGGATAGCAGGATGGCCATGAGCCAGCAACGTGCCCTCCTGGCCAAGAAGGCCAATGGCATCCTGGAGTGGATTAGAAGGGTGTGGTTGGTAGGTTGAGAGAGGTTCTCCTGCCCTCTGCTCTGCCCTGGTGAGGCCACATCTGAAATATTGTGTCCTGTTCTGGGCCCCTCAGTTCAAGGACAAGGAACTGCTTGAGAGAGTCCAGTGCGGAGCCACAAAGATGATGAAGGGAGTGGAGCATCTCCCTGATGAGGAGAGGCTGAGGGAGCTGGGTCTCTTTAGCTTGGAGAAGAGGAGACTGAGGGGTGACCTCATTAATGTTTATAAACATATAAAGGGCGAGTGTCAGGAGGATGGAGCCAGGCTCTTCTCTGTTATGTCAATCGATAGGACAAGGGGCGATGGGTGCAAGCTGGAGTATAAGAGGTCCCACAGAAACATAAGGAAAAACTTTGTCACGGTGAGGGTGACAGAGCCTGGAACAGGCTGCCCAGAGAGGCTGTGGAGTCTCCTTCTCTGGAGACGTTCAAAACCTGCCTGGATGCCTTCCTATGTGAGCTGCTCTAGGTGGTCCTGCTCTGGCAGGGGGGTTGGACTAGATGATCTTTTGAGGTCCCTTCCAACCCTTAACATTCTGTGATTCTGTGAAACTTTTGTTTTATTTCCCACTCCTCTTAGATGCTCATATATGAAAGTATTTCAAACAATTGTCTATGAACTATCTATATTATTCTGATCCATATGTCAGTGAAATGATATCAACAACATTTACTGCACTGAAAAGATTTAATAGCATCCAGCAGAACATCAGCTTGCCTGGTAATAATTCCCGAACAGAAATAGATTAAGTTTTTCATAACTTAAAAAAAAAAAGGTTAATATTGATTTGACAGATTCATACACTGCCTTTTTTTAGCATGTTCAATAGAAGAAGTGTGTCTATGGGTCAATTTTAAGAGATTGTGTAAATAATACAACTAACACTGGTTATTAAGATTTTTTTCTGACATGTAGAAACATTTAAACCTCAGTGTCTTTTGGTTACGTTTTTTTGTGTTAAAGAGAGATTGTTGTGTTACAGGTTCTAAGTATTTTATAACACAATCAATCCACTTACCAAGCTGTTCTAGAGAAACAAAGTCTAGCATAAAATTAAAGTACTGTAGGGACAGTTAGATTTCTGCCATATGTGTGCAACATTTTCAGGTTCAGGAAGCAAATTGGAAGTCACTCTGTTTTTACACCACAGTTAAGAGAAAAGTATTTGCAAAGTAGTGTGCTGGATTTATACTATCACTGTTCTTTGCAAGTTTGTTCTTATGAACCATCAGGAAACTGAGGAGAAAAAGTGTTTCCAGTTACAATCTCATTCTGAAATTGTCAGCTGAAGTATTTAAACGGTTCATTTTTTTTTGCATGCAGGTGAGTAAAGGTTTCATATTATTACATACCTGTCATCTTGATTCTTTGGTTGTGGGTCACGTAGCCTAAAGCATAAGCTGACAGTGCTGTTGGTAGGCACTGGGAAAGGAAGGCTGCTTTCAACAAAGGTTACAGAACACAACAGTAACCAGGAATCAAATTCTGAACTCCTCTTTCTGATTTCCCATGGAATGTAAGTACAGCTTACACGAGACAGAAGAAAATAAAAACCTGAGATAAACAGTAAAATAGAACACAGAGTCAGTAAGTTTATTAATATCACAGTTAAATAAAAATTAATCATAGAAATGTAAATACATACATGCCTGTGTTTCCTGGTCCAGTGAAAACACCTTTTATAGTAAAACTTATTTCCAGGCACAGCACAGAACTTTGCCCAGGAGAAAATGTGAGAGAATACGTTTAGAGCGAGTCTTAAAGCAGACAGGCTGTTTATGACAGAGTCAATGGATTTGTGGAACAATCTCTTGATGATCTGAGAAAGCTGCCCTGGCATGATGCTGTACGTTTTTCTCTTATGTAACTCACACCACGGGGAGAACAAAATACACTCCAAGAAGTTCTGCAGGGAGGGCTGCAACACCCTACTTTTTAAAAAAGCTCTTACGACTCATTGTGCATGAATAGTATTTCAGGCAGAATGAGCACACAAGTCCTAATGCAACCTAACACCCACTTGAAATGTTAAAGCTCCTTTTCTATGATGCTGAAATTAATGAGAATTTAATCAGAATTTCTTGATAATATGGGGCACAACCGTAAGGCTGAAAATGGGAAGCATTCACTAACACATTCTTGAGAAGAAAATCTGCTGGATACTTTGCAGGTATCCATTCTTTTCTTTACTTGTGAGCAATTTACCAGACAAATCTGTGCTCCTGAAGGCAGAATTGTTTTGAAGAGCAATGAAAATGTGTTTTCACAATGAAGTAGCTTGCATGCTCATTTGTGGAGCTTGCAGAGTTATCAAGAAGCTGTGTTATACATTTAAGTATAATTTAGCTAAAAGCCAATTCCCCTTGTGTAGGTCATTTGGAGACAGTAGTGGAATGACTAGTATTCCTTTTAAGTGAAGAGTGAACAGCAACCAGTCAGGAGGAATTTCTGTATTTGCAGACACTAGTGATGATTTCAAATGATGAGGAAGTTAAATCACTTTTTATTATAAAAGCTAAGAAGGTGAAACATTATCAGGAAGAACCATTAATTTGGCCACAGGTAGTTTGTTCTCTGTGTGTCTTTAAGGGTCTAGACTGAGCACACTGTCTCACCAGAGGATGCGTGTGGTAGAACTCATGGATTTCAATTCAAAGCTCCCAAGACAATTCACCTTCCTGGAGGTGAACAGCCTGCACAGGGGTTTTAACCTACAATTACTGCACAAAACAGGAACTTTATATAAAGACACAATGCCTATTGGTAAAGCGTTTCATAACGTTGTAAGCAAGTAGGTGGCAAACTTAATTAGGCCACTTCGTAATGATCGCTTTCTGTACCTGCTGTTGCTTTATGGTTCACTATTTGGGAGATAAAAATGGCTGTTATCTCCGCGTGACCCAGCACCTCCTACGCTCTGCTCTGCTCTGCGACCCATTGCTGGTCCATTGAAGCATACCAGTGTTGTGCACCAGGAGCACCAAATTAACACTGGACTCTGTTAAAGCTGCCTTCCAAAACCAAAAAAAAAGGTACTACACTACAAAGAGACATCCAGCTGATTACAACTTGCCATGATATCAACCCGTCACTTCCATCTTGGTCCAAGCGCGGTAACTGTGCCTGTCTTGGCTGATCACATAGGAACACTGCTCAATTTGTACTCCTTGCTCGGGCTGTGGGAGCAGAAGCTGTCAAAATGAGTATATGGAGTGTAAAAGGGAAAACATGGGATTGCAGTCTTGGTTTGGAGAGAGTGGGAGGAGGAAGTCAGGAAAAATGGTCTCAGGATCCTGACCTGGGAGAACCAAGGTTGTGCCCATGCTCATGCCGTGGTTCTAGGATGGATTACAAGTCTCTATACATGTCACGTTGTACATCCCATAAATAATAAGCTTCATGTTTCTAAGAAGCACCAAATATAATGCAGATGTGGAGTAAATCTGCTGATTTGTAACTTCTTTATTCTTGAAAAACTTAATTCCTCATAAACTTCACCCATTTTAACTGGAAAGTTAAATAAGAGGGCAAATTAAAGTAAAAAGAATCCAAACAACCCCATTCTTACTATGATTTTTTAGTGGATTTGGGGTTTTTTTACACATTAATCTGCTGCAGTATATTATAAAGTGTTACTCTTCTAATGGGTCACTGATGGATAATCTCATACTACTGATGACTTACCTCTTTGCAAGCCATACCAGTGTTTGTGTGACAATGTAAGGCAGAAGTCAGTCAGATCTCTTTCTGCTGCTGGAATGAAGAAAATTCACACATATCCCTGCTGTTCAGACCTTGAGAACTCTTAATTGCCTTAAGTATAAGCTTAGAAACAGAGCAGTACACTTAATCTTCTAACAGGTCTAAACCTTATCTACCATTCAGCTACAAGCCCTTTTTAAAAAAAGAAATCTCCAGCAAGAGAAGGTTTTAATCACCCAGTTCTAAACCCCTAACCAGATTGGTGGGTAGATTCAATCTGACCCAATAACCTGTTCAACAGCTGACAATTTGTGTCACATTCTTTGTGGTAGCTGCTCGTGGTAGTGCCCGTAACGTTTGCATCCAGGTTCGTGGTGCTGCGTGCGAGCGGCCCGCACACGAGTCTCCTCTGTGTGACAGCGTATTCCATCTTTTCCGTGGGATGTGCTTTTTAACCGTAGCAGCAGCGTGTGGGGCACGCTTCCTCTCCTACTTCCCACAGAGCCAGTATAATGGAGTAAAGTGCTTCCTCATACCATTAGTTTCCTTTGCAAACTAGCTGATTCTTTCCACTTCGCAGAGCAAGTGTACGTTGCCTTTTTAATACTGAGGTTAAGAAGACCTGCCATGCCATCAGATGGTTTTCGGTACCAAAACATGTCAGGAGACAGCTCAGGTGGAACTGCCACTGACGCTTTAAACTCTGGAGTTGAAACGACCTCCAGTATTCTTATGAAACATCTCTGTGCTGAGATCTGTAGAGTACCTGTGGCATTAGGACACCTCCTGCAAAACACCAGCCTTTGCAAGATAATCGTATAACACTTTGGAGCTCCTCTAGCCACTGTCCCCTCAAAGACACTGAGATGGTTTTCCACCTGTGTTGGAGAACAACCCTAGAAGTTTGAAGGAAGATAAGAGCTTTACCAAACACGGACAGCAAGATATATTGGCCTCATGCATATTCACAGATAGCTGATGTCACGGTTTACTTTTACTTTTCCCCCCTGTTTTTGAGGGGCATTTGAAACCAAACAGGGAGCAAGTGAGACCACTCCGGTAACACTGTCCCACATGACATCTTTGTCACCAAACTGGAGACGTGGATTTGACAAATGGACCACTTGGAGGATAAGGGATTGGCTGGCTTGTCACACTCAAAGAATTGTGGTCAACAGCTCAGTGTCCAAGTGGAGAATAATGATGAGTGGTGTTCCTCAGGGGTCAGTACTGGGACCAGTGCTGTTTAACATCTTTGTCAGCTACATGGACAGTGGGATCGAGGCACCCTCAGCAAGTTTGTGGATGACACTAAGCAGTGTGGTGTGGTCAACGTGCTAGACGGAAGGGATGCCATCCAGAGGGACCTTGACAGGTGGGACCATGCCAACCTCATGAAGTTCAACAAGTCAAGTGCGAGGTCCTGCACCTGGGTTGGGGCAATCTCAAGCTCAAATACAGGCTGCGTGATAAGTGGGTTGAGAGCAGCCCTGCGGAGAAGGACGTGAGGGTGTTGGTTGACGAGCATCTCGACATGACCCATCAATGTGCACTTGCAGCCCAGAAAGCTAATCACATCTTGGGCTGCATCAAAAGAAGCACGGCCAGCAGGTTGAGAGAGGTGGTTCTGCCGCTCTGCTCTGCTCTGGTGAGACCCCACCTACAGCACTTGCTCAGCTCTGGGGTGCCCAGCTTCTGATGGCAGCACTTTGTCCCTGAATGCCTGATAGTCACAGCTGGCTTGAGGCCGACAGGATCCCTCTTCTCTGCAAACAAACAGGCAGCATTTTCTCTTCTATCTTGCTGCAATAACTAAAGGAAGCAATTTTTTTCTTTCACAGTGAGCAGAAACTAAATGCAATTATTACATCTTTCCTAATACTGACCAAACAGCCTAGAAATGGTGCCCGGGGAAATGGGACACTGGCAGAACGCGCTGGCCTCAGACGCGTCCCCACGCGGACACGGAGCACCAGCCGGATGGCTGCCTGGGACAGGCGGGTGCCTGGGACAGGCGGGTGCCTGGGACAGACAGGTGCCTGGGACAGACGGGTGCCTCGCCACGCTCGAGTCGTATTGCCAAACTGAGGGAAACTGATGATAAGAGATGACAAAGAATGTATTACGTTTTCTCCCACTTTCCACCCTCTAGAGCGGGAGACGTGTTCAAAGAGCGAGCTCTGGCACCAGGCTTTGGGAGACGGCCTTGCTCACTGGCTCTTCCCCCAACAGCTTCCAGGCCACCAAGCCCCGCAGCCGGCGGCTCGGGCAGGGGCAGGGGCAAGGGCAGGACGGGCCCTATCTGGCGGACGCGCGGGGAGAAGCCAGGCCGCCAACGGCCGCCCAGGAGCCGGGGAAGGCAGCGGGCCGGGGAAGGCAGCGGGCCGGGGACGGGCGGGGATGTGCGCCCGACGCCAGGGGGCAGCCTGCGGCCTGCACTCAGCCGCGGGCTCGGCTCGGGGCGGCTCGGAGGGCTCGGGGCGGTTCAGGCGGTTAGGGACGGCTTGGGGAGGCTCGGCTCTGGACGGCCCGGGGAGGTTCCGCGCTGTTCGGCGCCGTTCGTCTCGATTCGGCTCGGCTCGGCTCGGCTCGGCAGTGCTGCGCCTATAAAGGCGCTGCCGCAAGGCGTTCGCCTTGGCTGTGTGTGCCGCCGTCGCGTTTCCGCGCCGTGCCGGTGCCGGCTGATCCGGCGACCCCGAGGTAGGAGCAAGCCGGGCAGGCAAAGCCGCTGACAAGGTGATGCTGGTGATACGATCTGCCCCTGTTTCCGTGGGTAGGGGGTCTGGCTTTCTAAGCCGTGCCGGCCTGAGGCCAGCCAGGGTTGGCTGGGGTGAGGCTTCTCTGGCTGGAAAAATCAGTCACTGTATCCAGCCCCCGCAACTTCACTTTGTTGTGGAAGAGGGGCCAATCTCCAGCCATCCCAGAGATGATGGGTTCCATGAAAATACTTGCTTCAGACCATTAAATCAGCCCATGGCTTTGTGGCTGGCACAGCAGGCAGTGCAGATCACAGAACCATAGAATTGTCACCGTTGGAAGGGACCTTAAAGCCGATCCAGTTCCCACCCCCCTGCCATGGGCAGGGACACCTCCCACTAGAGCAGGGTGCTCACAGCCCCAGCCAGCCTGGCCTTAAAAACTTCCAAGGATGGGGCTTCCACCACCTCTCTGGGCAACCTGTGCCGGTGTCTCACCACCCTCCTGGGGAAGAAATTCTTCCTAATGTCTAACCTGAATCCACCTATCTCTAGTTTTAATTCATTCCCTCTGGTCCTCTCAGTTCCCAACAGCCTAAAAAGTCCCTCCCCAGGTTTCTTGTAGCCCCCTTCAGATACTGGAAGGCTGCAATAAGATCTCCCTGGAGACTTCTCTTTTCCATCATGGCACGGGAACAGGTCATTAACTGCCAGCAAGCTGCTCCTGGGTCTTACTTCAGGAAAAATGGATCTTTAAGGCTATTTTTCTCAGCACAATATAGAGTCATGCGTAGGGCTCTGTTATTGTGCTGTCTGCAGTAACAACACCCCTGAGAACCAGCAGCTGCGTCCCACTGGTGTGTACAGGTGAAGAGATGAACACTGCCACTCAAAGGGTGTGATAGAAAATTAGGTGTAATGCTAAAACTGAAAGGAAAAGGGTAAAAGAAAAACTAGGTACTCCACAGTGTTTGGCATTACACATTTGAGCGTAATGCTAGATGCATTAACCCTACATTACATAGAAATGTCAAAACCAAAACCCCATGAAAGCCTCTAAAAGCACTAATACTTACTTGCTGACACTCTTCTGCCCTTGAACTGTTATGCTATGCCTGTGGAACTATAATTTTTATATGTAAGAGAAAGAATTTCACTAAATAAGGAGAGAAAGGCAAATAAAATTCTTCCGGAGGAGCAAAAATCTGTTCTAAGAAAAATTACTACCTTGTGGTAGGGAGAGTGCTTATTTAGACGCTGGTATTTGCAGCATTTCTTGCGTTGACCCCCACCACAGACAAAAAGTCTTGGCTTCTGAATGATGTTTGAGTCTCCTTCTCTAGAGGCTTTCAAGACCCACCTGGATCTGTTCCTGTGTGGCCTGCCCTGGGTGATCCTGCTCTGGCAGGGGGGTTGGACTTGATGATCTCCTTTCCAACCCCTACCGTTCTATGATTCTATGCCCAGGTTTTGCAGCCAGACAGCGATGCCACCAACTCTTGTGGTTTCCTCTGGTCAGGAGGATGCTGGTGCAGGTCAAAGGTGGCATGAGTGCCACTTCTACAGCTCATGCTGTAGCACAGAATGGAGATACGAGGTAAATCTTCCTCTACTGCAGGAAAACAGCAGCTATCAAATCATCCATCTGTGAATTGCTTTAGGAGAAAACTAATCATGTGACAAGTTTAGTGAAAACAGCAAAGGGAAGTTGGTTTCATTACAATTCAGGAAGGTGTCAAAGGGTGACTGTCTATGAAAATGCTTTATGATATCCCTTAGGTGTTTTTTGTCTGATCTTCACTACATTGAGTAACAGTTTGTAGAGAATACAGCTTTAAAAGTAGCTCTCAAATGTGCATGCTTTCATGGTTTCTGCAATTGGGAGACTAAAATCCTATAAAGTATTCGAAGATACAATATTCAACAAGGATAGGGAGCCCTATTCTTTGATAACTTTAGTGAAAATTTAGATCCAGATTAGGGTTAGGAGCAGTAAGATTTGAGGATGAACATAAAGGCTGTGGCTTAACATGAATGAAGTGTAATTCTAAAGTGGTGTTCTCACAAGATTTTTGGTCCCAAATGTTATAAGTCTTGAGAGGCTAGGCAGTCCAGGAGAAGGACATACTTAGTTTCTACTGGAAAAAAAATGCTTTCCTTATTTGTATCCAGCCTAGAATTTAAGTCCTAGGAATGAAATTGGATGCAAAATTTCTTAATATTGGTTGTTAGGGTTTCCTTAGTCTCTGTGTGATTTATTAGTAGATATTTAGGTTATAACACCTCATACATTTTCCATGATGTCTAAAAAGCTAGATTTCCCAATAGCTTAAATTATTTTCTGTTCCAAGCACAGGTAAAAGATTTTTTTTTTCCTGTTACCTGTCATTAGCTTCTCTACATAGCTGTGTTAACTAGGAGTAAGTAAGTAAAGTTTGCAGTTGGTACTTATATTGCAAGGTCTTTTGTGACTCAGAAGTGTTGTATGGTGTTTGAATATTAAGACTTAGTCATAAGATGCTCAGGTAAACAAGAAGATGAATTGAGGAAAAAAAAGAAAGAGTATCAGAATAATTCAGTGTCACCACCAGCACCAGGGATGCGGGTAAGATGAACAGCAATTTCCCCTGATCATGACTGTAGGGACTTGGCAAAGAGACTACAATTCTGATCTTCTAGAAGCCAACCCAAAAGCCAGATGGAAAGGCAGGGAGGAGGTCTGTAAACTCTTAGATGACAAAGCTGCCTTGTCACAGCTATCCTCACAGTGTTTTCTAAAAATGAGAGACTGGACATAGCTAAAGAGCATGAAAAACTATAAAGTCTCAAGCTGGGACTCTCCTGAGTACCCAAGTGCAGCAGTTCAGCCATAGTAGTTACTGGCTACAGCCATGGAATTCAGTGGGATGCTTAGAGCTGAAATGGAAGGAAGGTCCAGGTAACATCTGAAAACACTCCCTTCTAATCATAGAACCTGGATGTAACACAACACTGCATGATTCATCTTGGCTGAAGGCATAGTTATGTAAACTGCAGCACTAGCAGGTCTTTTTAGTAACAGAACAAGAAAGAAGCTCCCTCTCAGACTACAGGGCAAGGATTTCTCCTAGTGATCTGTTCCTCCCTCAGGGTGGTTTTCACTAATTCTGATTGGTTTTGCCTGTTCAGTTTGGGGATATTTTTTCCAGTCCTCACAGAGATGACTGTAATTTGCTACAGAAGGGAATAGAGATTTACCAGGAATTTGATTGCTGAGTTTGGAGGGAAGATACAGAAAGCTGTAGCTTAGATGGGTGGAGGAGTTTTCTTGAAGTCTGTGGAAAGAACATAATCCCGAGAGGGAGTTCCTGTAGGTAGAAGATGGGAAAATGGCATACTTCTTGTAGCACCTCTGGCTCATATCAGTCTTTTTTGCATGGGGAAAAAGAAATGGTATAGATTTTGGTAAATCTATTTTGTTTTACAACTTTTTGCGAGTGCGAGGAATATTCCGAAGAATGAGTTTTATGAGGAGTGAACAAAGCCTTGAGGAGCACAGTACCTTGTCCCCGTGCTGTTGTAGGCATGTGACTGCTGTGCCACAAGGGCCCAGAAAACTATCTCACCTCCTCAAGAACAGCAGACCTTACCTGTCACTTAAGAGAATCTGTAAGTAGGTCACCTGCTGTACTCTCCTACGCCTACTGTAAGTGCTTGGTAGTGAGCAGTTACATTGCTGGGACAAGTTCTGTGAGGATGGCAGGTTAGCAGTGCCCTTCTCTGGCTGGCCACCCTGGCTGACTTGTGCTGCCAAGCTCGTGAGCTCATGGGATGTAGCACTCGCGCTTTCTCCTCTTACTGCTGGTGTCTCCAGTGGGCCAAGGAAGCAAATACACAGGTACTTCCCATCGGGCTCCCTCCTGGTGGGCTGCAGAGAATCAGGGATTTGGGAAGCTGGGAGGTATACACAGGCTGTGTGCCTTCCCAGTCTCCTCAGGTGAGTAGCTGGCACGCGTGCCCGAGGCGAGAGAATTACCGCTGAAAGAAGAAATAAAATGTGCAGATCTGCCATTGGCACTCGTGGGATTCTGGCTTCTTAGTGTCTCTGATGCCTTGGACTGAATGTTTCCTTTCTAGCCATAGAACAGGCTTGGGCTGGGACAAGCAGGGAAGTCAAGCAGCCTCTGCTTGTGCTTGTGGGTAGTGCTAGGGTTGGCATAGTACACTCGTTTGCTTAGGAGCGCAGACTTACTGCTACATTTAAATTCAGAAAACACACCAACTTGTGAACCCTTTTTCCTCTCAGTGGAACTGAAAGAACAGGACCAACTGAAGGAAAGTTTAATTTGACTAAAACGGGGAAAATATATATTATTTATTCATTAGCTTAAGCGGTGAATAACATCACAGCACCGAAAGTGTGAATGATGGAAATAACCCAGTGATTCCCATTCTGAGCCACAACATCTTGCTGAAGGAAGACAGACTAGTTCTGTGTGACACTGATGTAGACAGATAATTGCAGACAGTGGGTGTGTATTATCTAAAATGGCATTAAGCAGTTTTGAAAGTGCTATAGACTTGCGTTTTCAAATATCCCTGGATCACTTGGCTATAATGCTATGGATCTGAAGTAAGACCTTCCTTTAATGGATATAAAACACAGTATTGAAGACTTGGAAAAAAAAAATTCAGGATTTTGACAGACATAATGTGAGTTCTTTTAGTCTTAGAGGTGAGTATTAATAATGCAGCTGAATGAATGTCTAACTTTTTTTTTGGTAATTTATATATATGAAAAATTTTGCAATCTTCTTGTGTCTTCAGCCCGTATCTTTCATTTCCTAAATAAGAAAGATAATTATAATCTCAAAGACCTTTTCTGTTTCTTTTAAGAGGTTTTATATGCAATTAATTGACTGTAAATACAAGATCTTAATGTTTAACCTAAAGGTAGAGTTTAACTGGAAAAAAATACCTTTTTGAATGAGTTATTTTAGAATGTGAGTTGTTCCAAATGTATCAGCTGAACTGATTCAATAATGGAGTGATTTTGGTTATCTCAGTTTTGCACACTATGGTAGAGTGTACTCCGTTCTCCTCATGCTTTGTTATTCACTGCAGACTCAGTGAGACACGTCCTTACTGTAAGTCCTCTCGATAGATTCATTTCTGCATATAAACTCTTTCCTTAAAAACACTGTTTCAAATATTACAACAAAGCTCTTTTCTCGATCCTAATAGCCCTAAGCAGACAAGCCTTCATTGACAAGTTTTATTAAATACCGTCTCTTCCTATATTTTACAACTGAAGGGATATGTTCTTGTGTGCATTATTCTGAAATTCAGTAATTACTGCAATAAGTTGGAAAGCAAGGGCTGGATGTACTGGTAATAATATATGGCAAACATCCATGCATATTGCACAGTGATCTTATAATGGAGGGAGACGTACAAATGAAGTAGAAAACAAACACGCCAAGAATTGCCTCCTGGGATTTCTTGAAAGAAGAGGCAATGATAGGCAAGAGAGGGTGTTTCAGCCTGTTAATGAGCAGATGTAGCAGGCAATCTTCCATAACTCGCTCTTAAATTAAATCATTATATAAGTAAAGCGTAATTTCTGATCTGTCGTCGGTGAGTTGGTAGTGAAATATGCACAAAAGAAAGCGGTCCATGCTGCACCATTTATTAAGCTTTAATGGTTATTTATGTGTATGTCAGAAATGTGTGGTGCTGGTGGAAAGAGAATGCATGAACAGCTGTAAAGGCAAAGCAGTGTTTTAGAAGTAGTGTTATTCGTTCCCGCTCATTACCTTCAGGCGTATATATTGTTTGGGTGCCCATTTTTGAGGACTTGATATAAGAAATTACAAGTGACATTTTTTGGCAATGCCTCGGTATTTTCTTCATATGAATTTTAAAAAGGTTCTTGATTTTGTCACATGTGCTTGCCAGAAGTGTTAGTATTTCTTCCCACTCTAAGTCAAATAGTCGATTTAATTATTGAAGTTCAAATTGTGCTGTATTTTGTTTAATTTCTTTGTGTATCTGCGGAGCTCAGAACTTCCAGGTATTGTGAAAGCATTTGTCCAAGTATTAATCTTTTTATCTGATCTAAAATGCTTCATAGGAAAGGAGCCCAAGGACTATTGAGAAGAACAAAAAACCACAGTGGACCATTTCAACAGTCAGGTTAAAAAAGATCTGATTTGGATGTTGTGATTCTTTGCAAATCAAGATACCCGTATGCAGGAATTTACTATTTTATATTCCTGTCTAATCAGTCAGCCATACTGATATAATTTCTAAAACACTACATATTTGGTGATGTACTTCCTCTGATTTGGTTTCCTACTTTCCTTTTGCATTTTACAAGGACTGCTGTTTGCCTTTTCATTCAGAAAAGGGTTTGATAACACAAACTGTGTGAGAAGAGATTATTTACTCTTGTTAAATTGTGCACCTCCTGGATGTAGATTGTGTGAAGTATGGGAGGTAACGACTTTACTCAGAGATGACTCCTCAGAACGTCTGCAGTAATGTGGAGCAGTCCCAGGAGATGTGGACACTAAATGAAACTGTCCCAGGCTTTATCTGCATGTGGCTTCTGAATAATATTGTTACATTGTTGAGGTTTAGTTTGGTTTTTATGCTTTATTAACTTCCCTTTTGTTATACACTAAAGGCATAATTTTCCCAGAGCTGGAATAATATTTTCCCTCTATAGAGAAAGCTCCACCCAAAAACCTTTGTGCTTCATTAGATGCTGACTCCTCAACTTGGGAGAAAAATGTCAGGCAAATGATGCAAAAGATGATACAGAAAGATTTTCAGAGTTTAGGAAGCAACCTAGCAACAGGAAGGCCAGTTTGTCAATACGGTGAAAAACACATGTTTAAAGTGAAATGAATATTTATTTGATTGTCTGAAAATATGGTTATGTGTAGATTGATCAAAAACACATAAAGACTCCATGATGCAGCTAGGAATGGAACCCTGCTTGGTATTTTTTGTCAATCATTAATGTGACTTAACCAAAGCCAAGCTAGCCTTTTGAATTAGGATCCTCATGGGGAGCCACAGATCTTCCAGCACTTACTCAAGGAATTATGTGCAAAAATGTTTTAGTGTCAGTGTGTTTCTCAGCTGTGCCTCTGTCTGGTGCTAGACATATTTAACAAAGTTCTCAGTGACTTTCAATCCATGGAAGTGTTGCAGAAGTGTATAAAGATTTTCTTTTTATGATTTTTTTTTTCTTGAAGAAAGGCTGCTTGTGAAACTGCATTGCAGAGGGCTATCACTATCAATTTACAATTGCTTTAATTCATTTGTGACCAAAACTAATAAAAAAAATGCAGAATATGTGGATGGTCACTAGAAAAAAGACTCTGTGACACCAAAAGGAAGTATTGAGATGAATTGCCTAATGCTCATACATGGGCAAGATGGAAGGCAAGTTCAGAGAAATGGAGAGGGTCTCAGGAGATCCTAAGCAGAAAAGTATCAATGCCTATAGAAAACATGAGAAGACACAGCACGTTCTCAAGAACACACTATGTTTTACATGTACCAGCAATAATTAACTTCTGTGATTGTATTCCTAAATTCCAGTCAGGCTGAGCTTTAAAAAATGGGGTAGGTCAGAAATTTAAAATACTGTGAAAAGAAATATAGCATCTTACTAGTTTAGGCTTCTGATTTCTAAAGGGTGCCTGGAAGAACACCCAGAGACCTGTGGCTGTAAAAAGCTGTTTTCAAAAGCAGCTCAAGCTTTTACCAGGTAAGAAAAGATGCTCTCTCTGACATACTCAGACAGCAGAGCCCTCGTACAAGCCAACACATCAAATGTGCCATGAGCATGAAATGTCCTTAGCACCATCAATAAATGATCTTTCTGGTATCTGCATGTGGGCAGGAGAGAGAAGGATGAAATGGTGAAGCTCTTTTTTTCGTATCCTCTATAGGCAACCATGATAAAGTGTGTTTGTTGTAGTTTCAAGCAGGGGGGACAGGACTTTGGTAATTCTGCATCTAGATGATCCAGAGTTTTAGACTTGTATTTATACAGTGTTGAGGTCTAAAATTTGTGTGGTTTTGAACTGATTAAAATGTACCACATACATCCAAGCACACAAGTGTATGTAGGTAAATTCCTGCACTCCAGTTGCAATTACAGGATCTTACACCTCTATATTGCTTCCCAGCAGTGAAGAAATGCCCAAGTATGAATAAAACTGCTTCTATGCAAGGGCATTACTCTCATACTGTGTTCATTTCTAAACTGATACGGATCGGTGTATGAAATGCACAGGCATGTTCTGTGATGGAGTAAGAGAAAATTTTCCCATATTTTTGCATCTAAAATGGATGAATCCTCTGTCGCTCTGGTTTTCTCCACAAAACATTCTGACATAAAGGCTAGATGGTTTGTGCATAGCAGCACAAATGCCATTATCATGTTGATTGAGGTAAAGGGCAGAAGTGTTGGTCACAGGGATGCAGGAGAGAAGAAAAATCTCTTGCTGCAAAGCTAAAGCTTAAATCAATTTAAATGAAAAAGTCTTGTATTGTCCAGGGAGGGGGAGACTCCTGCAAAATCTGAGAAGGAGCGTGGAACTTGATACTAAAGAGCAGAATAGGGGGGAAAAAAAAACCGTGATAGGAGAGAGAATAAATCAGCACAAAAGAGAAAACCGCTCTGGAGAAAAATCTAAGTAGAGCAGAAGAGAAACATGAAAAGCAAATCGGCTCCTTTGTTTCACACTCAGCAGGCCTCAGTGTGGATTGCAGTATCCGTGTCAGCTTGAAGTTAAAAAAACCCACCCAATCTTGAGGCACACAGGTCAGAAACCACCTGCACACAACTTCAAGCCTCTTCTGCCAACACGTGTCACTGCTTTTATCTGGACTGCTGCAGCCTCCTCTTTTCTGGCCTCTCAGGACCCTTTATGGACCATACCAGGGAGCTCCTTTCTGCATTTTTCTTTCTCACACCCCTTGTCGCCACTTCTTTTCACCGTCTCTGGTGATTCCTTTTGTATCTATTCCTACTGCACTGCTCTGTATCTCCCTGGTAAGCTTTTGGTTGCATATGATCCTTGTCTGTACATTTACCTTTCTCTTTCCCTTGCTTTTCAGGGTGTTATCATCCCTTAGCACCTCCTTTCCACAAACTGCATTACCACACTGTCCGTGTGCCAGACTTAACACACCTTTCCTTCAGTCCCTTGTATTTTGGGTGACTCTTGACAGAGCACTTTGCCTCCCTTCAAATTTCACAGCTGTAAGACAGTAATGATATCACCGACTTCCTTTGTAAAATGTTTTGACATCTGCTGGTAAAAGCTATGCATAAAAGGTGACTATTATTGCTATCTACATCAATAAGTCTGAAGAAGAAGGTGAGCTATGGATATCTCTCTCAAAGCTTTAATGTAAGATCTTGTTTGATCTTCCTCTGCCCAGCTGAGACAAAGTGTGTGCATGCTGAGTGTCAAGTGCAGACCGCAGCCTAAGCTCTAGCTCAAATTTATTGATAATACGTAGTGTGTACTTAATTTCAAGGTTTTCTCAGTGGCTTGAAAATCTCATGTCTCGAGGAGGGATTGTAAATGGCATTCGTGGCTCCCTGCCTTGGGCATAGGTACAGGTGAGAGAGGAAGGGCTGCTGCAGGCACTTTGGGCACTGGTCTGATGGATACATAGATTGTTAAGCATCTGATACACTCTCTACACTTGTTAACTGACGCTCATGGTCATGGCTTTTCTTGAAATTTTCCCTCAAGAATCATTTATCTCTATGTTGAGAATAAGCATGAGCAATTTGCCCTAGAAGGTGATGTTCATCGCTTCTATTTATGAAAACAGAGGCTCAGAAAGAAAATGCCACATCAGTTTTGACTCTGGCATCTCATCAGCATTTCCAGATCTCTTTTAGCTTGCCCTTCTGTGAAACAAACAGTAGATGTAAGAACAGAGCTGATGTACACTTATTTATCCTTCATTTAAAAAGAAGATTGTATTGAAATTATCGGAGAGCACGTTTTGGTTTTACAGGAATGATGAGTTGTAAGCTTTACTTAGCGGAGACTTCATAAACATTTACATTATTAAGCTCTTATTGCCAATTTCCCAGGAGTTTAATGTGAAGGAGAATAATGTGGTATTTCATCAGATATTGAAGTACAAGGTAGTCTGAAAAGTAGATTAAATACTTCTGTGAAAGCCTGCGTTTGCATCAACAATGACTAAGTTTTTCTGCACCCGGCAATGCCAAGTGTTACACAGTGGTGTTGTGTAGGAATACATGTGGGTGGAAAATCTCTCAGGGTCATTTCCAGAACCAGATTCTAGTGTTTATGGTATGATCATAAACAATCTGTCAAGCAGTCATGTCAATTGATATGATGGTGTATATTTTTGTCTTGGATTTTTTTTTTTTATAGTTTGGGCTAATTTTCTTAAATTTATTTAATACTGACATTCTTACAAGAAACCTTTGTGTGCAAAGCGTTCAAATCCTTGGTGGAACTGATCACCTGCAATCCTGATGTCTGTTTGAACCTGCTCATTCCCATGTTTTGTAACAATCCTGTTGTTAAGAGTGGTGTAGAGTTTAAGATTGTTGTACTTGCTGGAACCTCTCGCTATCCTGAGATGGTCTCGTTTCTTTAGATGTTATTTCATTTCTTCTTTAGGGCTATTTTTTTCCTCTCCTTTTTTTTTTTGTCTTCCACAATAGCCTGGTAAGGTATAAAAGTTAAAAGGTCTGCAGACACTGAGATGAAAAGTAGAGCGATTCATTTTGGCACCAATCCAGCCTGTGGACTGCACAATAGATTTGGTATCTGTCACTGCTGAGCAGAGTTCCTGGTCTGCTGCTGACATGCTAACAGCCAGCCACGCTGCAAGCCTCCTGGCCCCCCGAGGGAACCTGACTGCAAGCTCTGACTCTGGAGATGTTGTTTGTAGCACCATAGCATAGCATCTAAAGCTACATGTATGCAAGGAAGCAAATAATTTTAATGTTTGAGTTTTATGACTCATATTTGCTGCGTCTATTTTCAGTGTAGCCTTTACACAGAGAAAAGAATATTTCCAGGCATTCTTAATGATTCTAGAGAGCGTTTAAGAAGAGGAAAGCTTGGGTAGCTGCTAGCTTGGTCTGCAAAGTCCTTAGTGCTTTCCAGGCCTGATCTGCATGGCTCACACCTCTTGTTGAGGCAGAGAGGATATTCAGGCTGCTTTCTGCTGAAGTGTTCCTGAGTTTGACAGTGAAGTAAGTAACAGGCTGTGTCAGTGGTGGGCAGATGTGGCTTGGTCAGAGGGCTCAGGTCTGCACTTAGGTGATAAGGCAGATACTAGCAAAATGACTGCTTTCTCGTGCTAGTTACCTGGTTGTTGAGTCTTGTCTCTGATCAACTGTTCTCTGAAGTAGCCTCTATCTACCATTGCTCTTGAGGAAGGAGGATACAGTTTTCACTCTCTTCTGCAGCGTAGACTGGTAATCTGTTTTAATCTCAGATTTTGCAGCGCTGCTTTTTCTGAGAGGAATGACTGTACAGTTTCGTTAAAGCATAGTGTTCACTTAAATGAAAGCATCTTTACAACAAGTGATGACACATGTAGGTTTCTTTAGGCTTTTCCTTTAGTCATACTATTCTCTGAACCAGCTGCTTTGAAAACTCTCCTAGAATCTCCTCTGTAAACAAGCTGATGTCTATCATCTCTTTCTATGAGCTGTCCTTAGTTTGCTGGTCTTCGACTTCATACTCCTCTTTGACAAATCAAGTCGTGGAAGTGGAAATGGGATCCTTGATTGTGACTCATTTGCCTGTCAGCTTGCGAGTGTGCCCTGGACGTCTGCTCTGTTGTTTTCTTCTTTGCCTTTCCTACTACTGCAGCACAGTCACGCGGGGGCTTGTAATAACATACCATAGCTGGTTATTTAGCTAATTTTGTGAGCTAATTGTGCAGGTTGTTCCGTATGTGCAGCAGCATGGTCTGAGGTAGCTTGGTGTCAAGGTGCAATCCCTATGACTGTTAACATCAGTGACTGATCAGCCGGGGTTGTTTGTTAACGCGTATAAATAGCATTTTATTCGGTAAAAATATTTAAAGCATCATTTACTTCTGCAGACAAGCAGTTCACTTTATTGGCAGTAGAGAAGCAGGTACCAGGATGACTGAATTTTCTAACTTATTATACTGAATTACTTCTCTGGAAAAGGAGAAGACTTACTCCAAAGTGGAGATAAGAAACATCATTGTCTGAACTGATACCATCTTAAGTCTAAGGGCGGTAGCTGCATAGGCAGAGGTCTCCAGATTAATTTCTTGTACACCCAGTAGTTAATCTAAAAATAGCATTCTCTTGGATCAGTGCGGTGTTGATGTTAGAAAATCACTGGGAAAGAAAAGAATTATTTTTATAAGTAGCAGGACTGAGCAGAGCAGTACCTGAGCAGAAGAGATAGAAATGTCTGTTTGCACTTGATAAGCAGTAAATCACTGTATTTGAAACGTTTTCCATGCAGTAAGTCACTATTGTCTTTTTAAGGTTACTTCTTGTACGTGTGGGCCCCAGTCCTGCAGTGCTATACACTGTCCAAATACAAGGAAGAGTAAAATCCATCTGCAAATAGTTGAAAATGAGTGAAAGGCAAATATAAAGTTAAAGCAGATAAAGGGGAGAGGGGAAGATGTAGGGAGTACAAATGGCCTGAGTGAGTGAATCTCAGCCTCGTGACTGGTACTCTCAAGAAACGCAGAGATCGTGTTGGTGTGGAGTTTTATGAACCCTTTTGATAAAACTGTTATCAAGGAGTGAATCAAAATAGCTCCTGTTAAGGAAAACATTCTCTTTGCAGCCTATTAGAACAGTTTCATTCCTTGAAGAGAGGGAATCTTGTAGCCACCATAAATACAGTTTGTGGATAAAGCCACTCTTTAAAAAAAAAAAAAAAAAAAAATTATCTTGGTGTAAAGAAGAAAGTTTTCTTGTGGATTAGGGAGCTTGAAGAAGGTAAGAAGTAAGGTCTTGAGAAAAAGATTAATAGTTCAATAATGTAAGAACCCATCTGGAACCCGTGAAAATGATGAGGAAAGGGAATAAATAGTACTTTGTTGTTGTTGGCAAGGTGAAATTACATGGGGCTTGTTAGCTATGAGGGGATACAAAGAATGCAGAGGTCAAATGATGATCGAGCATTCAGTAATAAATGACAGGTGAGCTTCAGGGTAGGCAGCTGATGGTAACTGATTCTGAAGGGACAATTGGAACTAATCATACTACCTGATAGATTCTAAATTATCTGTAACAACTCAGAAAAATAGTCATTGCAGGGAACAGCATAGAGAAGGCTGCATTTCAGCGTGGCTCAGAAAGAAATTGAGGTGTTAGACTGTATTAAGACAAAGCAAGTATCATTACAGCAATTTATAGTACACCTTTGCCTGTATTAAAGTGTTCAATCTCAGTCGTTCCGTCTTCAAATGCATATGAAATGATAGAAAAGTTCCTAAAGATGGCAGCTCAACTGATGAAGAAATGCCAAAACAAGTCCTGCAGAAGTAAACATGAGGCTATTTTTAAGATGGTGCTAAGGGGAGATTAACGTGGGACAATATAATAGAGGAATGATAGCGAGATGAGTCTTCCCAAATGTTTGCCATAAAATGAAGTGAAAGGGATGCTTCAGTTAACTTAAGTGCAGCTAAAAGGCAGCACTCAAAACAATGACTAGAGCAAACTGAACACTCTGCTGAACTGAGTGTTTTCATGCTTAACACTTTGCTGAGGGAAAGATCCCTAGATGAGATTCTCAGAGCTGGCTGCTTCCCAATGGCTGCTGCTCACTGGTGTGTGGCCACTCTGGGTTTTCCCCGGGCACTTGGCACCTCAAGGTGCAGTTGTTCACCAAAGATTCACTGCTGCCCACTCCAGGATCAGTTCCTGATCCTCTTTTTCAGGACCAGACTTAAAATTGTCCCTTGTCCAGCTGCTGAGTGACTGAGCCCTGAGTGTTCTTCTGTATGCAGCGCTCTTCGGACCGGTGACCAAACAGCCCGTGGCACTGCCCAGCTTCCTGGCATCCTACCTCCAGAAAATTCAAACTGCTGCTGGTTTCTGCCGTTCTACTTCAGTTAGTGATGTTGTGTAGGGGATCTTGTCGGGAACACTTCCGCGGGTTAATAACTTTTCACTGTGCAAAGCGCTCTCATTATCTGGCTTGATTATCGATGCCGTCTGTTTAGTTAATGCTCTTATCTGGACAAGCTCAGGTCTAAGTTCCCTCCTTAATGTACCCTTGATATTTTTGTGCAGACTTTTAAAATAACCAGATGGATGACAAGAAAATGATCAGAATATTCAGAGTCTGTCATTCACTTCTTCAAACATGTCATTGCACAACTGCTCTAATTGCAATAATTTCCCTTTTCAGATCTGTGTACCCTTGTTTAGCCTAAAAAATAACTGATTGTGGGTAACTAAAGTGTAACTTGGTGTTTTCTGGAGCAAAGCAACGCTGGAATTTTTACCTTTTAATATAAATTTTAAAATAAATGATAGTGATCTTTTTGTTATTTTTCGTAGATTTTCATGGGCAGAATGCACATGTTTTTAATGGAAGTTTAAACAATAGCATTGAGAAGCTGATAGGGTTGGTAGGTACTCTGAGAGACCCCTCAGCCCACACAAGATGGGATTAATTATGCCAAGTCATTCCTGACTAACGCTTGTCTAATTCGTCCTAAAATACTCCTATTTGCAATTTAAGCATCTTAGCAGAGTTGGATAAGAAGAGCAACTTCTTTGTTATTTGAAGACTGTTGTTATGTCTCCTTGAGTCTTGGCTAAGTTAAACAAACCCAATTCTCTCAAGCTTTCCTCACAGAATGTTTCCAAACCTTTGATCATTCTTGCAGCTCTCTGCTGTCCAGCTGCCATACCTTTCTTGATGGTCGGTGTATTAAATTCCACCCAGTGTTCCAGCTTCAGGCTGTAGGCTGCCACGGGCTACTTCCCGTGTTCTGTGTGTGACATCTTCATCACCAACCCTAGTGGGAGGGTAATTTTATTAGAAAAAATACTGACTCATGTTTTGTTTGTAGCCCTTTAGCCTCCTTTTTTTGTTAATTATTCTTGTGTAATTAGGTGTACCCCCTGTTGTATTTGTGCAACTGATGATTTTTACATTACTATGGTAATAGTAATACCACTTGTCCTCACTGGACTGTATCTTGTTTATATCTTCAGTTTGTTTAGATAAGCTTTGAATTTTAATGCTGTCCTCCACAGTCCTCATGCATCTTTCCAGCTTAATATTATCTGCAAATTTAATTACTGTGTGTTTTATTTCATCATTCAAGTCATTCATAAAAATGCTGAACAGGACTGAGCTCAGCTTAGGCTCTTGCAGGAGCTTTATGCATCGTTTCCTTTTGGCAGTGAGCCAACGGTTTGGCAGCCTTTTTTTTTAATAACTGTACAATAACTTTATAGATATTGTACCACCTTAGCTCATTTTTGACAGTATCAGAAGAGATTGTGTAAAAAGCTTTTCTGAGGTTAATCTAAAACTAATCCTGAGTTCAGAAGCCTATTAACTTGTCCTAGAAAGAAATCGGGCTGACTTTTAGGAAGCCTGTTGTTTTACAGGTGTTTATTATTTTCTATTGTTTTCATAATTATAGAGGAGTCAGCCCAACTTCAAACATCTTGGAATTTCCTGGTACTGCCCTTTAGAGATTGGCACCGCGTTTGCCTTTCTCAGTTTTTAGACACTTGCTTGGCACTCCACTCTCCAAGGTCAATCACTACCACATCTAGGTCTGAACCAAACCAGCACAAAACACTTCTGTTACTCAAATTGTTTCCCTGGACTAAATCTTTCTACTTATTACTAATGTACTTAGCAAGTATTTTCTTGTTGCTGTTTTAGTTGCACTGTGGCTTTTGTATTCTCCCTCTATGTCCCTGCAACCGCATCGAGATATTAAATAGGATGCAACTGGCTTTTATTTCAAAGCCAAGACACTTTTCATCTTTAATAGGATGACCTCATGGTCACTGCTAGACAGTGATTTCTAAGCAGACCATTCACAGTTTTCTGCATTGTACCCCTTTGTGTATTTTCCCGTCTCTATACGCTGGATATGGACTCCATTAAAAAAAGACTGTGTAAGCTCTTCTCCTGTCGTGTCATTCCTACACTTTCCTTCCCATTCCTGCTCAAAGAAATAAACTCAGCTGTAAGAGAGCTGATTTCTGTTGGTTATATGTATTTTTTGATTTCAGATTTCCAGTTTCTTTCTGATGTGGCAAATAAAGAGCCAGCATATATACTCATAGTAAAATAGAGTATATTTTGTCGCAACAGTGGTGATTAGACAGGAGCTGTCAGCGTATTCTGGTGTTCTATGATTAACTGTGCATTAAAAACATTAACAGGAATAATAGCTTCTATTATACAGAACAGAGCTGCCTTACAGTCCTTACTGTGGAAATGTTGCCCCCACCTTGGTAAGGTAACAGTCAGACAGTGTAGACTATTCCAGCTAAGTCTGGGAAAATTGCTGCAAAACCTCACAAAAGAATTTCAAAAGAAATAGCACACTTTCTGATAACCAAAGATAGAGAAAATGTTTCTGCTAGTAGACTAGGCAGGGATGTGTGACATTCTTTCTTGCCTGTGGGTTACACGGGTAAAAGTTCAGTGGCTGAGTTCTGGCCCACAAAGCTAATTTCACATCCAGCAGCAGCCAAAGAAGGTATCCACTCTGTAACACAAGCGTAAGCTTCTTTCCACATTTTGCTGTACTGACATTTAACTGGCCTGTCTGCAGCACAGAAATGGTATGACTTAAAAATCAACTCTTAATGAAGACCTTCAGTAATGTTGACCCTTTCAAAAGGCCTGATTAAGCCAAATTGTGAACCTGTTTGGGATGAGTCTAGTTATTTGTTTGTGTTCACTTTCTCTTCTGCTTTGGTGGCAATAATACTCATAAGCAATAATAGCTGATTTTTCTCCATGATCATTTGCATAAGAAGATGAGAAAAATAGTATTGCCCAGTGATCTGTGCATCATCATCTGTGCATCTAATCATCATTAGCCATGGAGCTTACGTTCTGAGTTGTAATACCAAGAAAAGGAATGAGAAAATACGGCTGAGCTGTGATTAGCAAATCAGAAGGATGGGCTCTGGGTCCGACTGGGAAATCCCTCCTGACAAGAATGATTGAACTCATTCTCCTCCAGAGTAGAAGCTGCTCATGGTAGTAATATGGATGTCTGTGTGCTATAACTTGGACCAAGGCCATTCTTTCTCTTCTGAAAGGTCACCAAAGAGCCATTAAATAGCAGCGACTTTCAGCCTCATGTCAGAAGTAGTTTGCCAGTCGCAAGGCTGCACTTCACAAAGTTTTAAATTCATCCTGTTACATCAAGAGCAATGGAATAATCTCTGGTAGTCACACAGGACACGAACTATCCTCTTGGATAACACTTAATGTATGCTTTGTCATCCCTGAAACTCCACAGTCTAGAATAGTGCTATTGCACTTAAGGAAGAATATGTACCTGGTGAATCACTCCTCCTAAATCTGATTTACTTGTAGCAAAGCCTAAAACAAACAGCCCAACACATTCACAGTCGTGGGATATACAGCTTCCTTTGCTATTCTACACCCAGGGTAATGACAATGAAAATAATGGCAAAGGGTACCAAAACACCTTCAGGAAAATGACTTGTTGTAATAGTGCCTGACCTCTGTCCGTTGTCCGTCCTTTATATATAGTCTGTACAATAGTGGAACCAATGCACATTACCAAAAACCAAAAGCAATTCTGTAGCTACTGCATGATAGAGGGGGTCTGTATTTTTCAGATCTCTTGCCTCTTACCACCTTTCTTTTACTACCAAAAAAAGGGCAAAAGGAAGCATTTATTTGTTTGAAAATGTGTACCTTGCATTTCTCTTCTGATAACATAAAAAAAATGTTCCTGTACTATTATTTATTACTGTGCATTGTCTGCTAAGGCTATGTTTTCTATCATGGGATTCAAATTGCTTCTCATGCCATCAGCATTTTCCTTTTTCACATTTCTTTCAAGGCAAAGTAGAAAATGTATTTCTCTGCAGTAGCAACAGTGATCTGGGAAAACTTTATTTAGGGTGAAAGGGAAAATAATGGATTCGGAACAAGTCTCTACACAAAAAATCTATTTAGAACAGCGAAAACTGATGTAATTATAAGGCAGCATTTTATCTGTTTTAAGGTAAGCTCGGGAAGATAAGGAAACAGAGTGTAATGACCACAAACCTGCCTATTTGCATTGCAGAGTAAAAAACTGTGAAGATGTAGTAATGAGTTGAAATGAAAGACAGTGTGTTTATGGAAGACAGTATATTTATTTTGCAGGAAAGCGGTGTGAAGGCAGCGCTCCTCTTGTAACGCTAAAACTTGGAGTGCATTTAAAAATAAAGAAATGCATTTCCATTCAGGTTATTGCACAGGAGACTAGATAAATAAAACCCCGAACAGTGTTTTCTTAATTCACACATACAGTTACCTTTAATGGCAATAGAGTTTCCAACGTGAGTAAAAGCAGCAGGGTCTGGCCCATAAAAATTATTCTTGTTTGCAGTCTCCCTGTTTTCGAAAGGTTACCACTGAGAATTTCATTTACTGTCTTCTGAGGCAGCAGCTCTCATTTAAGGAGATGCTGTCTTCTGTCCAGCTTCTCATTCCCCTTCCATAGCATCTCTTCAGCTGTGCCAGCAGAAGTGTTAGTAGGCCATTTGGCTAACCAAATGTGGGAAATAAACAAATAAATACAGCCAGCACTCTGTGCTTATTCCATAATGGCAATGCAGAAGAGAAGTGAGGATCTGGAGAGTTCAAGGAGTGTACTTCATCCAAGAATGAATAAAAGCAGTCATTAGGGAATGACAGGTAGAGAAGCAGGGCCTGGTTTTGAGTGACAGACCTCTCCTCTAGTACAATAAATCTTTTAGTGACACAGTAGTCAGAAAGGAAGGACTATTAAAGCTTATTATCAAATTGAAAAAGCGGTATTAAAATGTACACATGCCAGCATCTTCTGAAGTTTAGAGTGACTCTGTTTACATTACTGTAGCATTTAAAAAATTAATCTGTGACAGGGACTGACAGGTTTGTCAGCTTCAAGTTTTCTTTTTTCCTCTTTCTCCAGGTGATTAGAAATGATAAGGAGTTATGTCAACAATACAACGGGGAAGAAGATTCATAAATTACAGTGCAATTAGCTTCTCTTTCCTTTCTTCTCTGAATACACATGCTAATGGGTAACGCTCAAACTGCTGGAGTCAGAGCAGTACAGGGCTCTGTTCTGAAATCATTTAACTATGTGCTTAACTTTAGAGACGTGAACACTGTGAAAGCTGCAAGTGCCGAGACCATTTACACTTAATCTTCAGGGTGTGCTTAGGATTTTGCTGGATCAGGGCTGGAGTACTGAGCCTTTGCAAGAATGAATGCAAGCTGATCTCCTGCTTATGAGGTGCTTTATTGGAAATTCTGGTTTTCCTTTCATTTAAAATTCTGTTAACAGTATATCCTCCCTGGCCCCTGGAGGGAAAACTGTATCTAGATAATGTTTCATTGTTAGTGCAGCAAATGGGCTGTAAAGTAAATGCTCTAATTAGTCTTTGAATCATTAGGTTGGGTGTAGCTAGTCAGATGGAATTGTAAGCTGGTGTTTAGAGATCCTTTTATTCGATTGGGCCCCATGCTGGAAATAAAACAGTCCTCCTGCACATTTTCATAGTTTCCTTTTGCTTCTAAGTCTGTTGTGATGCAATAGTCACTCTTTTGCTGCTGATATCAAGGGGAGAATCCTTTTTTGTTTGTTTGTTTGTTTAATTTCCATACTTGCCATTTTTGACCCTAGGACAAGAAGGCTGGTATTCCAGAAAGCACATTTAGCTTTCATCTTTGCCTTCAGGATTTCCAGTGTAGTGTACACACTCTGCTTCAGGTGATTTATGCAGATTAAAAATATTATTTTTGGCCCTTGACGTTATCTTTAATTTACTTCATGGGCATGTCTTAGTGTCCAGAGAGACTTTTATGTGGGCCTTAAATAAATTAGCACTGGTACTGACAACAATACAGGCGTGCTGACATGACTTGTGCTGCCTCTAGAATCTTTACAAGACACACTGCTGTTTCACAGAGGTCTGTCTTGCTTTGAGTACCCCAGAAACCTGAGATGGCATTAGAGTGGACAGTGTTGAGGTGCCTTTCAAACAGATAACGAAGAAGCAATGAGTGTATAAAAAAAGTGAAGCCCTGTGCAAGGATGAATTGCAAATGAAGTTTGGATGTCCAAGGTCCTCAAGGTGTGAAATATCCCAGGCCATTAGGAAGTAGTCAAGTCAAGGAA
Source organism: Todiramphus chloris collaris (assembly GCA_025345505.1). Classification (NCBI taxonomy): domain Eukaryota; kingdom Metazoa; phylum Chordata; class Aves; order Coraciiformes; family Alcedinidae; genus Todiramphus; species Todiramphus chloris. Next base: position 36,237,592 of record JANVCC010000022.1, read on the forward strand.
GGAAGAAAATAGGCAAGCCTGAGCTGAAATTCTGTAAGTTGGTCATTCCAGGTTGGTATTTTACAATGTATACCTTGTGGCATGAAAACACTTTGAAGCTCAGGTCTATTCTAGCCGATAAAATACTGTATTGAAACCAAAGTGAAAAATACTCTCATCTAACATATTGCTCTAGACTTGGTTAATTCTCCCCAGAAGGCTTGTAGAGGCACAAAAAAACTTCTTGGGAATCAGCCTGGCAAAGCATGTAGCCTTTACCAGCAGCTGTAGGTGTCCTGGGTAGTTGAGGAACTCCGACACGTCTCACTGAGAAACTGCCAAGAAATTAAATAAACAGTCAAGCAAAGCAGAACTCCTCTACAGGAGAGCTGCCTCTTGGTGCAGTAACACTGCACGAATTCCCGCGCTGCCATCTCCCCTTATCTTATCTGTTAACATGTTTGCTTGGCTTTTATCTACGCCTTGACAGTTCTCCAACAAAGCTGTGGGCAACCAGTGATAGCGTAGAGTGACATTAAGAGTGATCTGATCTAATCTGCTGGGGAAACAGAGTTGGCTCAGATGCAGTGCTGATGTAGAGCAACATGAAGAGTGATCTGAGTTCTTGGCACAGCCCTAGCATCGAGGTCAGCCTAATGGCAGAAATGGCCCATCTGCAGCTGGTGCTGCCCAACACGGTGGAGTTGCACTCAGCGTTGGGAATGGCTCCTGGGCTGTTGCTTTTCCTGTGCAGATGATGGGTGTGTGACAAGTCTATTACCATTTATCATGTAAATATACATTTAGGGACCTTATAAAGCTGCCTAAATTGTTGCTTCTGTAGACTAACTGCTCCTTGATAGTGTTGGTGGCTTAGTTAAAAGAGCTGTCTAAACTGCATGTCATTAACTTGATGGACTGCAGTAGCTCCAGAGGTTTATCATACCAGTGCAGGTGTTGAACCTGAGTGTGGTAGTAATTCTAGCGGCTAGAGTAGAAGAATAGGAGGTTGGAAAAGTCAGGGCGTCTCTCACTGTTGTTTTTTGAGCCTCTCTTAACCTCACTTCTCACCCTTCTTACAGCAGTATTTGAAGAGAAAAATAGATGTCAGCAAAGGCTTTTAGAATCTTGGGTTTTAGGTAGCTCAGAAAACCAAAGTACTTTACAAGCATTCAAATTCAAATGTCTCCAGGAAATAACAGTTATTAATTCTTTCAATCAGACTACTCAAAGCTTGTAGTTCTTGTGTAAACTGGTAGTCTACAGCCTATTTAAGTTAAAAATCCCCAACGAACCAAACATGCAAGTCTTCATTAGGAGTTTGTTGTGGGAGCACTGGAAATCTTGCCATCAAAAATTGCACTTCTGTAGAAATAAAATAGCAGCTAAATTCTCTCCTTAAACGGATACTGGCTATCTTCATTAAAAAAAAAAAATCAAAGTTAAAAACCCAAAAGCTTAAGTTTGGAATCAAACCTTCAGCCCTTTCCAAATGCAGTTCCTTCCTATGGAGTTTGTGAATTTGCAGCATAGTTTGGAGGGCACCTTTGAGAGTCACCTGGTCCAGCCTTTTCCCCAGGCAGGACTAACATCAGATCAAGGATTGCTCAGGACTTTGTCCTGTCAGGTTCTGAAAATCTTCAAGGACTCAAATGTCTGCTGCTGTGGGTTTTGGGTTTTTTTTTAATTTTTTTTTTTTAACTAGAAAAGCAAACGTGTTTTGGAGGGATCCCACTCATGCCTTTTGTGTCATATGTTTAAAAGCTTAGGCTTTAGAGATGAGTGAGCAACCGTCGACTGAAGGAAGCGAGAAAACAACACTGGCCATTCTCTAGATGAGGGAGGTGCAGGGTATCTCTGTACATCTGTGTTTTCTGAATAACTGGGTTTTATTACCTAAATAGTAAAAAAAAAACCAAAACAAAACCCAACAAAACAAAAAAATTGATAAAAATTAAGAGACTTTTCTCTCTGGTTTCATTTCCAAGCTAAATTTTAAACCACAGTACATTTTTATGAGTGCTATACATAAAGTTCCTGAAGTTAAAGAATGGAAACACAGAGCTGTTATTATAGGGCTGCTGAGGATGTTGCTGTAGTAAATAAAGTACCTTTAATATTTTAAGAATGGCATCCCTGAAGTATCTTGTATGCTATTTCTTCTCAACTGCCTTTCTGTAGCTGGAAAAAGGAAAAATAGTTTTTATAAACATATTTGCCTCTACCTCATCATTTAGGCATAGAATTTTTTTTTTTCAGGATATAATTAATTTTGATTATATGAATTTTGTATATTTAAATGAAATACTTAATTTTTACACTAAATATCAATTAAGAAACTGCACTGAGTTAATTTGTATATTTTTGAAATATTTTGAGTGGGCCTTTACTGTCTTAGAATAATGGCTATAATTATAAAATAATGGCACTAAAAGCCTCATATGTTCTTAGAGTTGTTTATTCCAAGCAAAGCTTGGATTTCAAGCTTGGCTTATGCACGTGGGTGGATCATAAAATTATTTATCAAATTATTTCAGATAATTAATGAGAAAATTGTAGATTGTTCCAAATCAAACAAAAAGAGACTCAAGGAAATCACTTTGATCTGTTTGCCCAGCTCAATTCTAACATTATCAGGAAAATGAAGGAAAAGGATATCTGTAATAGACAGAGATCAGCTTCACATTGCTCCAGCATGAGCATTCCCTCACTGGTGTGGAGGATTTGCAGGAATTTTTCTGTCATTTCCCTAACTTGCTTTATGTGCATATTGCGTTCAGTGAACTTCAGTCAAAGGGAATGTTGTGTCAGAGTGGAAACTGGAGGTCATTTGAAAACTGTAAGACATAAAATGCCTTAAAATAATTCACTACAAGGAGTAGTAAATACATGTAGAGTGTTATTTGAAAGGGGTTTTGAAACAGGGAATATTTTAATGAACTGTGGAGACAAATAAATGACTTTTTAAATAGAAGGAGAGGACAAATGGTGTGAAAAAAAGAAATGAAACTGAAGAAACAGAATGGATCAGGGATGAGTAAAATTGCTCTACCATACTGTGAGAAGGAAGAGAGCAAACCTCAGGAGTGCCACTTCTTTCAGTGCTCTGAAAAAGGCACTATTTCTTTGCTGGGAAACGTAGGCCATTACCAGTCACTGACATTTCAAGCATAACGTGGGTGAAAAAAAAGTCATAAACTCGGGCTCTATTTTCCCTCCCCTCTTCACTTGATAAGTGCAGGGACAAAAACTTCAGACTACTAAGAGATGCCTTTATCTCTTGACTTATTTACTGTGCTATCTAGGAAAAGTCAGTGTGCAGTTCTGTTTGGTAATTTATTTCACCGTGAAACATGCAGGCATCTGTTTTCTGCCGCGTAATATTGAATGTGAAATGAATCTCTACTCTGAGTAGAGATTCTAACCAAGAGAAATGAACCAAGAGGGATATTAATTATTTCATATTGGCCATGATGAATATAATTTCAGGTAACACAAATGCATAGTTGAAATGTGCATCTCTTCTTACATTCCCTTTATCTATTCATAGGACGTTGCTTAAACAGTTAGAAAAAACCAAGGGACCCAGATGTAAGCAAGTCATCACCAAGGTTACTCCACAACAAATGCTTTTACACTACAGCTACCCACAAAGTAGCTTTTTTTTTTCTTCCAGGAAATGTCTAAGTCCAAACTTGCAAAATGTAGCTTTGTGCTGTGAAGTTTCCTGAAGGTTGTGCATTAGCTGTTGAGTGCTCCAGTGCTGCAGCTTCCCTGGAAAGGAATGGGTTGGGTGTCCTCCTTTTGTACTGAGCTCTCTGGTTTGAGGCAGGACGGATCCAGCCGTTCTGCAGAGCACTCTGGTGAAAGGACACTTTCAATGTGAGTGTTGTAGTTTTCGAGACAATTCTGGTTTTTTTTTTGGTCTTCCAGGAAGCGATGACTTTTCCAGAGAAAGCAAATACCACTTGTCATTTTTTCCTTTTTTTAAATTGGGTTGTAATTTCTTACTCACCTGCTTACATTGAAACTTTGTCTTCCCCACCCTCTCCACTCCTCTGAGGCCGTGTTGCTGGATTAGGGCTGTTTTGCAGAGCTGTGCTAGCCCATTTCTTGCATGGTTTTCGATGCTGTCTCTCTAGAGTTGCACCAGTGTGAAACAGGAACTTAACTCCTGCTGGTTTGTCACATGCTGCAGGCTGTGAACACAGCAATGTGACAGAATGCAAGCAAACCAGCATATGCATAAGTGGATTACATATACTTTTTAATTTTTCAAGGATTTCTTTGAATTTCAGCTTTACTCTTGCTGTGGCATTTTGTTCCCAAATAATTTCTGCTTCCTGCCTTTAAATTAGAGATGGGGAAGGGGACTGAAGTTTTTACCCACAGCTCCATAAACATTAATCGTGCTGCAGAAATAACAGATGAGAGCAGGATTTTGTTGTCCCGTGTGAGACCTTTAAAATGTACAGTCAAAAAATTATTTCACCAGGTTGTTTAGTAAATCCTTCCTTAAATGTTGCTCTATAGAAATAAGCAGCAGTAAATGTTTTGACTTTAAACACCTTGATTGTTTAGCATGCAGAATTTTAGACATGTCAGCTTTGGCTGTTTGATTTATACCTTTGACCTATCTCTAATTGTTTTAACCTTATAATTTGCATAAATCCAATCTCTGCTGTCAGACTTGGAAGACAACAGAAATCCCCTTATGTTTTGTGATTCACTAAAGAAATTAGAGGTGTGATACTGGGTGGTCTTTTTTTCACTTGACCCTTTACAGCTTCTAATTTTTAATTACTCTAGTGAATTTTTCTGCTCTTGAAGGTAAAAATGTAGAGAACAGATTACTGCTGAGTGCCGCCTTACCTTACGTCAACTTTTTTTGTCTCCTCCTGACAAAGGGGATTGATAAGTGCCTGCAACATCTGCACTGTACCCGAGCTGCCCAGCTCAGCAGGGAGGTTCAGACTGTGGCTCTCGGGGAAATTCAGGTCAGAGGTGCTGGTTTGCTTCATTATATCAACTATCAAACCTGTAGACTTGGATTTGAGTCCTGGTTTGAATTCCAGGTTTTGTAGAGCTGGAGTTTTGGTTCAAGCCCATTTTGATCTGTGAAGATGCTGCCAGACTGCCATTGACACAGCACTGTACAAATTGGGAGACCCCCTTGAGGGGTTACTGGGCCTTTCTGGGTTTTCTCTGCTCCAGGGAGCCAGAGTGGGAGTTTTCCCTGCAAAATTGGTGAAAAGTCAGTGTTTGTGGAAGAAAGTGTCTGTTTTGAGAAGGAACAGCACATTTCACTCCCTGTGACTCCTCAGCTGAGCAGAATGAAGCTGTAATGCTGCTTGCAGAGCTGGGCAGGAAAAAGACTGTCATTCTCCAGGTGATGCTGGCATCAGGGGCATGATGGCTGGTATAAACCGTGGGACCTTACCCTCAGACACATGAAACCATTCTCCCAGGAGAGAAGGTGTCCATGAGAAATGGTGGCCTTATCAGGCACAGTTTCGTACATAAAATTGGAAAGTTTATTTAACTGGCATTTGCCTGGTGCTTCACCTCTGTGCAGGAGGGTGGTTAGTATTTCCTTACCTCCCAAAAAGTGGTGACAGGCCTTCATATGTTAAAAGATGGGGAACTGTTCTGATGTAGCAATAACAAAGGCCATTACTATCTATTAGCTTAGATGGATTAAAAGGTTAAAATACCTTCTGATGAAAATTAATTATCCCGAGAATTCAGTTGGAACTCTTCTTTGATGTCTGGCATTTACATGCCTGTGATGAGGAATAGGTCACCTGCTATGTGCATAAACTCTCAAGGCTTACAAGAAGAGGAGTAACAAAGTTCCCTGCTAATCTACTTCTCCTTAAGGATGAGCTTCTTACCGATGTGGAAGAAGTCACACCTCACCGATATGATTATCTGCAGGCTGACTAATACAGGCAGCAATTAGAAGTGTCTTGGTGGCTTTGATTAGTGATATTCTCACTATCCTCTTTAGCTGGAGCAAGAACTCTGTCCTCTTTCATTCTGTTTTTGTGGTGATGCTGGGGAGGAAAATGACTCTTTGTGAGATTTGATTAGCTATTGATGTTGACAGCACTGCTCGACAAGTAGAGTTTACCTGGACAAAGCACTTTTCTGGGTCAGGGGCAGAGAGCTTATCACTTTGTACACCTAGCACTTAGCATATTTGTTTTAGTCCTTCCTTACTCTGCCTTTGTGTCTCTATTTCAAGGGGCAATGTGACATGCTGTTGGCACAGTGTCCAGTGCAATGTGGGAGTCACCAAAGACGTAGCAGCATCTTTAGACACACACATTCCTTTATAGAGAAAAGGAACTGGATTATGATGACCTATAAAAATCTTTGACAATGAGGTCAGTGAAACATGGCTTGGAAATGACTTGCAGTGAAGATTCATGGCCTTCAAGGTAGTAAATGTTAGCAGTCTGTAGTTACTGCCTTCATGATAAAGATGCTGTATGCCATGAAGTGGCAAGGCCCTTCTCTTCTCAGCTCCTGACAGTCATGCAGCACACTTGTTTGGTTTCAGAGTAGCCTCAAAGATGTTAAACATCTCCAGTGCAAACTCCTACGATCTGTTCACTTTCTCTACAGCCTCTGCTGGCTTCAGCAGAAGAGTTAGTCACGGTCACAATTCTCAACCTCTCCACAATATCAACCTATGATTAATAATCTTTTTTTTCTACCTCCTTTTTAATTGTTAGGAAAGTCTGAACTATGTATCTGCTCTGGGGTCAGGCTTCATATGGAATATGTTGCCTTTATTTAGTTGGAGAACAGAGTCTGAAAGATCTGTCATATCTTTAAATATTTTACTCTGAAAAATTACTTCATTCATCAGCTCAGCAGCTATTACATTTGGTGCCACTTTACATCCTTTCAGACGCTATCCAAGATGTTCGCATTATTATCCTATTCAGCCCACTATGTTTTAAATAATGCACTCAAAGTAAATCAGAAAATATAAAAATCATAGGATCATAGAATTGTTTAGGTTGGACAAGACCTTGAAGATCATCATCTCCAACTGTAGATCACCTAATCCAAACATAAATGGACAAATCACTGTTTTCAGCTGTGATCAGCAAGATGGGCTCGGCAGTGGGACTCTGCCTTCTCCTTCCAGCTCCAGGAGAAAGCTGTGTCAGTTCTTAGCAGGCTGGTGTGCTGTAGTTTTAAAGTTTTGCTGATGTCTGTGGCAGCAGACATGTTTAGGTTAAAAAAAGCCCCAGGTGAGGAGTGAGTCACTGTGTATTCTTTAGATTAGACTGCTTTTCAAAGTTTAGACTGTGGAGAGTGAGCAGTACATTAATTTACTCTTATCAGTCTCTTTTCATGCACTTCATGTATATTAATCTTAATTCTCTCTGTTTTCTTGACACTTTGGGATATTATGTCTTTCATGACTGGCTATTTTACTTCTTAGCCCTCTTATAGACAATCTGAAGTGAAAGCTTGAGGATAGTATCTGTTTTGTAAACCTGAGATACCAACTGGTTACTCCAGTTACTCTGTGAATAGTCAGAATCAGTGTTGGGTAATCCTCATGTCAGTAGACTTGCAAATGTGTTTAAACTTAGTCTGTTACTGCAGAAGAAACTGTTGATTCTACATAGGGCTATTAAGTGCTTACCATTGCTTCTGTCTGAAAAGAGCCTTGCCTTTCAAAGAATACAGAACCAGAGAGCCGGTGGGCTCTGTATTTGCAGCACTTGGCACACCTCTGCTTTTGACCTTTATGTAAATGAGGGCTCTATTCCACCTCAGTGAAACCGTATGGATGGAGCAGTTTAAGGTACTGGATACCTCTCAGACCAGTGATGCCAGAACAATGTGCAATGCAACAAAGAGGAAAGTGATTATGCAAAGCAAGAGTTACCTTTTCAAATGAATAAGTCACGGACATTTTCCTTTCATGACACTTAGGAGAACTGTCAGGCTTCTGTGAGTAATTTGGATCTGCCAGTGATACGCCTGTAGCAACAGCTAAATATAAAACTCTTTTCCACCATAAATACAGTCTGTAATTATTTCTGTTCTCTTCATTGTCTTCCACTGTACGGGAAACCTGTCTGGGAGTGAGGATTTTATCAGCTGACCTGATGTTCTTCTCACAAGAAACTAGTGATAGAACAAGAGGGAATGGCCTCAAGCTGCACCAGGAGAGGTATAAACTGCACATTAGGAAAATTTTGTCACTGAAAGGGTTGTCAGGCACTGGAACAGGCTGCCCAGGGAGGTGGTTGTGTCAACCATCCCTGGAGGTGTTTAAAAGCCATACAGATGGGGTGCCTGGGGATGTGGCTTAGTGGTGGACTTGGTAAAGTAGGGTTGATGGTTGGAGTTGATGATCTTAAAGGTCTTTTCGAACCCAGATGATTCTAAGCTTTGAAGATACAACTTTGAAAAACTTACTGATGTTCACAGTATCAGAATAAAGACTGTAATTCATTACCTGTGACTCATAACTCAGCTCTTACCACTATCTTCCTTTGGTTCAGGGCTCTGGCTTCATGCGTCTGTTTTATTTGTAGTCCCACTTTTTTATGGATATCACCATGTACAGTGCTACTGTGGTGGACTGTGGCTTGTAAATTGAGTATCTTTGGGCCAGTGTTGCTTAACATCTCTACTTACTGTACAACTAATGCAAAGAGTTTATGCCTAAATGCATCCCTAGTGTAATTCCAATGAAGAGAAGGGAGCCAGACGCACGTATACTGCTGAATGGGTTCTTCCTTTCTCTCCTGTCTCTGAGGCCACTGCAGAAGAGGCTGAGGGAGAAATAAGAATAAATGGGCATCTGGTGACTTTGTAACTCCACCTGTGCTATGACAGAGCAGTGTGAGTGTGCCAGAAAGCAAGCAGCACATCGCCAGGATGCCGGCTTTTATCTGAAGAATATCTCTTATTCATAAAGCCGGTGAAGAGCTTTGCACTCGTGGAAGTGTGAATAACACTGTTAAGTCCTTTCAGTCAGGGAGGTGAAAAGGCAGTCATTGGACTGGGAAAGGGTAATTGACTGATGGCTTCTGTGACCCTGCTACTCAGAGAGAGAAGGACCTTGTCAGTCAGAAGACAAAAAATGACTGTGTAGGAACCAGCACAGGAATCTAGTCATATAACTCCAGTTATTAGTTAGCTCTGTGCATTTTAACCCTTCGCACAGTGCTTTAAAAATGCAAGAAGAGACAAAGCTAATGGCAGTTTGAAGGCATTTATGCCTTTAATCAGAAAGATCCCAGCTGTTAGTGGCCTTCCTTCCTTTAAAGGCACATTTAGAGAGCAGTGGGGGGGAAGGAAAGGAGGGGGCTGGGGACCTGAGGGAGCCTCTGGGAGCTCTGCTTCCTGCAGTGCTAATAGCACTCCATGGAGCTGCCTTCATCTCTGGGGTGTGATGTGTGGTCGCAGAAGGCTGAAGGTCACTGCTCCAAATTTGGCTGTTACACGGAAATCTAAAAGGAATTGCTGGAGGCTTACAGTCGCTGGGAGCAGGTTTTGGCATTGTCTTCCATTTGTGGCCCTCCCTCTCATAAGATTAAAGCTTTGCAGTCCGGCAGAGTTTGAGCGACCTTTACGTTGCAAGGTCTGGCAGGTTTCTGTCTTAACCTCTAAGGCTTCCCTTGCTGCTAATCCTATGTACAGAAATAGAAATTGGTCCTGGTATGTAAATGCACATATGTAAATCAAAGTCTGAATTTGACTTCTGGAAGACAGCAGGAGAGATCTGTTCTGTTCCTGGTCTGTTGTGCAGTAGCTCTGAATACACTGGCTTGTGGATTTTGGAAAGGAAGATCTCAGAAGAGACCTTATTGTCATCAAAGGGACTTCAAAGAAAGAAAACAATTTGCCTGTGTTTTCAGGCAAAACAGACACATTTTATTTTTGCTTCTTTAGAAGGGGGACACGTACTGTTTGAACTGCTAGAACTTTACAGATGTGTTTTGCCAATTTCTGATTCAACATTTAAGTCTTTGGAAAAGTTGCTTAAAGTACTGTGGTACCTCTGGGGTTGTTTTCCCATTTTTTTAAAGGAATTTAATTTCTTCAAATAGTCAGCAGGTAGAGTACCTTTCTCCTTTCCAAAAGGAGAACCAGCCTTTGTTGGCTTTATCTGTGGGATGTTCCTTTATTTGTCATTGGTGAGACAAAAGCATAGGCAGTCTGGAGGAAGGCTGTAGTGTGCAAGCAAAACCAGGCTCTCCTGGGCAAAGGCTCGTAGCTGGCCAGCTCTGCCTGAGAATCAGCAGCAGTGGCTAGAGAAGGGCAGGGCTGTGTTACACTGCAGCTGAATCAGTGTAGGACAAGATGAATCTGAATTCTTTCTGATTATTTGGCTTCAGCTACTGATGGCTGTCAGTAAGCACGACTGTAGAAACATGCCCATCCCTGCGATGGAAGCGAGCACTTGCTGTGGCATGGGGAAGCGTAGAAAGTTAAACAGTGCCTTTTTTTTTCTTGCTCTAAGACAGACTTTTGTGCTTGTTTCCAGAGATCTGCCAAAGGCTCTGACCTGTGACTGAGAACATCAAGCCAGCTGACTTTTCTTTTGATCGATTTTTGATATTTACAAATGCGGTGATACTGCAGATGGATGTGATGAACTACAGCCTATGGTTTTGTCTACCCATGTCTGAATACAAGTCCTGTATAATAAGGAAGGCATTAACTTAGATAAATATATAATGAAATCTAACTTAGGAAAAAGTTAGGATGTAACAAAATAGTCTTCTAGTCTTGCATCACTTGTCTCAGTCTCATAATTAGCAGCTCATCATTTCTTGACCTTGTATAGAGTTTGCAGGAGACAGTTCCTGTGGTGCAAATAGGTCAAGACTCAGTCTGGCATCATTGCTATTGATTTTTATGGGCCTGAAATCCCAAGGAGCTGATGTGTATAGAGATAATACCTTGTACTGTTCACTGTATAAAATACGGCACTTTTTTTTCCCCCCTGAAGTAGAGCTGAATAAAGGCTGTTTATTTTTCACACTCCTTAAATGAGGAACACAGTAATTGACTGTGGCTATGAGGTGTACATCCCCTGTTGAAACAAATTATGGGAAGAGAGTTGTATAATTCATTCACTGATGTGAGCTAAGTTCATATAACACTGTCTCAATGACTGACTGATATTGCTGTTTAGTAGATGTGACATTTAAAAGTTTAATCATGATCTTGCAGCATTCACTGGCTCCTTCTAAATTGTAGAATAAGAAATGGGGCACTTGGCATGCTCTCAGGCACCCTGCTATCTGCTGCAAAGTACTCAGGAATATTTCTAAGTGCATGTATCAACCTTTTCATCTATTGATCTTAAAATGTTTTACTGAGTTAAGTAAGAATCATCATCCTTTCTATTAAAAAAAGAGAGAGATGGGAATGTAGAACCTTACCTAAGACCTTTACAAAATCAGACCATCTCTTCATATCTTCTGTACAGTAGGACACCAGTGTCCAGCACTTCTGTGCATGAGGAGAGTCTTGCAGGGTCTGAGCTACGTCTGCTTACAGTGAGACTTTAATCCCTTTCAAAAATACCAGTTCTGTCTTGACAGTGTTGTAGGTTGTTGCACAGATGAAGACATTATGCCAGATGTATCTCTTTCTCCCTGTTTTCAGACCTTTTTGTTTGTTTGGGAACTTGAACAGTAAATCACAGGTGAAAAAAAGAGTAAATTATATAATGATATTGAATTTGGTCTTATTACAGATATCAAACAAAAATATTGAACTGCTGGAGAATGGTTCTAAATTACTGAAATGTCAGTGGTATTATGCACGTCACTTAAATTATTTTTCCCAATGAAGAAGAAAGATGGAAATGTGTTCAAGTCTTTTATCTGTTTTCAGTGAGCCGATATAAATTTGAATTCAGTTTTAACTTTGCATTTTTTCTCAATCCATTAATAAAAGGCTACTATTGTTGGTAATGCTAAATATACTCACATACTTTCAACTTGGGTTTCTCTGAGACATTATAGGGGCTGTTTTACATGGGCAAAAACATGCAGCATATTGACAGGGATTTCTTGTGCTGAATGATGTGGGGGACTCTGAAAATTTTATTGTATATTACTCACCCTCAATTTCATCTTCTTTTTAGAATAAGGCAAAAGAAAAAAAAAACCCCACATAATAAAACTACATACAAAAATAAGTACAAGTATCCTTTGGACCCTTTCTTGATGTTCCTCTCAGGAGTGAAATAGGGCTTGCTTTTATGTCCCCTTCAAATTGAGTTGGGGAGGAAAAGCCTTCCTTGCAGTTATGACCCAATTTTTTAGGATGTTCAGATGCTGGTGGCTGGAGAAGACTTTGCAGCCCCTGCCCGGGACATTTGATGTGGTGGTTAGTGTCAAAGTTTTAGTTTTCCCAGAACGAAGCAGGTCTATGTTCTCTGGCCTCCATTCTTCCCAGTGCCTCTGCCTGTTGTTATTGAACTGGTTTAATGGTCTGGTTTTACCCATGTTCTCTTAAAAATCATCAGTTGTACCTGCCCTTGTGTGGGAGGTGGGTACATACACAATATCAACATGCAGGTTTTCACTCTGTGGCCCCGAAGATCAGCCCTGGTGCTCGTGCCGGGGATCCCGCAGCTTTGTGAAGAGCGGTTGAGAGATCTGCTGATCAGCAAGCAGTGAACAGCCAATGGATCTGATGAAAAGCCTTTCTCAGTGAAGACTGAGGGAGTGAAGGGCAGTTGGTATTAAGCAGGATGTTTTGTTTCCTTAGTTTGGTCTTGAAATCGGCCTGTCCCAAGTAGTTATTTACTGACCTTATATGGTGAGTACTCTTCCTTTCCTCCAATTCTGGTGCAAAACTGTCATGTTCACCTGATGGCTTTTTCATTGTACAGCTTTAGTAGGGGAGCAGTGGGAACTGGAAGGACAGGAGACAAAAAAATCATGATACTGAGGGGCTCCAAACCTGGTTTTAGGACTTGCTGTTCACAGCATGTGCTGGTAGTCATTGTGTCTGGTTGCCTCTCACGGTCACGCTATGTCACACAAAGTAAGGAAGTATTTCCCATTTTATACAGATGAGGAAATGCAGACATCAAAGAGAGCCTACAGTTGAACCAGGAGTTCAACATCATTCAGGGAAAGAGAGCCTTTATTCAGTGTTCTCTGAAAAGACTGTCCTTCCTCCTTTTACTCGTGCTTTTCAGTTCTAACTGGGTATTTAACCTGCTTTGCTTTTTCTTTTTCTGTATCATTTGCCCTTCTACTATTTTCCAGAAATCAAAAGCTTTATTAGTAGTGGTAGCCCTTGAACCCTATCAGAGAGTACCTCTGCAGTGTAGACTGTAAAGTCTGTCAAGTTTGACTCCCTGGAGGACTGATAGGTACTTCCATGAGGTATTAAACTTAGTACTCAAGCAAGAAGAGTGGAAAAAGGTAGATTGATATTCAGGAGAATTTGACCACTGGGCTCTTGTAAACTGGCATGAAAAAGCCATATGTAGGGAATGCTTAGTGCCATTTATTATGCAGAGATTAAAAGTGACTTTAGCTTGCATGTCAGAGAGATGATGGATGAAAACTTCTTGTTTATGCATTTGCTCAGTAAACTCTATTAAGATGCATGTCCCCACTGGAATGTGCTGCTTCCTTATTCCAGAAATGAGTATATGAAAGTAAAATAAGAATGAGAAAAGAAAAAATTTCCTTCGACATAGGTCACATGAGTAGATGGAGTGCAGATAGAGACAAAGCTAGAGTGTTCCTGTCACCACTGGAGCAGGGGTTGCTCTAAAGTGTGCCTGGATGTTAACTCAGGGGTAACACAGTCTCTCCAGTAAGAATATCTTCAAGAATAAACATATTGAGATATTCCTTTTCTGTTTCTACTAGAAATCAGCTTTGATTGGATTTTAGGAAATGGCTTCTTTTTTCAATACTTTTCGTATCAGATATTGTAGCTTCTGCTGCCCTGTACATCTTGTAGGTACAGATGGTGCAAGAGCCATCAATTTCATGTGTTCAGAGAGATAATGTATTAAGGAAACTGTGACATGTATACTAGAAATACTGTGTACTTGTAGGAAATACAGCCTTGGATTTTTACATCATCTATTTACATGAAGTTATTGGCACCCAGAATTTTCATACTTCTGTACCTACCCAGCAACCTGCTGTAAAGTTTCTGTGGTCACTCCTTCCCAGCTTCACACCTTATTTATGCATTGCACAGTTGCTGTCAAATCAGACCTGGCACTTTGTTTATGCTGTGCTTATTTTGCACAGATAGGAATGACTGGCAGGACTGAAATGCAGGAAAGAGTGAGACCCCTGTTTCTAGTATGTGTGTGCTCTTCTGGATTTTTTTAAAGCAATACACAAATTCATGTTCAAGACTAAAGGTACAGAAATTACTAGCCAAAAAAATTGAAGAAATTTTAAGAAAAAAATCATTATTCATGATATTCGTAAGATGAACATGCACAATCTAGAGAGATTTGCTGATAAAGTGTTGCTGGGGCAGGTGGTTTCTGAAAGGATGGATAATATAGCAGCAATGTAAGCTACTCTGAGCTAGGTGTAGGTGACGTGCTTTCTCTGTGAACAAAAGGGAAGAATGATTTGTCTGAGGACACAGCAGCCAAAACACCCAGTCTGTTTTGTCCAAGACCACAGAAGTGCATTTTCTAAATTTTTTTTTTAATCCACATTAGTCTGGGGTAACTACATATTAATGAATTCAGTAGAAAGATTTCATGTTTTGTTGTTTGAATCACAGCATACTGTCCTGCGATACACTATAGGACTCCTTCATGGAGAGCTCATGACATGTGTGAATACCCTTTTGTATGAGGACCAAACTTCTTACCAAGCTATAATGCTGAAATGTAAAGACTAAATAAGAAGTATTTTTATGCTAAGTGTTGAACTGTAGCTGTTTCCTAACTAACACTTGATACTGGGAAGATAATGAAAACTCTACTGCAAGTTCACTCACCTTGCTGTCCTCTTCCCACACTAGTGGTAGTGGTAATCTGGATACTGAAAAATATATGGATGAATTCTTAGCTGTAATGCAAGAGAGCTTTCTTTTTCTCAGTTCTTCCCTGCTGCCACTGAAATCAGAGAAGAAAGCTGTGTTGGCTTCACCAGGAGACCTTGAGGGAAGCAGGGGCAAGTCAAGATTGAAGAGCTGGAAAGGCCTGTCTTCTGCCTGGTCTTGGTCCCCCCTAAGTCAGGGGACTGGAGGAAGCAGTGAAGCACCAGCTAAAAGTAGAGCACAGTCAGCAATTTGGCCAAAGATTCAGAAACTGAGGGAGCCCATGGAGAGGGAGAGGCATCTTGCATAATATATATTCATGTTATAGCATATGGACATACAGATGAAAACCCCCAGGATGCAGGACATCCCCTTTCCCAGGTGCTTCTTGAGACAAGTGGCAGCACGAGGTAGGTGTTGGACATACAGAAAACTGAATATACCTATTAGACGAATATACCTGTTAGATTTGCAGTGCATGTTCAGGATGTTTCTGCATCACTTCATGCCACGTGCAAGACTTACAGCCGTGGAAAACATCTAAAAAGTAAAACAGTACACAAATGAAGAGTTTTGTACAGCACGCTAAAGAGAGTCCGGTCACGGAGCAGTTGCAAGCTAACATTCCACTATGGGGAACTGGAGCTGTTGACAGCAGTACAGAGAAAATACTCTTTCATTTAACTTCCATCTTTATCAAGTAGTTTAGTCAAAGGGCTCTTTCAAAACTGAGAAACCAACTGGGAGTAGAAAAAGCAGGAAATGCTGTGTTCTTCCCTTCTAGGGCTAAACAGACGCTATCAGTGAAACGGGGTCTGCTAGTTGTAGAGTCTGAAAGAGAGACTAAGCATTTAATTACAGGCTGATTACCTTGGTCAGACTCAAATACAGAGCCTGGGTTGTAAAAATGATGGCAGTCTATTTTTTTTTTGTGTAGTATCATTGAAATCGATCACTTTTCATGCATGCAGGGTTGATAGACAAGTCCCAGGCATCACTGGACGTAACCTTATTGATTTTCTTGATAATCAAAAAAGAAAAAAAAATCACAGGGGAAAATGAGAGACAAGATCAACTGCAGACCTCTGACTGGCTGGTCTCTCGGTTTTACCCGTACTTACAGCTTGTCTGTACATGAAAATAACCTCACATATCTGGTTTTGTCCTTCTCCCGTGTTTTTACAAATGTTTATTCTCTGAATGTGTCCTCATGCAGAAAGATCAGAAATAATAATGGGGGCAAGAGTTGAAAATCAGGATTTTGTGTCTAGACTTCAGAAATCATTCGGATTTTGTCAATGATTTCGGCAGTCATCTTCAGCCTCCTGTACACGGATTGGAGTTTTTAGGACAAAAATTCATTGCTCAGAAATTCCTTGGTATTTTTGTAAAAGGAACATCTGAATGAATTCTGTTTTTACTGGTTCGTCTGGGTTAGTGTCGTACTGAGCTCACAGACAAGTGTCATTCTCCTGAGCATCCAGCCCTGCCTTTACACCTACAGCTAAGCAAAGGCTTCCAGGATAGGAAAGGCCTTAGTAGTACAGCAAAAGCCAGCCTGGCATCACAGAGACGTTTATTGGCATTTTCTGTGGATTTTGAATTGTCAGTCCTTTCTCTGTGGGTATCATATCTAATAATGGAAGTACTAAGTCAGTGTAAATAACTGTGCATTTCTGGACCATTCCAGCTGAAATAAACATCAGAAAAATGCTAAATACTGTTAGAGTTTAAAACAAGGTTGCCAGCTGCCTCCTCCACCTTGACGTTGCTTTTACATGGGGAGTTATAGGACTGGAAACCTGTGTGTAAGGAGAAAATGTTAAAGGGAGGAGATGGTGGAGGAAGGAAAACTTCCTTGAGGTGTTGTTTCAGCCTGGGGACAGGAAGCACTGCATCCCCTACAATCAGCCACCCAAACTGAGTCTGGTCTTTCTGCCAATGGTGGAACCACAAGGACAATTTCATTCTCAGCTGTAGGAATTCCAGTCAGATGCGATTGCGTTCATATCCAAGAAAAGGAAATCACAGCAATAATCTTTACAGTGAAAACGCTCTGTGAATCGAGGTGTTTTCTGGGACATGTTCTATGTGCTGGGGTTCCTGGAGGACTGGAACCGTGAGGCTGATGGTTCAGGCGCTGTGGAAAGAGGATGGGAAGAATGCAAAAGCATAATGGAAAATTAAACTGAAGGGATGGTTCATTCAAGTGGAAAAGGGTGAATGTTGCAGCATGAGGGCAGTACAGTCCACATGGTGGGTTGATTGTCGGAAATTGTAAGCACAACCTTACAGTTCTTATGATACTCCAAACTCTGGCAATAAGGTGCTGGTTACTTGAAACTGGAACTTCTGCAGCCTCTTCTGGAGGTGCCTGGGGCAGCAGAACTACAAAGACAGCAGCTGTTTCCAGTTTTGGAAAGCAGGATTTGCTCCAGGGATTGGGTCGAAATCTAGGGAGGACTCAAAGCACATGACAAAGAGCATCTTACTTTGGCATTGAAGGAACTGGAAACCCTAACACTCGTGATCGGTAACAGAACTGAGTGTGCTAGCTCCCTCAGAACCACAGGAGAAACATGAGCTTGCTGGTGTGGTTGATGTTGTGCATTTTGAATATTCCCTTAAGAGATGTTCCTGCTTCAGCCCCAGTAAGGAGGGCTGGCCTGAGACTGTCCTGGCTGTTTCTAAGCAGATGACTTGATGAGTTCTCATCATAGGTTTGAATAATGTTGAAAGGGATGGAGACCTCTCAGATTAAGTACTCTCTGTTGTGTCTTAAGGTGGTCTGTAGCTACTACAGAAAAGACTGATAACTTAGAGAATCTCCTCCCGAGAGAGACAGTTTAGACTCTTAACACAGAACTGAAGACTTTCCTGGGAAAACTTGGGAAGAAATACTCTGAAGGGCAATACATTTATAACCATATTTAAATTCTACATAATTCGAGTTCTTTATGATTGTCCTTCAGTTACAATATTGCCAGCACAGTTTGGTGCGTTTCCTTCAGCGCTTGCCCGTTTGTGTGTTCTGTGATTGGAAAGCAGGATGAGCAGTGGGGAAATAACGGTTACGTTGGTGCTTTTGTTGGCGTTGGTGAGAAGCTGGCCATAAGGGCTTCCCCCAGTCTCAGAAAGAAGCCTTCCAGGAGGGTTGGTGGGGGAGAGCTGCAGACCATCCATACTTGTCACCCGCGGTTTGAAAGCAAAGCTGAAATTTCTTGCGTTGTCTGCTGGAGCGATGAAAAGAGAATGAAGCTCTGGGAAGGGCTGATCTTTCTTTGAAGATGCTGAGGGATGCTGAGAGAGCGGGACAGTGGCTGCTGCCAGGGTACATGGCGTGGATGGGAGAGGAGGGAGGCGGATGGTGCGGGGCTGGAGCAGGGCTGTGCCCGACATCTCAGGGTGAGAATGCTGAGTTCATTCCTGTTCTACAGCCGGTGGCAAAACAGGCGAGCAGCTTTAAGAAGGCTTATTCTCACACACTTAAGAAAATCCATGTAAAAATATTTTTTTATGATCAAAAAGCTTGTCAGAGTGGGAAGTCACCGAGAGCTCTGGGTGAGAGGCAGAGGGAGGAGGTGGTGAAGCCGCAGGTACAGCGGGATGAGGCAGAGGCCGTGCCAGTGGCCACAGACGGCTCCTGAGGGCAGGGGCATTGCTGCTGCCCAGGGGAGCACGGGCAGGAAATGACAGCAGAGAAATCTGGGAGAGCACCAGTGAGGGATGGTGGGAAGAAGTTATAACAGTACGAGACTGCCAGGTACTCAGAAGTGACACACAAGGAGAGGCAGATATCCGCAGGTACACAGGTTACAGTCCTGGATGAAAGAAAGAGAATGACTAGATTTAGCAGGAAATACAGGAGAAAAGGTGAGAAGCTGTGTCCGTGAGGCAGCGTGGTGTACAGCTATGGGAAGGGAAGCGGGCTCTAGGAGAGAATGACTTGGCTGTGGAGCTTCTGCATTAGCTCTGAGGTTGATGGAGTTGAATGAAAAGGTTGCTGGTGGAGAAGGAAACCGAGGAAGCAGTTGTAGACCACATAGTTGCAGTTGTAGACCATATAGTTGTAGTTGTAGACCATATAGTTGCAGTTGTAGACCATATAGTTGCAATTGTAGACCATATAGTTGCAGTTGTAGACCACATAGTTGCAATTGTAGACCATATAGTTGCAGTTGTAGACCATATAGTTGCAGTTGTAGACCATATAGTTGCATTCACAAGTACAGGGGAAAAGAGGTTAGCGTTGGTCTGCAGAGAAATAGATAAAAGGGGCTGTAAAGGAGACCGGTTTAAGTTCATGCAAAGAGATGGAGAGGAGGGAGGAATGCAGCTGGGAGGAGTGCTTGGGAAAGAGAGAAAAAGCAGGGAGTTAGGATTTGATGTCCTATATGAGGTACCTCAGGCTGGTAGAAGGATGAAACCAAGCAGCAAAGGGATCTTCTGTGGGACTGCTGAAGGTGCCTCGGTGGGACGTACAGAAAGAGGGAAATGGCAGTTAAGTTCATAATGACATGTACAAGGGAGGAAAGAGGATGAATTCCTTTGGGGGCAAGGACTGGAGTGAATGGACAAAACAGCTTCACTGAACGAGTGAAGACTTCTCACGGGACGAGCTTGTGCACCGGTTAACTGTCTGATGGCACAGTTTTTGTGGCACTGCATTAAACATTTACCTGTTCCCCTGTAGTCCTATGATTTCTATTGAGGAACCACAATGTCCGTGAAAGATCTTTTACAGGTGACCAATTTGAGGACAAATAGAAACCAGTTTCGTAGTAGAAGTGCACTTAAACTGCGAGCTGAACAAAATGCTCTGGAAACTAAAGCACAGCCTCTGGAGACAGGGTCAGGCGAATGGAGATGGAGCATTGCACCTGCACGCAGCTCTCCCCAGCCATCCCATGTCATTCACGCCTCACACTTCGTAGTTTCTACAGGCATAATTATTTTAAAATATATTTTTAAGCTAATGGCAAGGTTTAAAAAAATCTGTTGGGATTCGCAGGCTTTAAGAAGAGGTTTCAAAGAAAGTAATTGGCTTTGCCTTCATTCAGACACCGAAGCTCAATTTTCAGTGCAGGAGAGCATTAAAAACAGCAAAGAAAAATGGCCTAAGTGCATACAGTTGTAATACATGCTGCATTTGTAGCATCCCCAACAGGATACAAAAACAATATAGCTCGGGCACTTTGCTAGCATGAAAGAGCATCATTCCTTTGGTATTAGTTTATAGCACATGGAGTCATCTCTCACTTGCAGGGAAAGTCACTGGAATAATTTATGTCACTATTAAACAGCTTCGCTGCTGATCCATTGCAGCCTCAGCACATTAACTATATTTACCATCTAAGATACAGAAAGGAATCTGTCCTATCTGACGAGGAAGCAATAAAGTTTTAGTGAAATGGATGTAAATCAAAGTTCAAGTTTGCCTAGCAAAAATACATAAAGCTATGTTTCACGTCATGTTTTATGCATAGGAGTATTCTGCATATATGAATAAAACGTGAATTTGTTGATAAATACTATTTCCATATTGTTGATTGGTCTGGTCTGTAAATTAATCTCTGTGTACATTCAGTGACGATCTAAAGAAAAATGCCTTTTTTGGCCTACAATGTCTCCTTTGTTTTTGCAAAACGAAGTAGTGCATTGAATGGGAGAAAGGGGAGAGGAAGTGGCCTCAAATTGTAAAGCATTCACTTCCTGGAATCTTTTGGGTCTCAGGTGCACAGATGACTGCATGTACCTGGATTTGTACTTTTCTTTTTGGAGCTTGTGGTTTTGCATCAAGTCGTCACTTTATTAAAGTCTTGCAGTGTCTTTATGCATGGCAGGATGGGGCTTATTGCTCTGAGTTCTTTCCTGGAAGATGGTTTGCAACCTGCTCTAGTGGAAGGTGTCCCTGCCCATGGCAGGGGGTTTGGAACAAGCTGATATTTAAGGTCCCTTCCAGTCCAAACCATTCTGTGATTCTACAGTTTTATGATTTGGCCACCAAGAACCTTTGTACATGACACTTTACATGGTAACAGGGAAACATATCCCATGGTTCTGTCCTTCCTTGGTGCTCTTGAGATTCTCATCCACCCCCTGCCTTTACTCAGCCGGTCACTGAAATCATGTCTGAAAAGCTGGTGGATGGTTGTTGCTGTTGTGAGGTAGGACAGATTTTTGACTGTGGCTCCTTTCTGTAATGAAGACCAGAAGGGTTTTGGAGGAAGCAGACTTGGTTGCTGGGTGTGCTCCAGTGTGGAGCTAACAGTATTTTGAAGATGGATTGCAAAGCTGGTGAGCAAGTCCATGGAGCTCAACAGAAGTGCCATTGGGAAGGCAGCAATAACAGGTGTCTATTTAAGGTCAAGAAAATTCTACTTTTTCCTCTAAGCAATTCTTTCATACTGTATTTGCCAACTGGGACCACATGACATGATGACTTCTGCCCCCCTTAGGCATTAGATGGGGCATTGTCATCACTGTTTTAAATGTTGTGATATGGTGGATGTTCTTTCTCCCCATAGATGGGGAAGAAAGCTTTGGTCAGCCAGTTTCTAGCGACTAGAGAGAAAATCGCGTTGCAAGCAAAGGGCTTTGTTTGATCTGTTGAAGAAGGCAGACATTTTGCTTACGTGCTGGTCCTCACATATCAAGGTTAGAGACTGGGGGAACAGGGAAGAATAGGATGTTTAGATTTGAATATGTGGTATTTTGATGTCATCTGAGGGTGGCTCATCTGTTTCACTTGTCTTAATTTTTCCAAGACCACTAACTGGTGTAATAAAACCACTTGAATATCTTGCCTTGCCTTGCCTTTGAGGTTGTGAAGGTATCTTGCTGAGACCGGTTTTTTTT
Organism: Todiramphus chloris collaris; assembly: GCA_025345505.1. Taxonomy (NCBI): domain Eukaryota; kingdom Metazoa; phylum Chordata; class Aves; order Coraciiformes; family Alcedinidae; genus Todiramphus; species Todiramphus chloris. The sequence continues at coordinate 36,259,468 of JANVCC010000022.1, forward strand.
TTTCCAAGTTGTATCATTGGTCTTCAGGACTTGCCAGTCCTTGACTGCCTCCTGAGATGATCCCATGCCCTCATAGGCTCATGCTGCAGCATGCTTGCTCAGTTTCCAGTGTGGCTCTGCACTGTGTGCTGCATGGGCTATGACACCAAGTAAGCTGGCCTCATCTGGCAGGCAGGCTATCTCTCTATGGAACTGATGGGTTTAGATGGCTCAAAAAATCAGGTCAGATGATAATTTGAGCATGCTGTTACGGTTTTCTTCCCCTTATTGTCATTATTATTACCATCACTGTTATTGCCATCATCCTTATTACTAGCAGAACCATGGCTTATGCATCTCTCCAGCAGAAATAACCCTCCAGGTCTGTTGTACCTAGGCATGAGTAGATGTTACAAACAAGCTTGTTTGCTTCTGTTAGTTTAAAACTGACTTTTGTAGTTACTTTAATGTATCCTTTTTCTTTATATCTTGAAGGTTTAAAAAAAATATCCCCGAGACCTATCAGTAAAAGGGGAGCTGTGCTGAACGAGCCAGCTATCAGCTCTCCAAGCAAAAGGATGCTTCAGGAAAGATCGGTTTCCGTAGCATCTTTCACAGGGACAAAGTTACCATGCCCGGCAGGCTATCTCAATGTGTCCAATTGCCTACTTTAACAAACACATTTTTAGGCTTCCAGAAGTAAGGTAAGGTCATTGCTTGGATGAGTAATCTGGCACTCGGAAAGAGATGCAGTGTGATAAGTCTACCGCTCTCCAAACCGTGTGCAGAAAAAAATAATAGTAAAACTAAAAGATAACATATAAGCAATAAAAATAGCAAGTACCTCTTCCTAGGCACATCAATCCTGGCATCATCAGGCCAGCCACGAGTTAGATGGTGAGGGGAAAACAGAGACAAAATGCGTCTCATTCTAGCACTGAAGATTACATGCCATCAAAAAGATAAAATTACCTGAGACCCTTCCAGATCACCTAGAAGTTGGGGTTGTGTATACGCAGCACATTGGCAGTCTAGCCCCATTTATCATCCTTGCAAGAAAGCAGATACTTGGTAGGTTTTGTATTTTAAACAGCACTCGAGATGCATGGAAATAAATAAATAAGGTAACCTTAAAGTCTAAGCCCAGGAATGAAAATCTGAGCGGACTTCAGCCTTCATCATCAGCTTAGTTCTCTGGGTGTGACAGGCAATTTTCCTTTTTAATTTTCTCCAGCAGGAAGAAAGCTAATGGTTCATCCTAAAAGATATGACCTTATCCTTGTGAGCTACCTGAAGCTTGGCAGAAAATAGGATGGCCACACTTTCTATGAACGGCTGGCTTGAAGGGAAGAATCCCTTTCTTTCTTGTATCAGTGGACTGAGGAATGGGAGGGAAGATTTGATTCTTGGACACAATTTTTATTCTGCTCCAGATTTGATCCCTGCGATGGTTTTTAGTGGTAGCACTTTATACATTTTTAACTTATGGACAGTCCATAGAGATAGATAGGACTCTGGCCAGAATAAATATGGTGTAGGGCCAGATTTCTCAATAGCATACCTAGGCACAGACTGTTTGTCCTCCTCACAGTCCTCTTGAAGTCAACAGAATGGTCTGCATTCATAAAGTTATGGATTTTCTGGGCCTTAACATGGCAAGGGTTTTGATGAATTGCAAATTATAAATTGCAGCCAGAGCTATTTCAGTGAGTAATCTGACAAAATATCATTGGTACTGTGAATCTGTCATACCTGTGGCGAGAGAAAACAATGAATTCCTCTGTGTTTGTTTCTGTGGAGTTGCTGATCCAAATAGACCCGCACTTAATGGGGAAATGACACGTAGAACTCTATTAATTTTGCACACACACATACACACCCCTCTCTATCATGTGTTTTTAGGAGAGCCAGACCTTTCCCCGCTAGTCTTTGGCAGTAGTTACTCCATTAACTTACTGTTTCATCTGCTGGCAGAAAAAGAAATGTTTAGGCATCATTGAATTTCTCTTTTAGATGTCATACAGGAGCTCTGTCAGAGCCCAAGCCACGGGCCTCTGGTTACAGGGTGAGGTTCTTTTCCTTTCACTGTTCAGCTCTGTTGTCCTGCTTTTAATTCCTTGTATATTTTTGTTAAGAATGCAGTGTTGCGTCCGCAGAGAATTCGTGGAGTTAACGAACTCTGAGACCCTGAGCCGTTCAACGAGTACAATCTGGTAATTTGCAAGTATTTCCAGTTTCAGGGCCAAATGCTGTGATGCTGTGCAAATCCAGCCATTGATGGCAGCGGGATAAGGGAGAGCAAGAGGCAGGGCACTGCCATTCTGGCACGAGCCCCGCTCCAGCTCCCCGGTGGGAAGCAGCCATGGTTTAAACCTTCTGCCAAATGATGTGTCCAAATTCCCCTAACTCTGTGGAGCAGCAGAAAACTAAACCTGAAGAGCACAAATGCCAAAATAATGATCTAATCACTGGACCATGTGTCCTCTGTTTAACTTGGCTTTAGAATTTGCACTCTGCTGACGTGAATCGGACAGTTCACACATCCAGCTCCTGTTATTACAGGTGTCTAAAGACTTGAGCACACATTGCTGCATCGGTTTAAACTCATTTCACATTTCAAAGGTTTTCTTTGTGATCAAAGGGGCTAGAGACTTCTTTATAAATGAAAGCAGAGATTCTGGGACAAAATATATTGCCCCCACAGAAAAGAAGAGGCTAGGAGGGAGGAGAGGGACAGGCAGTCAACCCAAAGCAAGCTTTTTTTTTTTTTTCCTGTCTGACTTGCAAGCCTAGGACTTTGTTGGGAAGAGAATTATCTTCCTGTTCTCTAGGTGTGTTTAATCGGGAAGGTTTTCAAATGCAACAGCAGCTGAAATGTAACTGAAAGCACTTCTAATGGCTCTAAAGAATGGTTTTTCATAAGAGGAGCCTGCTTCAAACAAGCCATATTATAATTTCCTTGTATTGTTAGTCCACCATTACTTGAAGCTACAGAACTAAAGGCCAACATTTCCCATTCTGGCACAATGACTCTGTGTGTTTACATGAGCTAGACTGCTTACACACAGCTTAGTCATTGTTAAATGTGATTAGCATAATTCCATCATAACCAAATACAGTTCTTGCATGAATTTAACAGAAATGAAAAATCAGTAAAAAGATGTTCAAACTGAACACAAAGCTGGTGTGGACAATTTGGATTGATGGAGCAAATGGTGAGGAGATGGACAAAGTCATGTCCTTACTGTGCTGTGCAGATGGGTAGTGACCCTTAGTGGTGTCTATACGTTTTATCCAGGTATTCTTTACTTCAGAAGGCAGAGTGGATGCAGGAAGCAGGGACGAGACTCCAGGACATTGCTGTCCTTCCTGAGTCTCCTTACTTTTGGGCTACCAAGCAGGTTCCCTGTCTGGCCATGAGTACCTGTGGAACATTGGCCCAGTTTGAGGAAGCAGGGATGCCATGTGGCCACTTCTGGGAGCTGTAGACCTGCCCATCTTCTCCATTCCTTGAGTGGCACCCAAACAAGGCAGAACCTGGCAGTGGCCACCTCCTCCTTCTCTAACCCTGCCTGTGACAAGCTGGCCTTCCTGTTTATGGTACTGAGTATCAGGAGTAATTGGCCTCAGTTTCTCCCAGATAGGATTGCTCTTCAGCAGTAGATGGTTGCCCTCTCTCACGCTAGTCTCTGGGTGCCACCAGTTAGGGTGAGTTTGGAGCCTCCTCGACTGTGCTCACGGGGGAGAGCTACTAGTTTGTTAGCCTTTTTTATTTCCTTTTCCCACCCACGCTTGATAGGCCTAAATCTGAAATGTGCTGTTTCCTTCATCCAAGGGCAAAACCTACCCAGTTTGACTGGACTGGCTTTGTGTGTGTCTCTTTCCAGTTTGTGCACTGTTGGCCTCCTGGCCAGCTATCACTGTTCCTCTGGTGGCCCTCTGGCAAACTGGTGCGTAGCAGAGTATTTCAAGAGCTCTCAGAGACCCTGTCAACTGCTTTTCATGACTAGTATGAAGATAATCTGTAAAGATACCAGGCACAGAGGAAGAGAAGATTCAGACACTGTCAGAAGATGCCAGGGTGTTTGTTTATTTGCTTTAATTGTTGCAATGGATGTTCCGGGTCATTAGTGGTGATTCAGGATGGTTTCAGTTAAGGTCACTTACCCCAGCTGGAGAGAGCAGCTCCAGCTGTTTGCCTCCACATGTGGCTGGTTCAGATGCAGATGTTCTTTTGGACGACTTAAACTAATGTTTATTCTGTCTCCTTTGAAGCTTTAAAGTTTTAAGTGTCTGAAGTGAGTGTTCTGGTGCAGATCCTTGAAATTTTTGGCATCTGAGGGTCATGGTTTGAAGCATGACTCTGTATCAGCTGCAGACATACAAGTAAGAGATGTCCTGGAGATACTATTTTATCAGGAAAATAATAATTGACTGGACCTATCAACACTCCTCTGCTCTCTGACTATTTACTGATCATATAGCATGTTAAAGCTAATTTCTGACTTGAGTCCTATATTGATAGGGATATCCCAGTGGCTTTGATGTCTAGAAGGGTGTTGATTTATAGAGGCTGTGCTGTTTACCTTTCAAAAGGAGCTACAGTGCAACAACAAGAGCTCTCAGAAGGTAGAGTCAGTGGTTGTCTGTCATTCCCCAGAGTCTCATTATTTGTGCCTTCATGCAATGGCTTAGGCCAAATGTTTTCAGATGTTTTACGCCCCAGGAAATTCCTGCTATTTTGTGAACAAAAGCAAATTAGGATGAGTTTCTGGATTCGCATTTGCAATGCTCCTGGTATGAGAATCCCCCATCCCAGCTTGTGTTGTGAAGAACTGGAATATCCGAGTACTGTTGTAAAGAGGGCTCTGTGATGCTTATGAGCATAATCCTTAGTATAATCCTAAAATTTAGTGTATCCTGTCAAGTTTCCTGGAATAAGTGTACATGGCAGCTAGATCCAGAAAAAAAATAATTCCATGAGTTAAGCAGAATGGCCAATACCCGTTTTGAAATGAATTCCTGCCTGTGTGACTCCAGGCTTGCATGGTTGTGATTGCCTTTGCATCTCGTATTAAAAAAGTAAACATTTTCTCTTTTAAGTCCCTAAGAATCTCTAATGACAGTTCTGAAAATTCACTGCTTGGTTTGTATCAATTTTTCCTCTGTTTTCTGCCACCCTTTTGCACATCTGTCTTTATGCACATGTCAGGACTCAAGACCAGGACTCAGCTGGTACAAATGGGAAGGTGGGGCACGGCATCAGTCTCTTTAGGACTTTGTAGATGATTAGCTAAAATGCTGTACAGGTGATTTTCTGTAAGAACACAGGTTGAAGCTTCTCATTTCTGATGTGAGAAGAATATCCATGAGGCAGCAGTGTGCTCTTGTGGCCAGGAAGGCCAATGGTATGCTGGGTGCACTAAGAAGACTGTGACCAGCAGGTCACGGGACGTCGTCCTCCCCCTCTACTCTGCCCTAGTGAGGTCACCTTTGGAGCGCTGTGTCCAGTTCTGGGATCCTCTCTTCAAGAGAGATGGGGAGCCACTGGAGAAAGCCCAGTGGAGGCTACAAAGATGATGAGGGGACTGGAGCATCTGCCTTGTGAGGAAAGGCTGAGAGCCCTGGGGCTGTTTAGCCTGGAGAAGACTGAGAGGGGATCTTCTCAATGATTATCGATATCTAAAAGGTGGGGGTCAAGAGGAAGGGGCCAGATTCTTTTCTGTGGTGCCAAGTGACAGGAAAAGGAGCAACGGGCACAAAAAGGAACACAGGAAGTTCCTCCTAAATGTTTAGGTGTTCCACCTAAATTTTTTTCTCGTGAGGGTGACAGAGCCCTGGAACAGGCTGCCCAGAGAGGTTGTGAAGTCTCCTTCTCAGGAGAGATTCCAAACCTGCCTGGATGTGATGCTGAGCAGCCTACTCTTGATCCTGCTCTGGCAGGGAGGCTGGACTAGCTGATCTCCAGGGGCCCCTTCCAACCCCTACCATTCTGTGATTCTGTAATACTTGTCAGGAATGCATCAGTAGGTTGGAAAAAGAAGTTGCAAAAAGGCCTGATCTGCCTTTGCAGTTCTAGTGCAAAGCCTATAGAATTCCCCACATCTTTCCTTAGGGTAGCAGAACCTGGTAAAAGATGCTTCTCCTGTTACTGATAGCAAAACCTGAAGTATCACTTTTCCTACAGCTTTGGGATGGAACTTGCTTGATTTCTTCATGTATTTCCAAATGTCAAAGAGTCCCGTGTATGGCTCCAGTTTTTAACCATCTGAATTCCATGCTTGCTCCAGATCAATACACCAACTCTATCCGTTTCCTCCGGAAATCCAAAACCCAGCAGAGTCCTACAAGGCAGTGGTTGCAGACCCTTTGGAAGGGACGGGGCAAAGGCGCTGTCAGCACGGGGCAGGGAGACGTTTGCCTTGGCACTGTCAGCACCAGAGCTCTTGAATATTGCTCTTTGCAAGGGGGGTTTAACCAACAAACACCACAACGCGCGTCTGACGGGGCGTAGCAGCTGAACAAACAGACAAGGGTATAATTTATCCCTTTCCCTGTTTTTCAGTGTCTATTTAGTGCATTAGCTCATATGATGCTTACTGTGTGATGTCAGTTATGACAGAAGCGGCTTCGTCTGTTGTTTTCCTCCTGGGTTTAATTGAGAATAAAGGAAGAAAGGGCAAGAGGTGGAAGAGTTGGTGTGAGAGAGGAAAATGGGACAGTCACTAGTGACTGTGGGACACAGACGCACTCCAGATCTCAAGAGATGTCTTTGATTAGGAACCTAGCAAGAAGTCCTTAATAATCTTGTCTAGACTTTAATTACTTGTGCCTTGGTTGCTGCAGTGTCCTTTTCTCTGACCTTGCAACTGTCGCCCTGCCAAATGCTAACTTTTTTCCACATCCCCTCGGTCGCAGCCTCTCCCGATGGACCATCTCTCGCTGAGAAGTGACAGGTCATCCTGTGACAACAGCCTGGCTTTGTGGCATTTACAAACAATACCTTCTCTCAAGCTGCCTTCACAGTCTGAAGACACGCCCTGGAAATGTCTTTGTTGCTGTCCCTCGCCTTGCTCCTGAAGATTCACGCTGGCCACAGATGAACATGTGGGGCTCCTTCTGTGTGGAGACCACAACCTAGTATAGAATCGTAAAATTATTTTGGTTGTAAGAGAAATTCCCAAGGAAGCCTGTCTCCTTGTATTCCTTTTCTGACTTCCTCCATGTTAGGTCCTCTTTGATTTTTGGATCTGAAGCCACCTTTCTGCTATTTGTTTATAAAGGGTTTAGCAGAATGTGAGTCCCACCCAGGGCAAGGGCTTTTACGCACCATCCTAATAGGAATGATAAAAATACACAAAGAGAACATATTGAAGAACAGCATTCCTTGTATTTTAGTCATGTATTTCTTGATACATATTATACCAATGACTCCCATTTTCCCTCCCAGTTAGGTGATGGCCTCCAGAGTCATCAATACTGAATGCTTTTTGGTTTCATTTGGCAGAAGGGGCCCCTGAACCCAGCTATTACAGCCATTATTTCTATGTGAATGCTTCTGCAATAACTGTGATTGAGAATCACATGGTAGGACACTGTAGAAAGCTGGAAAACTGATACCTATGAGGAAAATTAGAGAAGAATTTCCCCCTTAAAATGAATTTATTTGATTCCTGTCTTCCTCAGATACACAGATTGAAGCTTAACTGCATAAAGTATTTTTTTTATTGTTTCTGTCAAGGAGGATGAAGGAAGGATTCTGATTGAATAAACGATGTGTGTGAGGGATGGTTGATGACTGGCAATCATTGATTTGCCCAGCTCTAGTTTTCAAACACTGCAATTGTTTTCCTATTTTGCAGCCACTGTCTCTGAAACTATATCATGTGTAAGTACTCTGAATATTTTATATTGCTGTGGTGCTTTTTCCCCAGGTTCTTCCTCCTTTCTTTCCTCAGCATTTTAATGGCCTGGGCTTTGAATTGTTTTATCACTCTAAAAGAGATTGACTGAACAAATAATGTTGCGCTTCTGTTGATTGCCTTGTTGTCACTTAAATACTATTCCAATATAATGGGTAAGTTATTACTTCTAAGACAGATTTGCTGCTACGTTTTTTTCTGTCTTTGAGAAGAAGGAAATATTCTCAGGAAAAATTATATTTCTTAGGGAAGAAGAAGGTACTGTGCATTTGAAACCCATGAGGATAGTTAATTTTTAGTTCAGGGTAATAGATCCTTTAATTAACTGGGAAGGAGACTTTTAAAGGTAAAAGTATAAGTTAGGTTCCTGGTTTCTTCTTTTTTCTCTCAGTTGAATGATTTTGTGACCTTTGGACCAGTGATACAATGAATAAATACTCTTAAATCTATATTGCTCCTATTTTCTGTAAGAGAGAATTCCAGAGCATCCAAACAGAATGGGAGCAAGCCAGCAATCCTGTTCTCATTGCTGGTGTCTGACCACAAACACTTTGCCTAAGTATTTGAAAACGATGTAGTTACTCTGAGTTTACCACGATGAATTTACCACAGCGAATTGGGACAGAACGTAAGTCTCTATTAGATGTATAAATAATTGTGTATTTGTCACATCTGGAAAGCTAGCTTGATATATGGATAAAAGCAACTGTTTCTTGATGAGCTAAAGTCCTTGAGTTTTAGAGCTTTAAGAGATTTATGAATATTTGCCTGAAACGACATAAAGTCTATGTTTGGAAAAATGTTTTTTTTTAACCTCTTCATGCAGGTGATGGGCCTGATTTTTATATCTAAGGAATACCCCAAATTAATCTTGTAATCAGTAGCAAATGTGAATGAATGGTCAGCATCTCTGAGAGCTGATGCCCAGTAAGAGAAGTAAATGGTTTTCCTTTTACAAAAGAAGGAATCAAGAAACAGAGATCAAGAAATAGAATACAGAAGAAGGAAAAACACAAACCAAACCCAACAACCAATTCTCCTCTGCTTTTCAGAAAATAAGACTTGTACACCTTTTTTTTACCATTTGCAGCTCTTCTAAGTTTGAAGAACCAGCTATGAAGAGGAAAATACCCAATCAAAGGTGTCATGTGTGGGAGAAAAGGAGCTGCTTGTTTTCAGGCTGAAGGTTAAGTGACAGTTTGAAAACAGCTGAGGCTGCTTTGAGCAAAATCAGCCTGGTGCACTTCTTTGTAAAGGAAGGGAGTAAGAACAGAGGTGCTGATTTCTGCTTCTCTTCAGGAAATGCTGTGACACTAGCTTTGGTGGAGCTTCACTACCCTGTTGTCAAAAATAGGTAATAAGGTGTAGCATTAAAAAAAACCCCAAACCCAACCCAACAAACGCTCTCTACTTTGGTTGCTCGTATCACATTGCCCTGCAGCAGAAACAGAGTGAAATCAAAGGCAGCTATAGAGAGATTTTCACAGGCAGTGAGGCAATGGTAAAAAGATGCATCAGTAGGGAAATACCTCCTGCCTGGGTCAAAACAACCCGGATCAACTGCAGTCTCTTGAAATCGATATCCAGGATCATAAGGGATATAAAACTTCCAGCGTGTTAGCCTAAGGAAACAGTAAGCGCTATCAGAGTAGACCTGAGAGATAGGTGACTAAGAACATGAGCTGCAAGCACAGCAATAGGCTTCTCTGATGAGGGTGGTTAGCTGGGGTGAGGGGCTCCCACAGGCACACGAAGAAGGGATGCACTGGTTGGGTGAGCTCTGCTCCCCAGGTTATATCCCCATTTGTAGCTAATGACACTTCTCATCCCAGGTGGGTCTTTGAGAAAGGCTTACTGGTCCAAAAGCCCTTTGGGGCTTCCATTGACAGAGCCTAGAGAATCAGCTCAAGAGCTTTGGGCAGGACACTCAAAAGATGTAGGAGAAAAGGCAGGAGACACCAGCTTCTCAGCAGTCAGGTTGTTGTTTACTTTTCCCTAAGGAAATAGGAGGTCATAGGGAGTCAGTGAATTGCTGTCCCGTTCAGGATCCAGTATGCTGGACAGTTGTTGAAGATGTCCACAAGGATGTTCTTCCTTTTCAAAGCACAATGAGAGTAAAACCCTGTTTTATTACTGACTGGAAAACTCGATTTCCTTTGCCATGTGGGGAATGCAGTAGTATTGTTGGGATAGGCTCACAGACAGATGAAGATCAGTTCTGTGATACACTAATGTAGAACTATATAAAAATATTTCTTTAAAAGAAAAAGCAATTAGATATATTGCATATTAGATATATTGCAATACCTTCCTAATATAAAAAATATCATGTACTGCCTGCTGGGAGGGATTTTATTTCATGAGTCTTTCTAAGCTGAAACTTTGCAAGTTTACCACAGAGGCTATTGAAAGAAGTTGTCTGTGCCCCAGAGAACTGCTGGGTTTTGCATGAGTCTCTCTGTTTCTGGTTTTGAAAAGCCAGCAAAAAGAAGGCAGTCATTGTAATTTATAGGTAACTGTATATAGAAAAGCCCATTTGTTGCTGCTCCACAAAGTTAAGTGGTAATTGTCAGAGATGCTTTTTTCTCCAAAATATGAGCCCGTTGGTCTAACCACAGTGTGGCACTAATGGTATAAATGCAGCAGAACACAGATGGAAATTAGACAGCAGCTGGGTAATCATCTTCATAAATGTAATATTAAAAATATCACAATCCTTTAATTTTTGTTCTGCTTGTATAAGGCAGGGCTGCATAACAAATAACTGTCATAACTTCTGAGAAGCGCAGCTTGTGACTGGTTTAAATCAAATGACTCTTTTGCCCTCCTGTTTTGCCAGCAACTGCTTGTCTCACTAGGGCTTTTCTTGTACCAGTATTAACAATCTGTTATGCACCAGATTAGGGTCATTAACCACTCATTAGTTCCTGAGAGAGGAAGGCCACCTCTTGTTTGCTGAATATTGATTAGGAGGCAACGGAGCATACTGGTCTGAAGCCACCATGGAAGATGCTCAACTTCTGAAGCATTACCTCTGCATTTCCTAACGCTCTGGATTAGATCTGCTGTGGCTACTTTCATTTTCCTTTATACTGGTTTCTTTCTTTGTCCTTCCTCTCTTTCATAGGGCTGGGCACCAAAGAGTTGCTGACCAAATAATAAACAAAAATAATGCTGTCATCCTCAGCCTCTTGTGGGATGGAGAAATCATGGGCAAGCCTACTTCCTTTTCTTCCTCTGATGCATTGCAAGCCCTGTCCTCCTGCCAATACCACCACAATAGATTACAGTGCTTCTCTGAATAGAGATACTGGTGAGTAATTTTTATCTCCTCTGAATTTAATTCATACATTTTTTTCCCCAGTTTGCATCAAAATCAAGTAACTCGACTGATTTAAGGTCCAAACTCGCAGTGGGTAACTACATAAAACCCTTCTAAAAACAGTTTCTTGAAACTGGTAATGTAATGGTAAATACTGTTGAAGATGACCTTGAGGTAATAACTTAAAAAAACCTCATAATAGGATTTGTGCTCTGGTAGTAGTAGGTGTTTAATAATTAAACAAGCAAAACAGTTTCAGTATTAAAAAACCTCATATGTTGTCTTAATATGTGCTATAATCCAAGCCTGACTGTGCATAATAAGCTCATAAATCCATTGAGTCATTGATGGGGAGATAGCAAACATCTGTAAAAGGCAAATAGATTGTGGAGAGAGAAATGGGCTGTGTGAGGGACCTGCTGCTGCGCTGCAACTTTTCTGTCATCTCACTGTGTCACTGTCCATCAGACTGTTCCCAGGGTGTTGCTTGGAGGTTACCTGCCTTGCCCAATGTCCTCAGCACAATTTAGAGCAAAGCAGTTGGATTTTACAGATGATTCCAGTAGTCCAGGCACTGCTTTACCTTTCCTTGTTAGTCCTCACGTCCTACACATTGTGCAGAGACACTGGTTTGTGAACACGTGCAGCTGGAGAAAGTCATCCTCGGACTGATGATCACACAGGCACCACACTGACTGCTTGTGCTGCTGGGTTTTCAGTGTGTTTCTCAGGGCAATTTGCTCCAGTAAATCTCGTGGTGTTGCCACTAAGAACGTTTGGAGGGGTATGTGCCATACATGTATCGTGTGGTAAGAAAGGCAACTTTTGAACAGAACTTTGTTTACGAAAAGTGTGCTGTGGATATAAAAATAAAAGGGGAATGTTACAGTTAAAAGAAACACCAGTATTAAGATTGTGACATAAACGGCAAAGGGAGGGCAGACTGCTCTTCAACTCATTACACCCCCCCAAACATTACAGGGCCAAAACACCACGTCTCTGAATCCTTTACTATTGAAGTCAATGATGGGGAAAAAAAAAAATTGATTCTGTTTTGATAAGTGAAGATTAAAGGCTTTAAAAAGCTGTTAATATCATCTTGTCCATTAGTTTTGGAAAATGAAACAAGCTCCTTTAGACCTCTCTTCTCATCTTTTATGGCTCCAAAATCAGTGTAGCAGATGATGGGCTAGATACCATCTCACCTCTCCCCTGCTGTCTAGGGACCCAGGGTTGTCTTTACCTTTATGAAATCTACCCCTACAGAAAAAAAAAGGAAGATGTGTTTAATTTTGTTCTCCATTATACACTCCAGAAAATGCAACTTCATCTATATACCAGCCTGTGATGAGGCAGAAAGCAGGAGCTGCTCATCCAATAATCTTGTAAGCAATTCAAAATCTTGCCACGCTTTCCTGAGGCAACACTGCGATCGTTTCTCCATCCAATCCATGCTAACTGCCTCTCTTAGCTCGGTGTAGACTTCATAAAAAGTAAATATCAGGTTCCTGTAAAATAAGTTTTGCTTTGCTGAGCATTAAAGTCTGCCCTTCTGATGCAGACTCTTATTTTCATTCAGGGAAATCTCTGTGTATGAGGTTCGTAATATTTTGGAAATAACTGTGCCATCATATTGGTTATTTTTTTGGAGGAGGAATATGACTGGAGTGCAGGCATTTGCTGTTAAATCATTTTTTCTTGGTTTAATTTCTCCGTGGATGGAAATCATAGTGCTTTAATATAGATAGGGGTAGATTGCTGCACTGACCAGGAGATGTTATGGATTTCTTAAACAGTGGATGGGCATCTAGGAGGAGTGGAATACAATCTTGTCTTGAACATCAGACAAGGTGGTGATCATGAGAGCTTTATTTCCAGAGCAGAGCCAGAAATACCAGCTGCTTTCTGCCCACATGCAGGGGGCTGTTCACTCTGCCATTCTGCTTGGGCCTGTGTAACAAGCTTGTCACCTTCCAGCTCGGCTCTGGGGCCAGCTGAGTCCCACGTGTATTTAAGCAGCACCTTCTTGTGAGGTTGGCGCAAAAGTCCTGGGCCCTCCAAACCACACTCTCTTTTTATGATTTTAACTTGAATGAGGGTTTTTTTCAGCTGGGCAGTGGAATTTGTATATGCAGTTGAGTCCCTAAAGACCTGGTGAGTTAAACAAGTGCCCTGGTGCATATCAAACCACGCAGGTGCTGAGGAGCATCCCCAGGGCTGATGGCCAGGTGATGGGACTGAGATGAGGGACGTGTCCCTGGGTGCAGCAAGAGCTGCTTCAGAGGGGCTGTCTCTCGGGAAGTGATTATGGGAAGACTCATCTGGATGCCCTAGCCATAAGCCAAGGGCTGTTAATACCCAAAGGACAGAAGTTTCTTTCTCATACACTGGGCTGGCTGACCTATTTTGGATTTTGAGAGACCTCTCCTTGGGCTGGCAGATGGTGAGGTTGCCCCAAGCTCTGCCCCGCTACTGCCCCTTGCAGAAACTGCTGGCAATGGGGCATGAGCACACAAAGATGGGCTATAAATACACCTAGATGCAAAACCTGTATCTTTAAGTGTGTATAAAAGCTGTGCATAACCTGCAAACAAAGAAATGAAGTCTGCAGTGCTCAGATAGGAGAGGTTTGTGGGAGGAAGTTAACATTTCAAAATAAGGCCGTGTTGGTGACCTGGAACTCAACACTGCCAAGTTGTCTTCAAATTGTCGACCTCAGTCTCTTTTCTCTTTTGTTTTCAAGACAAACCTGACAGTTTTCAGTCTAAGCTGGTTTTTAATTCCCTAGCCAAAATGGTATACCACTAAAAGTAGAGTTTATAATAGAAGTTAAAGCTTTTAACTGGGAGGCCTTCAGGATGGCTCCATTATATTGCAGTTCTGTTAATTAAAATGAAGGGGAGGGGGGGAAGATGTAATAGGATTGTGCTAATAAAGCATGAAATGAACAGTCCTACCTTAAGACACTTGTCTATCTGTTTTTCTTTATTGCATGAGCAGTTGTCTTTGTCTTTCTCAAAATACACTGAAATTGAGGGAAGGAATTTTTGTGTTTTTGTATATTTTTTTTAAAAGGGAAACTTCTAAGCTTTCCTATTTACTGTTGTTCTGGCATCCTCTGATTTGGCATGTAATTGTATTTAGGCATTTTTGGGCAGTGGGTGGGAACACAGCGTAGCCTGGTTGAATAGGTGCTTCACGTTGAATTCAGATTGCCAAGTGCTACAGACTGAATCACTGGAGCTGCTGGATTAATAGGTAGGTTGGTTTTTATTGTTTTTTTGTTTTTTTTTTTTTTCCTGTGTGCATTCATGTGAACTTGTACTGAAAAATAACTTTCACTTCTCGCCTTAAACCTAGAAGGTTTCTCAAATAGTCTGTGATGTAAATCAGCACCACAATTTGTAGACTCTTAACAGTTATTGTAACACAGAAGCAAAGCTTTTGTATCTATAGAAGTATACCAGCAAAAAAAATGGAACCTTTCTCTATGTGTTCTGAATTAAAATTTAAAACATGCAACAGCATAATAGGTCTAGAAGCTGTAGGTAATGTTGAACTTGATTCTTCAAGCAGGATACCATGCCCATAGTATTAGGGTTTTGGGTTTTTTTCCATGATTGTACTCCATATAGCTCCATTCTTCATATACAGTCTATACATAGATCTTTTTTATGCAGGTCTGCCAAACAGAATTGGAGCTCTTACGAAATGGATTGGAATGAGCTCAGGTGGGTCGAAGTCTAACAAATGCAGATCTCTGGACAATAATGGCTGCATTAAATATAATTAAAACCATTAAGTTTTGCCAACATTTTAAAGTATTTTGTATTAGTGTGAACATTGTTCCTAAGAGCATTGTTTATAAAAGAAAAAATAATGCCTCTGTCAGCTTTAAATAAAGTTTCTGCAGGAGTCAATTTGTCTATGTTCTTTCCCAGAGAGAGGATTCAAAGGTGAGAGAAGAGCACTGGGTTCTGATGGGCAGGGTTGCCTGGCACTGAGTCGCCCATGGGACATCTGCCACTGACAGTAGCCAGCACAGCTTTCAGATGGGCTGTAAAATGCTTGGAATCAAAGCAGAGGCAAGGTATAAACCATGTTGGCTTCTGTCACTCGTGTGGCTCAGAGAACCACCACTGTAGAAATAAAAAGTAATATTCCAAGTGAGGCGAAATGCCAGAACATGCATCGCAAAGTGCTGCTCAAGCATGTAAAGTGCAATCCAGTCACTAACTGGGATGAAATATTCCACTAAGTGTTATGGGCATCAGCCTTGCACTCCAGCAGTGGCTGTGCAGAAGAGCTCCAGGTAAGAACTGGAAAAAGTTCTGATAACTTATCCAAAGAAGTCATTAGAGGTAGTAAGGTGAAATTTTTTGGAGTATGGCTGATCAATCCATCTGAAACTGCTGCTAAAAGGAAACAAAAATACATTTCTTGCTAAGAGTTTCCATAGCTGAAGTGATGTTTTTCCAGAGTTGAAATGCGTTAGGTTTTTGATGGCCATTATTTGATGAAATACTGTTGGGAGACTTCAGTTCTGAGCTGATCTTGTCTCATTTTGCCAGAATTAAAGGGTGATTTGTGAGGTTTCTGTGGTAGGAGCAATACTAGCTTGCTTTTCCTTTTCTGTGGCAGGGCTTAAGATTTTATTGGGTGCTGTGCAAGGGAAAATGAAAAATCTCAATGAACGTTCTCATGTCTGTATTTCTGAAGTAAGTGTAATGATGTAGTCGGAGCTTAAACTGAGCATTCCTTATGGTGTTTGAATAGTGTGTGTGAAATATTTACGAAATAGCTAAAGTAGATTGGATAAAGATTTTAATCCCAATTTTAATTTGTAGATGTCTATATATTTATCTGCTCAAACTGAAATTAGGTATTAATATTAGAAACAAACAAAACAAGAACCCCCCAACTTTTCTGTTCCTTCACGGAGAGTAAGAAGGCTGGTACTGCTGTGTGCTGCTCGTACTGCAAACTAGGTGCTGTCTGTTCTGTTGGCATCACCTATCATGTTCCTGCTCCTCAAACTGTTCTTCCTTTCAGAAACAATACTGTGCCATGTACCTGCAAGTCTGCAATCAGCCAGTCTGAATCTGGGGTCTTCCTCCCATGTACGAGGGTAAGACTGGTCCCAGTCTCCTGTTCCAACCGTGGTCCCGCACCTTGCACAGTCTCTGGTCCATGCCAGAGTTGTCCATGGCAAGGATCAATGTGCTTCAAGAGCAGAGGGTTACATTAGCTTGGCAAAAGCGCTGCTGAGCACTTGCACTGGTGTAGCAGGAGGGAGGAAGCATGATATGGGAAGGGAAGGGAAGGGGGAGGGTGGCCAGGGGAAGACTTCCCTTCTTGATGCTAGCAATGGGACTCAAGTGAGGTGGGCACAGCTGTAGGTTTTGGATGCTCTTACTTTGGTCACTGCTGCTTTCTGAGCTATGTGTCCCTTGGAGTTCATGGTCTGCATTAGCAGGGCTGAAGTCACTGTGTGGTTTAGGCTGTCAAGCCCCTGGGTTGCGTTGCCCCATAATCTCAGTTCTTTGTGGAAGAAGACTGCAATCCAAGATTTTCTCTGCAACTGCAAGTGAAGAGCTTTGATTGGAGTTTGAGGCTTTTGAGGGCACCTGGAGTTTTAAGTGGGGTGTGCCAGATACTGAGATGGGAAGTGCGTCTAGAATCTCATGCTGGTTCTTCTGGGGCAAGATGCAAGTCTCTAATCCAGTTACTAGGGACAGACATAACCAAACACATTAAATTTTATGCTGCAGACCATAGGAGTAACTTGGTTTGACATGTCTGAGCTAAGTTTTTGTGTTTCACATAGTATTTTAGCCATGGCGTAAGCTGCCTGGAGTTTTTCCTTGTCTCTGCAAGGTGCTGCTGCAGGGTCAGTGTCTTGGCCAGTGTGCCTGCTCTGGATGCTATCACTCATCTGCCTACAGCGCATCTATACCTTAAAGCTCTGGGTTTTATTTCCACGGAGCATTTTCATTTGGGATTGCATTTAGATTCTTAGCCAGTATATCAGACAGTGCTAACTGGGTGTTTCTCCAGCTGTTTTAAGTGGTTTTCTTTGTGGAGCGAGACTCTCCAAGCACACCTCTGGGATAAAGATAAGGTTTGAAATTGGGAGGCATATAATATAAGAAAAAATTCAAACTCTTTGAAAAGAAATAAACAGCAGAAATTATTTGATTTTCAAATCATGTCAGGGGGAAAAGTTTATCCAACAAGAACAGAGACAATCTGTATGTTTGTTTAGTTTTGGTTCTTACCCCCTCCTCCCCCCCCCCTTTTTTTCCCCCTTTTTTTTTGTGGACAAGCATCAGATTCAGGGTATCGGATGGATTATTATTGGTTCTTATCTAAGTCTAGAAAGAGCTGTGACTATAATGAGTACAACAGAGAGATTTCAGTGTTTATTAGTTTACTGGTCTATTGATGCTTCGCTTGTCTGTTTTTGCAAGTGGTGCCATTCAGGAAGACTTGGCTGATCTCCAAAGACAGTCTAGATTTGTTCCATTTATTGCTCCTCTAAGTTTGCCTTTTGGCAAAAAGTCTCAGATCAAGAGGCATTTGCATATCAAGGCTCACAGGTCTGCTTTGAAAAGCTGCCAGGTCTTGGGAGTCAGGGAGCTTCTCACTATAAATTAAGGGAGCAGTAATTGAATGTATTAATTCTAATTCTTAAATTTTTATTGGTAATAGTCATCCTTAATTTTGCCACAACTTCCTGTAACTAGAGATTACCATTCCATGCAGTCTTCTAGTTTTCACTATGGGGAAGTACAAGGAAATACTGCAGAAGGGAGGTATTTTGAACATAAAGTTACAACTGAATTTAGGTTTATTATGCAGATAAAAAAAACAGCCAGCGCAACACTGGTCACGCAGCTGCCGGTGTCCCGAAGGAAAGGTCAAGCAGAGTTGTGTCATCTCTTCTAGAGGGTTCTGAAGCTGGTACATAAGTGATGCTTTATGTTGGTCAGCGGAGCAAGGATTGCTGCACAGACAATTAACTACCAGTGTGGGAAGAAAGTATCATAAACACCTCTGCTTTTTGGGTGAATGCAGTCTAGCAAAGAGAACAGCTGAGCAAGGACACCTTTGGGTTTGATTCGTTGGAGAGGCAACTGCTGGCTGGATAGGCTCGTGAGCAGGCTGTAAGCAGCCTGGTGGCAGTGGCCTGGGGAGGATTAGTTAGCTTTTACCTTTGGTGAGTGGCTAATTAGAAAGAGCTTTTTCTGAAAGAGCTTCAGCCTGCAAAAAGGGAGGGGAGAGGAATGATGAAGTGGTGTTGATGAGCAGAAAAAGAAGGAACTGCAAATAGCGGGTGTCAGAAAGGTGCAATCAAATGCTAGTAAAGAGCCAAATACAGAGGTGTAAGAAATGAAAATTAGTGCCATCAGGACAGAGCCCAGTGGCAAGTGTGCATTTAGTGTATTGCACTGTTTGTTCTCATAACAAACAATCCATAAATGAGCTTTTGCCTCTTCACTTTACAACAGTGTAGATTTTAGAAGCTGACCAGGATCTTTTTGTTCCCCCGATCCCCTATTGTGCTGTAATTGCCTTATTAAAAGTTCCACAAACATATGTATTGGTAACATTCTCAGTATGAAGTCCAAGTAGTCACTGTTCAGTTCTGTAGTCTGTAGGTCATCTCTTTTTTTTTTTTTCTTTTGAATCAGATATTCATCTTCCTCTGTATTTTAATGGGGTTATAGTTAATTTTCTTAATGTCACATTTTTATTATTTTCAGTTATTGGTGCCATACTAAATATCTTACTCATATGTAGGTCTAAGGTGTGATTAAATATGCTCTGAGCAGGTGTGGCTCCTATCTTGATACCTAAAATTACTTGCAGTGTTGATAACCTCTTACATATGCTATATTTCATATGCAAGTGTGGGATATTCCACTTCATGCTCTGACAGTGAGGTTCTTTAGTCTTCATAAAGCATTCAAATATATTCTGTATTTTATATGAGTCTAAAAATTGCTGTTCCTTTCAGTTTCTTCCTCATTTTCTTGCCTCAGAATTTTTCCCATCTATGGCAATATTGATTGTGTCACTCATCCTTTCTTATCAAGTGAGTTTTAGTTGCATTGGTAGGACTTACATACTAATGGTAGTACTCTCCTACATCAGCTTTTCCAATGTGGCACTGATACTATGAAGGCAACGCGTAGGAGATGAATTCTTAGCAGTGAATTTGCGTGGACAGACTGGAAAAAGTGAAACCTAAAGTCGCAAAGTCTGGAAGGCAAATAAAACCCCCTGAGGTTTCAGTTCTTGGGGTGTGAAGGACAGCCTGACTCGTGACTGGGGTATGTTGCTTCTTGTTATTGCAGTAATACTGTGGGAAGCAAGACTGTGAGAGACTCTCTTCTAGTACCGAGAGTAGGAAAGATGTCCGAGTGCAAAGGGATATGGCTCCTGTTAGTTGCTGGTGCTCACGGAGGTCAAGGGAGTTTGCTTTGTACAAGCTATGGCTCATGAAGTCTTGCTGGTTCCTGCTTTGTGTAGTTTGCCTTATTTGGTGTCTTCCCCTAAGATTAAAGGCTGGTGCCAAGCAGCTAAAGCCAAAATATCAGCTGTGTATTTCAGAAAACTGAAACATTTTGCTGAAAGACTAAAATAATTTTACTTTTAATGGTAGGGGTCTGGTTTTGTTTTGGATTTCTAATCAAAGTTAGAAGAAACCCAAGGCTTGCATATGGAGGTGGTGTGGAACAGGGTCAACAAGGTATAAAATTGTAGAAGAGCTCAAATGTGGAGCTAAATGTTCAGGTTTTCTCTCCCTAACCAGTTTTACTGGTCTGAGTGTTAGATGCGTAAAGTTTGCAGTATTTTTCTTAGACCCCAAAGATGGCAAATGTTCTTATAAGCCTTATATTTTCCTAATAAGGGGAAAAAAAAGTAGTGTAATTTGATTTCAGTATTCCTTCAGTGTCAATGATGAATCCTCTGGCACTTTTAACTAAGCGTTTAATGTTAAGTTTACCTTTCATGGTTAGCTCATCTAGACATTAACTGATCTATAAAATTCACTTGAGGATTCATTGCCAATTATAAAACCCCTGTTCTGAATTATGCAATTTTTTTTACTATTAAAACATTCTAATCGGTGAAAGATCTCCACATCAAATGCACGCTAGATTAACTGCTGATTTATCTGGTTCATTCAGTTTTGTGTTTTATTACTTTGAGGAACAGGCAGATAATAGCCAAATTCTTCTGTCGATGACGATGCCGGTGAAAACCCTGACTAATTGTTGCAGCCAGTGGCACCGGTGTGTATTTTCACACACCGTTGAACAAAATGCAGTCCAGAGTGAAGAGGGAAAGGGAGCATGCAGGGCAACACATGAAGGATGGAAGTGTCGTAAAACTCAGGAGCAACCAGGCTGAGTTAAAAAGCCTTAGAGCCTTGCCTTGCCACAGAGAGGACAAAAGGATGACCTTGCTGCAGGGCAACACCCTTTCCCCATAGTCATGTACCATTTTCCTCTTCCCTTCTGTACTCATTTGAGCCATCAAGTCACATCATTTCTCCTCCACTGGTGCCTGAAGCCTGAGGACCTGGATCCTGTTCTCACATCCTCTTCAGAACTGAACCTTCCTGCTTCCATTCTTGATTCTCAAAAATCTTCCTCCTGAAACCATTCCCCAGTGTAATGTTTTGGTAGAAGAGTATCTGAAGGTGGAGAGGGGGTTCCCACCATGCCTGGTCTGCCTATGGGGAGAAGATGCTGTGGTAGGACTGCAGGAAGGAGGGTTTCTTACCCTGATGCTCATGTTTCTGCCCCTTGAGCATTGCTGCAGTTGCTGCCACCTTTGAGGCAAAACTGGAAGACGCAGGGATGTTCTGATTGCCACAGAATCCTAATTTCTTCCTTGTGGCTGTTTGCCCTCTTAATTTCCTGCTATTTTTTTTAATTTTAATTTCACTCGTGAATATTTGACTTTTTTCACCAAGTCTTTCCCAAATCTTTTTCATCAAGTTTAAATACCCTGCTATGTCCCTTCCACCCCTTGGTGTGGAACATTTGCTTTTGTTAGAGACAGACTAATGCCCAGTGTTCAAGGGGCACTTCAGTGAAAGTGGGCTGGTACTGATGCTCTAGGAGAAAGCAGACTTACAAAGTTGTCATGGATGAGGAAAAAAAAAAATCAAATCCCCACCTCCAATTAGAGCGAGAGGAAAATATGGAAGACTTTTCCTTTGCTTTTTTGGTTAAAGCTTGCTGGTGTGTTTTATGGACTTGGAGGCAAACGTCATGGTAAGATTAAAAAGGAGAAAAAAAGAGAAAGTGAATTACCCAGATGTCTGGAGTCAGAGGAAAGCTGCTATTTGGGGACCCTTGATAGGACAGGAAGGTTTAATGAACCGCTGCCTGACTGACAGTGAAGTCCCAGTATCTGTTACTGCCTGACCTCCGGCTCAGTCAGGTGTTAGCCCATTACATTGGCTTTCATATGCATAACCATCCCCATCCTTGTAGCTCTAATATTATTTGAAAGGAACTGAAGTGAAAATACTGTCAAGACCCCTCTTTACCTTGAGGAAGGATAGGAAGAAATGATGTGAGAAGCTATATTTGCAATGAATCACTCCCAGAAAACAGCTTATTGCAGAGAGATCTATGAAAGCGGTGCCAGGATGAAGAGCGCGCGTCCGAGACCTCCAGCTCTATTAACTGAGGTTGTCCGAGTACCGAGGTATCGGGAGGAATCAACGAGAAGATCTGGCACTTAGCTGGAAAAAAATGTCAGTGTCCCCTGGGGAATTCTAACTGCCCTTTGAAAATAACTGCTAAAGCCCAGTGTTGTGGGGATTTGCAGGTGCTGTGCCAATGGAACTCGTGTTTTCTCTCTCTGTAATGTAGATTTCAGTGATTCTTTTTTTCTTAAAGTTTCTGTAACTGTGCTGCTAGAAAAAACCACATTTAACTAGCAGACGTACGTAGTTTTCCAATGTATCATTCATACAGAGTGTTAAACATAAAATGGGTTTACTCCTGATCTGACATGTTCTAAATAACACACTTTTTAAATGCTTTTGTTACTGTCTTGGAAATGGGGCCAGGAAGGTAATTTAGGTGTTTGTTTATGATGGTGTATCTCAGTGTTTTAAAGAGGGGTATCACTGTCTGAAGGCTTTTAAAAAAAAAAGAGTAAAGCGAAGCATCGTAACCTCTATTTGCAGTGGCTGATGACAGTGACTTGGAAATGTTAAACAAGAAAAATAAAAGGGCTGCAGTTTTCTGTGATAGTTCCCTGCATTTTATTGACAAATGTCTTGATGTTGAAAACTCCCATTGTGATATTTTTTTCAGAATGGAACGCTTGATTTTTTTATTATCCCAACTGCTTTAAAAGTACTTCATTGTTTCCATTTTACAGTATGTAATGTGTAATAACAATGTTTAGGAAAAGAAGAGAGCTAAAGACTTCTTGTAGGGGCCAGAGACTTTGGCGAGAGAACGTTTGCATTATTAACAGTGTATTTTTCTTTGAAACGGGACCATCTGAAATGGTCAATTCTTGGGCTTCCCTGTGAAAAGGGCAAAACTAAAGTACTGGTTATACACCCGTGTATTAGTGAAATAGATTCTACAGCTGCTTTTCAGCTGTTAAGATACTGTGGCTATGCTAATACCATGAGTTTCTGGAGCTTACCTTTTAGTGCTGTAAACTCACCTGAGCTACAGTTGCGCTACTTCTTGATCTCGCGGGGCTTAAGGTCACCGTGGCCATGTCCCCTGTGCTAACTAGTGGCTGCAAGATGGGTATTTCTTCAGTCTGTATGGAGATTTCTGCTGCTCTCTCTCTGCTTAGGAGCTTGAGGCTAGCTTGGTGTGACTGCTGTTTGCTGCAGCCTGGCAGTGTCTCTGGTATAACTGCCTGTCATGAAACAAGAGATGTATTTTCTCACCTTGTTATTTGATATATGTCACAGCTGCCAGTTCAGCTGGAAACCTTTTGTGCTAGGAGAAATCAGAGTTGGTTTTGTTGGGGTTTTTGGCTCCAGCTGGGAGCGTCTAAATGCTTCTAGAAGGAAACAACAGCTTTGCTAGATGCTCCTCTGACACCTTGGAGTATCTTGGAGTTTCCTGAAGCCAGACGGGTTGTCCCGGCTTTGTGCTGGTGTTCTTGTTCTCTTGTACTTGAGCTCTGTGGAGGCTTTTAAATGGCCGTAAATATAGAAGATTTTTATCCCCCAAATGTTTTCTTTGTCTGCAGAAGTTTCTCTCTTTCAGAGAAGAAGAGTACATTACCCTGCCTAAATAACATGTCTTTGAGATTGACTGTGAGGGTATATTGTGAGGCATGCACTAAAGACACTATAAATAGTGAATCATCTGTTGCAGACAAACCAGTTTCTATAATGGAATTGGTTGGATAGGTGCCATTTATCCTTATCATTTTTCTACTAAGAGTTTTATATTAGGGGAAAAAGACATGAAGAAATGTTTTCTAGCTGCTTGCCCGTCATCCTTGAACCAAGATTTATACAGGAACTGATCTCTGTATCTTTAACATTTATTGGTGTTAACAACACAGGAGTGTGACAAATAGTCAGGCTCACCATTTTTGCAAGATATCGAAGATGTCAGGAATTTTTATTTTTTTTTTTTTTTTTTTTTTTTTTTTTTCTTGGAAATCACAAGGTCATACGTGAAATAATATTTGGGAGGAAGATCAAGAAAGCAAAAAGAGCTCCTGCCTTTCCTGTGGAGCACTTTAGCATGCTTTACTGATGAGTTACAGTGAAAGAAACCAGGCAAAGGAGAAAGCAATTATTTACACTAGATTTGCAACGCTAGATGTGTAACAGCTACACCAGCTTAAGAAGCACCCAGCTGCCTCCCTTCCTCTTGGTCGGTGAGTTCCCACCTTTACTGGGGTTGTTTGTGCTATTGTTTGCAACAGCAGCAAAATTAGAGCAGTATAATGATCTGGGTAAAGTAGGTTTTAGCCTGGATGATTTTACTGATCTGCACTGTGGCACCACAGGGGGTGGCATCACTGGGAGGTGACAGATTGAGATAGAAAAGGGAGACAACATTTGAGAGCAGGATGGAAGAGTAGAGTCATCTTAGATTAATTTTGGCATAGTCTTGGTACATCCAGACCTGTCATAAATAATTGGTAGCATATGAACTAACTGTGTAACTTATCTTTCATTGCCTCATCTGGTTTCCTATTTTATTGGTCAGAGTGGAAAAAAAAATTAGAAGCTTGCCTCTAAATGGCATAATTGTTCACCATGCTGTTAGTTTATGTATTAGAGTTAGCTTTACCAGCCTGCTAGAGAAAGTGGTAGTAAAACCTGGGTGAGAGATTCAAAACCAGCAACAGAAGGGGAGAAACTTTCTCAGAAAAATAAGGTACTGTAGAAAGCTGAATCTCAAAAGGAGTCGAGACATCATCTGGCAGGAAAAAGACAAGGAAAAAACAAAATGTGAGACGCAATAAAAACCCAATGATGGTAAAAGCGAAACAAAATGGTTTTCTGACGTAAGATCAGTCATTTTATTGATTTTTTTTTTTTAATTTTTTTTAAATAAAAGCTTTGTTTTGTGTGCCTGAATATACCAGGCCAAACCTAAAAACACAAATGCTCATATAGCCTCAGGCAGCCCCCAGCCCCCTGGCCAATAACTCTTGTGTGGCTCATGCTGCTAGTGCAAGAGCGTGTGTACCCTCTTTGCAAGGTCATTTATTAACAAATTCCCAGAGAAATGCATGAAAAGGGTCAAGAATAAGCTTTTTTTTTTTTTTTTTGGCTCTATACTAGGCAAATGACTGAACTTTTTGTTTAAAATCAAAACAATTGCAAAAATTCAGGGAGAAAGTTAAAAAAGATCCAGTCCGAAGGCATGGGATTACTACTCTGTGTGTCTAGAAGCTGCTTCTTAAACTTTGTTCTGCAGCAGTTAAACACTGTTAACCTCTGCTGATACAGGAAATCCAGGGATAAGAATCTCTTTTCAAACAAAGCCATACCAGAAACCATGGGGAAAAAAAAATAAAGACAGATGGCTTTCGTTGGGAGAGTCTAGAAAAAAATTAAGCCCTTAATATCTTTATCTATGAATTGTACAACTCCATTGCAATTACACCAACTTAGACCTGCTGGGCATTTTGACCTGTGAGTCCATCTCTGCACTGAATGAATCTTCCAATAATGCATCTGAGATGGTGATTTGATATCTTATGTTCTCTTGGACACTGGAATGCTTGTAGCACATCTAGATTCTGCCAGTTGGCACTTGCTTTGTTGAGAAAGTTGCTGATAACTCATCTCACCTTCTGCAATTTTAAGTCTGCAGCAACTGATCACTTGAGCCCTCTTTAGGGAGGTGAGAAAGGCATCTGCAGGCACTGAGTCTAGCAGCACTGCTGAACTGTCTCTGCTCCAACCTGCAGATGTGATTCACCATTCAGTAGGGCTGTGGTATCTCCAAACTGATGTGATCATGATCGTGATTTGGTCTGTAACCAGTTACTGATTGAGAAAGGTGGAATTATTTGACATCTGGTCTCATGTGGAACACCTTCTGACCAGTGACATGGTGGGTTAGGGTTGGGGAAAGAATTTGCCCTGTAGCCATTTGTTGATGGAGAGGTGTGGAGCTAATGCCACTAATTGTTCGCCAGTGAGTGGCTTCTGTTTCCTGGCCATCATTTTCATAGCAGTAGTCTTTTGTGGGAGTTGCATGACTATGTACAAAGTGGTTGGAGACAGAGTGAAACAAATCCCTTTCTGCATTTTGAAGAGAAAGAAAATCCAGCTCTCTGAGTTACTCTGTTGACCACTGGGGCTCTGTAAGTCATAAATTGAAAACTTCTGCATTCGGTCATGCACTGTAGTCTCTTACCAGGATCTTCAGTTTGTTTCTGGTGTTCAGGTTCCTTGTGCTTATACATGAGTCTTCTGTTGGTGTTGGACTGTGCATGGTATTTGAAGAGCGTGGTAGAAAATCCAAGTACCTTAATATTTCACGTTAGACTCAAGTATTAGCTTCATCCATTGCATAAAAACACTGTTTGAAAGTTAGCCTTATGCTGAATGAAATCTCCATGTATTTTAAGTTAAGAGAATAATAATAATTTGGTTTATCAGAAATTTACATATAATTAGCGCAGAAATAGGTATTTATTGGTGTTTTAGCTTATGGAAAAAAAGGGGGGGGGGGGGAATTTCCAAAAAGTGGTGAATTTGTCTTAATTTTGAGTGATCCTTGTACTAAGAACTTACTAGGGTAGTCCTCAAATTCTTTGCTATAAGGGTGGTGAGACACTGGAACTTGTTGCCCAGGGAAGTTGTGGATGATCCAGTGGATATGTTCAAGACCAGATTGGTTGGGGCTTTATGCAACCTGGTCTACTGGGAAGTGTTCCTGCCTGTGGTAGTGGGTTGAAACTAGCTGATCTTTAAGGTCCTTTTCAACCCAAACCATTCTATGATTCTATGAAATGATCACAATAAAACTAGAGACTCTTTCTTGAGTAGACTTAAGACATGACTCTAGATGACTGAGGTTGTCACTTGAAACCAGCTTTTTTCCCTGTTAGATACATTGCCCTAGGACCCCAGGGAGAGCTTGTTGCATTCATCGTTGTTCCTGCCCCAATGGTTTGTGCATCGAGTCACAGAATGTTTCTCACATATGGTAAAGAGTCATGATAGAATTCTTATCAAAACAGAGGTGGCATGCTTAAAAACTGAAGGCCTTACTCAACTCAGATTGAAGCTCTGACTTTAAATGGAAACAGAGTAGAAATCTTTTAATGGGTTTCTGTTAGAATTGACGCTTGACCAAAATGCTGTGGACATAACTAAAAGTAATCAGGCATTGCTTTCTGGCTGGTAGCAGAAAGAACAGGTAAGTAAAAAAGACTCATGGACGTAAGGGGAAAAAAAGGCTTCTCTTCATTTCACAAGATAGCAGTATTTGTAGGTGTAACTACAGTAATCTTGAGTAAGAAGAATGGAAATGTCTCCTAGAGAGTGCTTTAGACCTAAATTAAACTATGCTTTGCTCAGGGAACAAGTAAACCAAAACACTTCTTCCTTAACCATGGGCTGTTTTGTGTGGCAAACTGCCTTGCTTTTTAAATGGTGAATCACTTGATAAAGCCATTCTTTAGTCTGGTAGTGCTTCAATAAAATTAACTCATTAGTCAGGTCAGAACAGGCCGTCAGTCTCCTGCGCTGGGAGTGATAGGACTGGAGGTACCAGTTGACTGCATTAGTCTGATCACTTCTTGTGCTTCCACTGTGCTGTATCACAGGAGAAAGTGAGCAATTGCAGTTATTTCCATGCTAGTGCAAAGGTATTATCTCATGAAGGATGCTCCTCCTGATACTTATTTTGGTTATCTGAAGCAAAAAGTCCTACTGCAGAGCAGAGCAGCCACTAGGAGTGTTTCTGCAATACAGATGAAAGTGTCGGTCAAGATAAGGACCATTCCAGCACAATCTGGTCTCTTAGTCTCTCCGTCCCCTTATTCCTTGACCTGCTATCATACCCACACCTGCAAAATTTAGGTCAGCCAGGCTCAATTCAGGCAAAACAATCTGAGGAGTGTGATGCTGTTAGCAGGGGATGGAGCTCCATTGCTTGCTAAGTGAGGAAGGTTCTCAAAGTTTCCTGCCTTATGAATCATCATGGAGAAGATCAGCACGAAAGGTTGCATGGCTCCCACACCCACACACCTCCAACCCCTCTCATACAGACTCCCTGTTAATGGAGAGACTGCATTAAAAGAACTAAACCTTCCCTCAGAGGATCAATTAGCAACCTTAAAATAGAATAAAGGAAGATAGAAGCCCTTGCAGAGCCCTTCTGCTAGTGGCTCTCCTTTGCAGAGAAAAATCCAGGAGTAAGCAAGAGTCTGACAGGTGATGGAGAGCCTTCTGTCCTCACTCCCTTTCTACCACTTACTTTACTGTAATTACTGGAGTGTTAGTGGTTGCAGCAATCCAGTTAGTCTCAGCAGCTTCTGTTAACCATTTCTGTTTCCAGGGCTTTTCAGCTTGGCCATAAATAGTTGCTAACAGTACGGTTTGGCACACAAGGCCTCACTCAAAGCACAAAGGTCAGAATGATTTTTTTCTATGCAGTTGTTCTAAATCTCTGTTTTTAATGACTGCACAACAAAAATACAAGCCTTGCTGATCTAATACAGCAATTTGTACATCTATGACTTAGACTGGGTTTTATACCCGAACTCTTTAGTCAAACCCTTGTGTCTGCCACAAATCCCTTATTATCCCTACCAGGGAACTGGGAACTTCTCGGGAAACACTAGTGTTTGGATAATAAAAAGTTAACGTGCAGCTAGGAATGAATACTGAAACCTTTTTGGTTAAGTATAGCAAAGGCTAAAGGCTTAAAAGTACTCTGAAAATGTCCATCACAGACTTCTTCTTTAGGATTTCATCTAAGTAGCTGAATCTAGGTCGTGATTAGGTGGCGTTGCCCAGTATGTCTTTAACATTTCCTGTTACATATATTTTTACTTTCTTAGTCATATTATTGCCCTCCTGCAATTGCCTTTAAGTGTTATGTTTCCCCCAAAATCTTAAATGTGTTTTTCAACACACTTTGGTGTCAGTAATTTGACACAAAGGCCACAATGCTAAGATTTCACTAAATACCTTTCACTTCATCACACAACGTTTCACGGAAGAGGAAAATGATAAAAATGTCTCAGTCCAAAAAGTAGTTTGAATAAGTTGCAGATTTGTGTATGTTAAGCTGCCCTTATACAGCTTTGATTTGTGTGAGCAGCACTTACTCAGCAGTTCAGTATAACTCTTATTGACCTTGGCAGCTGTCACATCGCTCGCTGGATTTTATGTCGCTAGAGGTGTCAATGTTCAGGGGGGAAGATGAGCAGAATATGCGTGGTTTTATTTGCAGGCGGGAATGAGGTAGAACCAAAACTGCATTTCCAACAGCATTATTTCACAAATGACAGTCACAGGAGACCTGTGACCAACTTTAACCTTTTAATAGTACGCATAAATTAAGGCTACGAGAGAATACTTAGCTGCCAATTATAGAAGCTGTAGTTCTAGGGTCTTTGATTAGCATATTCCTCCCTACCTGCCCCATGACAAAAATGAAAACCAAAGGCTTTATGAAACATTTGCTGTGAGCCGAAACTCGCAAACTTAACCTCCAAATAAATACAACGTGCAAAGTAGATTACTAAGGCTACCATTAGCTACTAAATACCCAGAGTGAGAAGGTGAAGCAGAATGCAGACCAACATTCTCATTTCCTTTCTTCCCTAAACCAATACCTGATGTGGTTTTTTTTGGCCTACAACCCCTCCTGCAGAATGCAAAGAACTAAGTCTGAGATTGACCTTGCCCAAGGCACTTAAGTTCATCCCGAATCTTTATCTGCATAATGGTTCTGAACTAAAGAGATGTGACTTAGCAGTATTTGTAACATAAAATGTAATACTTTCTGGATGTCTTGGATGTCCTCCGGAGAGTGTCCCAGGGCGAGTCTGAAGTTGCAGCTTGAATGCTGTACCTCAAGGCTTTCTTTGGGAACGTGCTTCTAGGTGATGTGTAAGATCCTCGGTGGCCACAGCCTGCTGTGAATTGCGTGTGCTGCAGCAGGTTACTCCTCCCCAAACTGAGCTCTGTGGGCTGTGTCCCCTGCTGATGCCTGAAGCTGTGTGCCAGGGGCACAGAGTAACCTGACCTCACGTGTTGACTCTTACCTCAGCCATGCAAGAGACTTGCATGAGCAAGACCATCTATATTCATAACTAGGCTTCATGGAAGAAAAATAAGAATTATGATCTCCATGGCTTGGGAAAAAAATATAAATCCCCTGCGAACCATTATACTATTTTCCCTTTTTCTGGCAGTTGATACGTCTGGGAGGTGTATCATATACTTCTTGTCTTCTATTAGAGCACTTCATTTGCAGATGAGGCTTTGTTTGAGTGCCTAGTTTATAAGTTGGAGTGAGAATGAGCTGCTGGAGTAAATGAGCACAGGGTATCGAAGGGTTAAACTCCTTCACAAAACTCTCCAGTACTGCAACCTCTGTTCCTTGCTCTGCTGATGTATTTTTCTCTCTTTTTTTTTTCTTTTTTTTTTTCTTTTTTCTGACATACTTTTCATTCTGCTGATCAATCTGACCTGCTGGTCCACATAACCCACTACTGGGCATGAAATATGCCTGAGAAATGGCTTGTAGATGTTGCCTGCAGAAGTTGCCCACGGAAATGCCCTCAGCTTTAGCCACTGGAGCATTGTGCCAGCTCCTGCAGTAACTCTTGCTGACAGATGTCACCTTTTTAGAATGGTCAAAGCCATCTGTGACACTTTTGTTTTGATCTTGCATTGATTAGTCCTTTGTTTTTTTTAAGGTTCCAGCAAATAACAGTGCTAATCCAGATAAACCAAGTCACAACTGAAAGTCAGCATTATCTCGATGCTGGCCTCCAGCCACTTCCTGATGGGAGCTGAAATGGTACCAGAAAGACTGCTTGTGATTTTAGCATACTTCTATGAGGGACTTATTTATAGATATCATTCTCTAAATGTTGATCACTCTAATTCATTGTGCATGATTTCCCAAAAGATATAAAAATGCAACAATCCATTTCAATATGGATAAATTACAACATTTAAAGGCTGCAGGCTGATTTCAGTCTGTGTTACACCAGGCCATTTTTCCTGGGTCTGCTGTTTAGGTAGGTTGCTTTTTTTTTTTTTTTTTTTTTTTTTTTTTTAAGGAAATACAGGGGAAAAAAAAGCAAAATAGCATAAAGACACTGAAGTTGGCACCCTAAGAAGCTATGTGTGGGTAGGCGCATGTGGGCCACTGGTTTCTTCTAGAAGGGTTAAGCTTAATAGTTCCACCTGCAATATAGTTTTGGTATTTTTAATGACAGATATTGGCCTGGTTTTTAGTGGCCGTGCTGTGACAATGATGATCTAAACCCTGTCCCTGCAACCCCAAACATTTCTGTCATATAAAGGTGAGAGAATTGGAGACTAATGCGGTGTTTTTGAACTATTTCATTGGAGCTAAATTTTCATTGACCTTTGACAGAAGAGTCTCTTTAACTAGAGCCTGGTCTTTGACTTCCTGGAGAGCTGGAAATCAGAGTTAATGAGTGTATATTGAGGTGAGAAACCCTGGTGCCCTTTTCTTGGAAACATGCTACCCTTTCTCCTTAATGTTACAGGGTGGCGGTTAGGAGAAGCTCACCAGTGCTACAGAAATGAAGAGCAGAGCAGTTCTCTCCCTTACTCTCTTCTGGGCAAGAAATTTTCAGTCTAATTCTAGTTTTCGGTTGGGTTTTTTGCTTGGGGGTTGGTTTGTTTTAAAATCAGAAGGTATCAAATCACATTTCCTAAAAACAAAATCTAGAAGCTAATAAAAAGTTTGAAGATGTAGAGCTGGCTGAACTCATGGACTTTGGTTGCTTAGTTTTGGTTAACCATGTTTAAACATTATGGCTTGGGATGTTTTTCTGCCCTAGAAACAATGCCACTTCTACCCACTCTGAACTCCTGTATGGATTCCTTGAACGTTGAAGGCCATGGAAAACAGGGTGGGAAATATTTTAAACCTTGCAAGATTTTCTGTGGCTTGTTGTAAGCCAAGAGCTTTCCCATTTAATACCGTACATTGCCTTGTATTGAAGGTGTACACCAGACACTCGATCAGCACCGGCCACTACTGCTGCTGAGTCAACAAAGTAGACAAGGCAGAGGGTGGCTGTGTCATACTAAATAGTTTTCTTTGCAGATCCTTTCCTTCCCGAGTCTCTTTTTACCCCCGATCTTATCGATTTTATTGGCTCTGCTAATTTAGCAGTCCCTTGGGCTGATGATCATAATTATAACACACAGCACAGCTTGAGTAAACAGGTCCATTGCGGACCTAACATTTTTGGCTGTCCAATGGCAAATAAACACCTTTTGGCAAGTAGAGCTTCTTTAATGCCTTTCAGTGGTTGCTACAAACCCCAAAGAGCTATTGCAGTATCATGCAGAAAAGGAAAGCTATTCTCTATTAAGTTCAGCTCCTTATATTTTTGCTTGTAACTCTGAAATTATTGGAAGGCAGTTCTTTTGAAGCAGAGGACATTGCCAGGATTCAAGATAATTTTTATTATGCCTACTTAACTACACTATTTTTATTGTTACTAATGAGGTAAATATTTATGCTTGATTTTACTTGGACAGCAATCTCAGAGTAGCTGTGTCATACAGCTGGCAGAGTATATTTTAAATTAAGGTGTTTGTTTTAAAGTTCAGTGGTAAAATAGAACTGCAGTGCAGAAAGTTGCGTGTATTACAGACAGTAATTGGAAATAATTATAAAATCCGGTGCTAGAAAATTGTGATGAAAGGACACTTAGATAAATGACAAAGGAGCTCTTCAAAGTTCAGGTGATGTCAAAGGTAAGGCCTGGTGGTCCAGGTTAGTTCTCATCCCTTAGGCATGTGCACTGCAAGTCTTAATGACCCTTAATCCCCCCTTGCACCTTGCAAGAATTCTGCTGCAGTCTGTGGGCAGAGCCCCTACTCCTCATGATTTTATGCCTGCCCTTAAAGGAATAAACCCCAATATCATTCATTTCACTTGGGGTTACAGTGTGCTCTGGTGCAGGCACACAGATTCCCTTCATACCCCAATATGACAACAGAAGCTGGACAAAAAGCAAAAGCCCTGAATTTCATCCTTAGATAGTCTCGTCCCAGTCCCTCTCTCCTTAATTAAGCTAGAAGGTAGAATAAATAATTCTGCTTTGCAGAATAGATGTTGTGACTTGAAGGGATTTGTGTTTCCCTTTCTGGTATGACCTTGCAGCCCCTGCCCCGGAGCAGTTGGCTGGTGGTGGCCAGGGCAGGCGCTGGGGTGAAGCCCTTGCTCCTGGGCAGCTGATCCGCGGCCACCCAGGTGAAGCGATGGCCACCAGCTGCTGACTGCTCTGGCAGGGGGCTACAGGTTTGATGACAGAACCCACCTTGGATCCAGGAATTCAAGCTTTTAGCATTCCTGCTGGGAGTCCACAGGGACTTCACAGAATTAGACAAAATTCTCTCTTAAATTATCCTTTTAATTAATTTAAAAATACTCTGCAGTAGGTTCTGAAGTAGGACAGGTACTTGAAGGGAAATACTGAAGAGGAACTTAGCAGTCCGAGATACATCTTGAGGATGCAGTGAGGAGGAGTGATCAGTGTTGGGAAACAACTGATGTGATAAGTTTTAGCAGCATATTTTTCTGTCAGTTTTATGCATGCAGCTCTTTGGATAAAATAGATTTAGTGGGAGTTCTGGGCATGCCGTGATTCATCTGGCTAGAGCACTTAAACATGTCTCAACAATTTGTTCTTACTTTAAACAGTACTTAAACTCAGTCTTTCAAGTAGGTACAGACATTATTTGTATCTTATTTAATCCTACATGGAAACTTCTTCCAGTTTATTTCTAGCTGTGATACTAAAATCAGTTTGCTGCCAGAGCATGAAGTAATGTTTGAGCTAATATGGCTTTATTAGATGGTGATACTGGAAGGTAGGTCTGCCATGGTGGAAAGCCTTTCTTTCCTGTAGACAAATATTTAGTATCTGAACTCACTTGTAAAGGTTGCTTTACAGGAGAGATGCTTCAGAGAAAAACGTTATTGTCCACAACGTAACTTTGCATGCAAGCGAAGTGCCACGGTGGAAACTCTCTCTAAGAAAATGGAAATAAATTATCACTATTTCGAATGTTTTCTCTTGGAAGACATCATAGGACAAGGTTCAGGCTGGGAAAGTGCATTTCTGGCCAGTCCTG
Organism: Todiramphus chloris collaris; assembly: GCA_025345505.1. Classification (NCBI taxonomy): domain Eukaryota; kingdom Metazoa; phylum Chordata; class Aves; order Coraciiformes; family Alcedinidae; genus Todiramphus; species Todiramphus chloris. The sequence continues at coordinate 36,293,546 of JANVCC010000022.1, forward strand.
TTTTTTGTTTTGTTGGGATGTGATTGTCGAGTTTTTGCCACTGCTGAAGCCTGCAATTAGGTCGGAGTGATTTTCAGTCTCCTTGGCCTTCACTTGATTTGTGGACTGTCATGGTACCGTCTGAAATGTAACAAACTGATTAACTATAAGGAATTTTTGGGCCTCAGTATGCTCTATATTTTCCAGTTAACCTTTTACGAAGTGCGAGTCTGCTTTTGGGATGATAGACCTTGATTAATTATTAGCTCTTATTGATCACTGTAGTTATAGTAAGTCTGAGGTATAGTTCGTTTTTTGGGATTTTTTTCTTTTTTTGTCTGACTAGCCTGCCTTTGTGAGCTAAGGCTTTGCAGAAGAATCTGTGCAATCGTGACATATATAGGAGCACAAAGAAGTTTTTCAGGAATGTCCCGCTGTGGCATTATCTCCTTCTCTCTCTCCCACTGCAGAAGACAGCAGCTGAATGTGTACTCTGTCAGAGAGCTGAGAAGTCAGGCTCTTTTGTATGAGCCATGACCATTTCCAGAATTGTCTGAAGGGCAGAAGGTGAATTTTTTTTTTTTTCTTTTATTCTTTTTTTTTTTCTTTCTCCCCTCCTCCTTTTACCTGGATGACAGGATGCAGACAGCCTAGTACAGATTTAGGGGTTTTGTGGAGAATTTCCCCCATTGTCTGGTTTCAGCCATACTTCTGTTTGCATTCTGGATACTTAGCTACTGGATATAAATGAGGTTTCCTTTCTCCTTGCATTCCTGCCTGAAAAGATCTGAATGCGAAGGATCATCTTTATTTTTATGGGACAAGATGTGCCTCGTTGTTCTGCAGGATTATTTATGAGGTGGATGCCAACAGGAGAGTTAGCTCTCTGAGGATCAGTGCTCAGGTCTGAGCTACTGCCTTTGGCACAGTAATAATATCACTGTCAAAAAGTGGAGTTTTTTTTTTTTTTCTTTCAATCTACAAATTTCTAAGAGCATAACTTTTCTATTACTTAAATTTTTGTATGTGTGTAACTAAACCAGTGCATTATGCAACCTTCTTCAGCAGTTGGTCCTTAAGCGTTTGGCAGTTCAGCTTTACACTCTGGAGAAAATGCATGCATTGAAACATCTCTGTAGAAGGAAGGAAGGAAGGTTTCTGAATATTATAGCTGTGTTGAATCTGTAGTAGCTATTACTCATTGCAGGGAAGTCCTCGGATGCTGTTGCATACAGCTCAAGGAAGAGTTGTCAGAATTATTGATATTCAGACCAATAAATGTCTGGTATTTACCACTTGAGAACATGGTCGCTCTTCACCTTCCAGCTATGTGGCATCTAAAACCCCTCTGCAACCACTGCAACCACAGAGCAGATAAATTGAGTCACATTAACTTCAAAGGTGTCATTCGCATAAGGAAATGGGATTTAGTGCAAGGTTTATAAATATGCTATAATTAGATCATTAATTGTGTCATCGTTTTGGCACAGAGGTTGAAATTGCCTATTCCTATGAGTATTATTTCACAGTTTCATTTTAACAGTCATTTGGCCTCACACTGAGGTTGTTCGACGTGTGCAATGCTGGCGATGTAGAAATAAAGGCAATCTTAAGAAGACATTGATTGTGCATGTCAGTTAATTGCCAGATGTCTTTTGCTTCATTATTGCAAAGAAATATTTCTTACAAGTATTAAATCGGTGTGTTTCCACTGGCTAACAGATTTACTTGATGCAAAATGGATATTAGATCTGTTTCCTATTAAATGAAGAAGAATGGATCTGAGTATACAATGAGACTAATGAGCAGCAGTGCTTATTTTTAGATTATCCTTCTAAAGCTAAACACCATCTATAAGTCCAAGAGGAAGGTGCCATTTCTTTCATTACATTTTTACACTTGATTTCTTTTGGCAGGTTAAGACAGCAACTTTACATAAAATGGATGATTGGTTGGGAGATTGTGAATCCTGGTTTCCAGGTTATTTCATTTTTAATCAATCATAGAAAAAGTGTTCTTCTGAAGTTGTCTCATTAGTCTGCATTTTTTCCCTCTTTCCTTGATTTGCTTTTAAAAAAGACATTGTGTTAAATAACCACCATCCTTCTATTCAAATCCAGGGGTGCAGCTAACCCCTCAAAACGAAGCAGTGACCACTCTTTGATTGCTGCCATGGTTAAGAATTTAGCTTTCACTACGAACGTAACACTGAAATCCTTGTTTCTAAGGCTAGAGATGGGTTACTTGCTCTGTATTTCTGCCTCCCTAGGTACCGGGGGGAGTTCATCTCTGGGTGTGCAGAGGTCCTAGCCTGTGTACTAGCTGCTGCAGCCAGTCCTACAGTGATCCCAGGCTGTGAAATGTTCTCTGGTGCTTGTCAGATCAGGAAATAATTTACTGTGCCAGGGGTCAAAATGCCTTCTCACTGCCACTGTGGTTGTGAGCACAAATGAAACTTGAAAACTACCTTTGTTCTGCTTTGCTCAGTACAGGCAATGGACTGCCAGCTGCCTCAGGACCCAACTCAGTGGGTGTGCCATTTATATACCCATGTAGGGTTTGGGGTTTTTTTTCATTCTTTTTGCTGCTGGAAAGCAAGTATTTAATAATTTACAAGGATTCTTTTCAGATTTCTAGATAGGGGAGAAGAGCGATCAAATTATGGGCACTTGCTGGCAATCATATGGACTTGATCTGCCTGCTAAGAGGAGCATGAATGAATTTACAGTTCCATTTAACAACCTAGGGCAAAAATTCTTTTTTTTTTTTTTTTGTCCTCTGCAAATGAAACTCTGCTAGTGTCTGGGGATTTAGTTAAACTGCATAGCTTCTGAGTTCCTCCTCCCATTCCCTTACTCCTCACCATGTTTTCTCTTGAGAATGACAGGATGAAATCTGCACATGAGTCTCAGGTTTTCTCTAAAACTTCATTTAAGACAGGCTGTCCTTTTTAGGACTTAGGGAAGCACTGAATTTCCTCTAATTTATTTTCATTTGGGCTCATGTAATTCTAGATACAAAACTAAAATGAAGGAGTTTTGAATTCATAAGACACTCCTGTATTATATCCAGAAATAATGTAAAGTAGAAAATGTAAGAAATTGGTGGCTTGTTGTGGTTCACCTATTTCATAGTGCAATAGTGTAGTGTCTTATTTGCTATTGCTGTCTTACTCCCTTGCCGTGGTAAAGCAATTCAGACCTCCATCTATCTGTAGCTGGCTACAGGGTTTCAGACGTGACCCAGCAGGAGACACAGGATGGGGGAAGCTGCTCTAAAACTCACCTGGCAACTGGGAGTGTTTGAAAGTACAAGAAAGAGTTCGGAGCTTCGTGCAGCTGCTGGCAATCTGAAGTGTTAGGTGGAAAAAGTAGGCATCAAGGAACAAACATTTTTTTCAGAACGTACGAAGTTGGCTTTGAAGGATTTCTGAAGATCAGGCATAGGTCTAAGGGAGTCATGGAGGCATGCAGTCACCTACAGGACATGTCTGACATGGTGAAGGAAGCCACTACTTCTCCACGGCAGCTGGGAACAATCCAACATGTCATTTTTCCTTTGGTGACTTTTACGAGCAATTACTTTACTCCAGGTATGAAATTGCTCATCAGTTGCTGCTGAGATTTCATTATAGAGGAAAGTTCCTCTTGGTCATGTCTGAGTGAACGGTAGTGTAGACCCTGTTTTCTCTCTACTGATAGGTGAAACTTTTTATGGCTTTGATTTGAGCATAAAAGGCAAGTTCTAGGTGTTCTTCCTTTACAAAGCAGGGATCAGATCCACTGCTGATAATCCACCCAGGGCTGTGGTATGAGAGTGGTGCTCTGCCTTCCCATGTCCTGGAAATGCATGAGGATTTAAATGCATTTGTCTACCTTGTGTAAAGCAGACTGGCACCAGTAACATTCCAGGTAACTTCTTCATCTGCTTCACCCAAAGCATGCAGCTATACTTGGATCTGATGGGTCTTTGTTCAGAAAGTACCTTGCTGGGTGTGTTGCAATGTCATTTAGCTACAGAACAGCAGATTACCAATCAGTGAGGTGTATTACCTCATCTACTCTGGAAAGGTACATGCAGCAGTACAGCACAAAAGGTGAGTAAATGTATCATTTTCCTGCTTCTTTACATCCACTTAAAATATTTCTGGATTGCATCTTGGATTAAACATTGTTTACATCATCTCTTAGTTGTGTATATTTTCCTAGTAATGAGTTCTAGAAGGTTGTAGGGAGACTGCAGAAAGCAACTGTTTTGCCCTTCAGACTGGTGAGGAAAGGCTTGTGCTCCGTACATGGGAGAGGGAATGAAGCCATTTCCCAGAGCTGATCACAAAGAAATGTAATTGCTTGTGTATGGTGTGGTTTACCTGCCCATTCTGCAAAGTAAAACCTTAACTTTGGCAGAAGTTTCCTCCAAGAGAAGCCAGTGAAATCCTTATGCCTTACAAAGAGTGTTTCAGATACACCTGCAGCGAGGAGTGAAGAGAATCCACTGCATTAGGACTCTTCTGCTACTCCCTCTTACTTGGTCCAGCATTTTTATAAAAAAGCAGCAACAGTTGCTGCCTTGAGGTGGAAGTTATCACCTGTCATGTAGGTGGGAAATAAAAGTTCTGTTGACTCTCAAGATAAGGCTGCAGAACTTCTAGACCTAAACTAGGAGAAACCTGAGTTGTAGGTAATGCAATGTTATTTTTAGTTGGCGCAGGTTCAACCAGTGAATTACCATTAGTCGTCATTGGCTCACTGATGAATTCATGTCCTTTTAAATTAGTTTTGAATGTGTGCCTACAGGCTCCAACAGGCTCCTTGAAGTAATATAAATGAATAAATCAGCAATAGGTATCCACAAAACTATTACACCAGGGAGTGTAAATGGCTTAGTAAGGAAAATATTAAATATTTGTCTTAAGATTCTTACACCTTCTGTACAACTAAGTCTTTAGCTGCTGTTAAAATATGGGGTTTTTTATGTGTGGTAGACAAGGCACAAGTCTCTGTGTGAAAGCTGAGGGGTATGTGGAGAAGAGCTTGTGAGCTCTCGGAGTGAAAAATGAAGTTCAGAATAGGAAGCAAATAGATGTTTTAATCACCGTCGCTACTAGGGTGGGTTTTTTTTTTTTTTTTTGGTGGTTTTCTTTTTCCTCTTTTTAATCTGAGTGGTTGGGAGAAAAATGACATGATGACAGTTAATTATAACTAATTCTGCAACGCTTCATCACGGACTAATAGAAAGTTCAGAGGATTCCACCAGCAGTTAGTTACGTCCTTGGGAAGCAATGAGACTTTGCCTAAAATAGTTTTATTGTTTCTTGGCATCTGAAAAAAACCCACCGCATTGCTTTGTAAATACATCTGATACGGTGCTGAAAACCAAGGCTATCGTGAAAGGAGGGATATTTCAGCATATGTATATAGGTTCTGGGACTACAAAGTGTCTTTTAAAGGTATTACTGTTAAAAAAAAGGCAAAACAAAAGAAACATCACTCAAACATGAAGCTTCTCAGTTAGCAAGACCACGGTTCAAGTAAACTGTTGCAGCTTCTTTTGTGTGCATTTAGAGTGGAAAATAAATCACTACAGAGCAGAGAAAGAAATAACTAGGTGAGGATTTCAGAGGGAGGAGAACATTTTTAAAGCTAGTAACTGTTGCCTTAATCAGTTATTAATATTAAGGCACACTACAGCACACCATGGTTGCCTTTAGAAAGGCTTGGGTCCATTAGTCCCCATCCTGCTGGTGCTCCTGGGTGTGCTGCACACGATGGCTTTCTGAATTATTAAAGTGGGAGAACGTGTCAATGACTTGCTTCACAGATTACCTGTTTGTGAAATGACACCAATCTGGAGCCTTAACAGGAGAACCGTGGCAGAGAAGAGAGGAGCTGATACACTGAACTAATTCCTGAATGTTGTTAGGAGGCTGCAAATACAAGTGCATGGGTTGTAATATGTTCTTCTGTCAGGACAGCCTGGGTAGGAAGGTGATGTGCACAGCGAGCAAGCCTTGAGGAGAAATTACCCTCAACACCTGGCTTGATTGGAAGTGTCAGAGAAATTCACTATTACCCTGCAATACACAAGAAGAAAAAAGTAGGGGATGATTTTATGATGTTTAAGTCGTCTTTAAAAAAATGAAAGAAAAATAGTTTCAAACTTGTTTTGTGGCTGTTCTTGAACTTTAGCTCTTTTCTATGTATGTCCCACTTGCATAGATAGCTATGAATGATGTTTCAACTGAATCCTTACTATTGGAAATAGGTTATATTTATTATTTTATATTCAAAACTGCAGAAAAGTGCAATTTCAGAAAGTTATGCAAGGCTTGATAAGGTGATGGAACACTGTGTATAATGCAGTTACTGTGTTTGTGTGTATGGCCAGATAGGGCATATAGTCAGGCACTCCCAAATGATTGGCAAAGGTACACAGGGTATGTGCAAATTCTGAAGACCTCTGGGATGTTCAGGCACTAAACAGGGAGGCCCTGGAGAAAGAGAGACCTGGTATCAGCAGAAGCCTCTGAACTGAACACCCCTCTCATCTTTGGTTCTCTAGGCAAAAAGTGATGACTGCTTTTTAGTGCTAGAGGAATCTACTGAAAAATGTGACTGAATATTAAGCTGTTGACTGAATTTCTGTTCATTCTTTATTCCTATTTCTGTTCTGGAATTTAAAATGATGATTTTTTAAATCTTACAAATTGCAGCCATGTATAGTGTGAATATTCTATTGACAGGGTATTTAATAACAATTCATTTAAATCAGAAATTGTAGCATGGTATTCTGTAGTATTAATAAGGCAGAAAGTTTTTTTACTAGTGTTAGAAATACTTATGTGTACTGGCTTTGTAAGATACTCATAAGATAAAGACAGTCAAATCCAGTAAAGTATGGTAGGAAGTGAAAGCTATTCATTATGAGTGTGGCTGGATAAGCCAGGATTCTGCAGACACTTCTTGCCACCACTGACATGTTTGGAGGTACCCTTAATGCCTTGCGTGGGATGCTCAGAAGCATGTGACAGGAGTCAATCTCCTTAAAGTGAAGCCCTTTCTGGGAATCTCCTGTGATGGTGTGTATCTGCAGAGCTCTTAGGCTTGAGTAAGGATGATAGGCAAGAACTAAGCAGGCTGTTAAAAATAGCAAGTCAATTTAAGATCAGCATCAGAATGCCATTATTGATTGTGTTGAGCAAATCCCTTACCTTGTATTCAACACTTAATTAAAGCAGTGGAACAGAAGCATGAAAAAAAGAGAATGAAAACCCACCCAAAGCAAAACTGAAGTTATAAAAAAACCACCATGCATTTTAGTTTTCTGCTCCACAGTCATCAATAGATTTCAGTCCTAATAATTAGTCACTTTTGTGACCTTCGTTATTAACTAAGTAGTGTCTCAGGACACAAAAACCTTAATACTTGACAGGTTCCCCAGCTGCTAAATTATTGCCAGCTACTATTTGCAGGAAAGCCCTTCTTCGAGTAGATACTTGCTGCTCTTTCTGTAAAGCAAGACTCCAATCAGGAAAGGTTAATAGCTTGTGAAGTGCCTCCATTGAAGCTTTTCTTCTTCTGCGTGGCAGGTGGAATTCTTGCCCTGCCAGGGCTGGTGAATAGGTGACAGATGCAGTGCTTCGTGCTGCACCCTACTCATGTTTTTCCTTAACTGGCACGCCACGGTCCTTACAAAGGACTTTCTCTTGCACACCAGGATCGTATTTCCTTGAGCATTAACAAGGGTATCACATTTTTAAACTCCAGGAGCCCTAGCCAAGAAGATAATTGGTCTTTTGCAGTAACTTTGGTCTGTGCTATAATTGGTAGTGATTATTTTTTTGATAAATATTCCTCCTTCTTCAGCCCATCATTGGCATCAAAAGGCCTGATCCTGCATTCTCAAAAATAGCACTCAAGATGTTCTTGAAATTTGAACAGGATAAATGATTCCAGGGTTGCTGATAATGAAAAAAGCCCTTGGAAAGATAAAGTCTGTAAGGTGCAGGTAGTGTTTTCTATCTTCATGCACCAGGGCAGATGTAGTTGTCTTAGCAGACACGCAGACAGAGGGTATGTCCCAAAAGGATCTAGAGTGCAAATAGTTAATGCTCTCCTTTGGTGGAAGGAATGTAGGACATTGGATCTTAAGTCTAAATGATGATGCATTATAATTACTTTTTAAGAACCAGTGATGATCTACGCAAAGCCACTCTTCTGGAGTGTGAATGGTGTAAATATTCAAAGGTTTTTCTCCCTTTTCTAGAAGTTAACTTGCTCTTGGAATGAGTTTCAATGTGTAAAATGTTAAGGCACAGCTCTGGCCAGGCAGCTGTTGTTTGTCAGGGTGCTTGCTAGGTGCAGAAAGCAGACTCCAGTCCTCCGTGACCCCTTGGGTTGCTGGTGTTTCTGCAGAAGAAGCTGGCCAAAACCAGTCAGCCATGGAAGGAATTTTCTGTTTTCACTCCCATTACCAGAAAAGCTTTTTGATTGCTCTAGGTTTTTTTTTCCCTGTGTAATACACCACATCTGTAATCCCCTGTGGTAAGAGTACAGCGAGGAGTGGGAACAGGAGGGAGAGCAATTCCCCATGAGGTGACTAGGGAACCGTGATGCAGTGGGGTTAAGTCTCCACTGATATTTGTGTATGATTTACAATTCAAACTCTCCACTATCTGTGCCTTCAGCTGCGGTGTAGAATAAAGTCGTGTAAAGGAGAGCCGTGCGTCTGTGAGGAAACACACACCACCGTTCTTAGGACACAAAGATCAGAACTTGAGTGGAGAAGAACAGGAAGGGACAGGTGGCTGGTGGAGAAGAGAGGGCTGGTGTGCTGATCAAGCTCTGCATGTCCAGCAAACTCCGTGCCCTGGGGAGGATTGATTTCAAATCCTGGTTCAGCTGTTATTTCAGGTTAGGGCAGGGATGCACACTGGGAGTCGGGGTATTGCAGTCACTAGTGGGTGGTGGATTTGGGCCCAGCATTAAGCCTGGCTGTGACTATTCACAGAGATGCACTCTAACTGCAGTGTTAGTAAAGATAAATACCCTGCCTCTGTGCATTTCTTCTGTTACCAGAGAAGCCTTCACCTAAGGATGTGTTCACAACAGGACTGCCATTAATTATGCTGGTGTCTTGATAACTCCATAATTAAAAATAAATTATGTTTGGTCCTTAATAGGACTAGTACTCAACTGAATGCCTGTTTAATCTCTGTTAAATCTGCCACAAAGAAACGACACCATGAGAAGTGTGAATGAATGATATCCTTTTTCCCCCCCCCTCCCTGTTTCTAATTACACATGATGGCACTTGCAGTGTCCCTTGTGAACGCACAAAATTGGTGCAGCAGGGGAAATGCAAGCTTCCGTATGCTGCAGTCTGTTCATTAGCATCGATTTCCCAGGCACTGCCCCTAAGGATGAAAGGATAATTTCTTTTTTTCAGGTTCTCACGATCCCAGTTTATAACAGACTATTAAAAATAACTTCTAAGCCTTGGTGTAAGTTCTGGAACAATGAGGGATTCAAGAAACTCCTCATAACCCACCTTTCCATGGAGCATTAAAGCTCAGCTAACCACACCTACTTAGTGCGTGTCCTGTATGTACCCCTTACTTAAAGCTGTGCCTTTTGGCTGCAGACCCACTGTGGCAGGCACTCATTATCTGCCTGCCTTTTTACTTTTCTGTGCTTCTGGTGACTTCAATACAAAATCTGAGACTGCTCCAGTAAAAATGCCTTGCATCATATATGGAAAACGCTCTCATTTATTTCCAATTATAACATCCTGGTAAGGATTACATAGTTCAGATTTTTCCATTCCCCCCCCACCCCGAGTTGTCCTAGCTTTTGTGGTACAGTGTAAAAACATCACTACCACCACACTTACCAAGTCTTCACTATAAAAAGAACTAGAAACCTGATCAATTCATCTGGCTTTAATCTGATGTGTACAGTCCCTTTTATTAACTTAGGGCAAAGAAATAAATACTGATGATTGGTGAAAAGCATTCAGATTTCCTGAAAGTTCAGCATTAATTATGATTACAAAAATTGTACCCAAGACACTGTCCTTGATTTGTTTTTGTGGGTTTTTTTGTGTTTTTTTTTTTGTTTGTTTTTTTTTTTGTTGTTGTTGTTGGTATCTTCCTCTTCTTAAAAAAATGCCTAAGCCCAAGTAGCTCAAGTAACAAATCACAGCGTGCGCATATTAATGGTAAAGTGTGAGAAGGAGAATCATCATAGGCGAGCCCTAATTTCAAAAGTTCTTCATCCATATTCCTCTAGTAACTACTCTTAGATAACATAAAAATTGATAGAGTATTATGAAAGACTTCCTAATAAATGTGGAATATGTCGATAGGGACATTTTGTAACGCAGTTTGTTCACTTTCTATTAACGCTGTAGTGGGAGGCTTGTTATCTCGGACCGTTTTGCTCTCAATTTTTGCTCCCTAAGAAGCAGACAGACTCGGCGATGTGTTTGGACGGAAGCTTTCCTCTTTGTTTTTAAGCCTGGAATTCCATGTTTTGAAACTGTTTGCTGTTCCTTTATAAGCTTTAGTCCAGATGCTGTGCAGACAGGTTGGTTCACATCCCCAAGGTACCGAGTACAGAAAAAGATGGCTTCTTTGCTCAACTTGCTGAAGACAGACCTGCCTCTAGTCTGTGGCTTTCTGCCCAGCACTGCTGGAACTGGCTGTTGCATCACAAGGCTTGCCAAAATTTTGCACAATAACAAGCTCCAATCTACATAACACCTGGCCTGTACAAACCAGGTCATTATGAACTTGATCCAAGCTGTCATTCAACTGGCTTTATTATTCCCCTCTTAGGCAGAACCCATCATCCATAAGCAAGAGCTGGCTTAACGCTTCCAGTACTCGGGTACCAGTTTTCTTTCTTTGAGCCCCACAAAGCAGGTGAGATCTATGTAACAAGAGGATCACAAACAGCAGAAACAGGAAGAAACAAGTGATCTGGGCTAAAAAATAGCCTAACAGGTTACTCCTGAGTTCCAAGCTCCTTCATGCTTTACATTTGTGCTTTTATCTTCCTGTTGCTGCTGCTTGGTCTCTTCAGCTTTTCCACTCAGATTGAGAAAACTGGGGTTTATTTCATGCATTTCCTACATGTTTACTCCATGTTTATTTCCTACACATCCTTTAGGCATATATAATCCTCCGTAAAGATTCTGGGGAAAGATGAAGTCTCAAGGAAGAGAATGAAAGCCCAAAGGCAAGCACCGAAGGGAGCCGGCTGTAGGGCAGCAGGGGCTCTTTCTCTCACCCTCTCGTGCTGCTGCTTCTTTTAATGAGTGCTGCAGGGGCAGTTGAGGCTCCCATGCCCAGCCACTGTAATAGCTGCATTAATGCAAACTTTACGTTGGCAAATGAAGCCAAGACTTGCAGCGGTGCAGTCTCCCAGGCGCTTCACCTCCAGATTAAACCATGGGGTACAAAATGCAGCTATTCTTGGCAGACGACAACGCGAGGGCTGTAGGAAGGCAGACAGAGTGTAACTGCTTGTAGTCCAGGGCCAGGCAGGAAAATCACAAGTGTCACTCGTGGAAAAACTCCTGACATTTCAAGAGGTGTTTTCCATTCTGTAGTGGACAAAACAGAGACCTTTTTAAACTTTAAAACCATGGGGGCCCTCTGCCCCTCCCTGCTGGGCCTTGGGGTAGGGCTCTCTGAGCCGCCAAACAGCTGAGAGAAAGGCTCTGCAAAACAAATTGTCTTGGAGAAGCTGTTTCCACGTGGAGAAGTATAACTTTTCTCACAAAGCTTAGTTCAGAACACTCCTGACCAGCCAGAGTGCAATGTCTGGAGGGCTTTCCCTCCCCAGTAACCTTTTCAGGAAGGTACCGAATAATTCATGAGAGCGAGGGGCAGGACTGAACCTGGAGGCAGGAAACTCATGTTTCTATCTCTGATCTGGGTTTTGTGCCTTACAACAAGTGTCATCACACGTCTCCCTCTTCGTTTCTACTCTGCTGTTTGTAAGAGAGAAGCTCTCTGAGGCAGGAACACTTATTTATTATACAGAACCTACCGCACTGATGTTCTCGTTTCATTTTGGGACCGCAGATGCTATGAACAATCCTTGCGTTAGGATTTACCAATATTTAATCTTTCTGTAAAGAAAACACGAGTGACACAACTCTGTCCATTAAGATACTATTCTTGTTGAATAGAAAACATCTGGTGAGCTGATTTTTTGGGGCCTAAATCGGTTATCCCTGGGGTACAGTGTTAGCGTGAAGCTCGTGTTTTAGTCTTACAGGGCCTGTTTGTCATTTGTTTATACCAGCCTCGTGTCAGTGGAATCATTTCTTATTCTCAGTAGTCATAATTAGTTTCACACTCCGCACACTGAGAATGAACCTTCTTTAACAACACAGAAATCAGATCTGTATGAAAAACTGGAATAAATAATTGTAGTAATTTCACTGTGCGGATAGTCACCTGGTACTTGCTAGGTTGGATATATACATTATTTTTTCCTAAAAAGCATCTAAACTTACGAGTGGGTATATTAAAAAAAAAATGTAGGTTGCAGTGAGTAATGCCTAGTTGAATTTTTAAACAGTGAGATCATTCACTTAATGTATTTAAAAAGTGATGGATTTGGTATCCACCCTGCCTCCTCTTCCTGCAATCAATAAATATTCCCTCCTTTATCAAGGGCTTCAGCCAGTTTGGTGATCTCTAGCACTAATTAAATTCCTGAAAATATGACTTACAGGGATTTGAAAGTCAGGGGGACTAAAGCTGGTAGAGAGTGTGTTAGTCATTATCTGGGGTTGTTCTGGAAGTAACTGGAAGCGTCCTCCACACCACATGGTGAGCGCAGGTTGGTGAAAGATGAAGCACTGGGAATTTGGTGTGGGCTAAATACGCAGTTAAAACTCAGTGTTGACTGATTTTTGCACAACGACTGCATATTTCATTGGATTAGTTTTACACCTTCGCGAGGTTTGCTGGCTTTGGGCGTGGGAAAGCTGCTCCAGAGCAACGTCTGGAAGGTGAAGCTGGTGAAGCTCCAGCACGGCGGAGACCGCGGGGACCGGGGGAACCCATCCGCTTTCATTCCTGCGCGCCGTCCGTGAGCGGAACCCGGGGTAGGGCGAGTCTGCCCGGCCCGTCCCCTCGATCCCCCATCCTCACTCCCCCGTCCCGTCCCAACACCCCCGTCCCGTCCGCGCCTGACGCCTCCTCCCACCCCGCAGCCGCCCGGCAGAGGGCGTCAGGCGGCGCCGGTTCCCGGCCGGAGCGGAGCGCTGGCGGCGGCCGTGCCGTGCCGTGCCGTGCCGTGCCGGGATGGGCGGGCTGCCGCCGCCGCGCCTCCATCTTCGCTCCGCCCGCGGCATCGCACCGCCGCGCCCCTCCGCGCTGCGGGGCTGAGCGGGTGAGTGCGCACCCCTCCCGCGGGAGCGGCCGGCGCCGCCCCGCCTCGCCTCGCCCGCCGGGGCTCGCCCGCGGCTCCGGCACCGCAGAGCTCCCCCTCCGCAGACCTCCCCGCCGCCGCAGCGGACCGCGCCGGGCTCCATGTCGCGCCCCGGGGCTGCCAGGAGGTGCGGGCGGCCCGGTGCCGGGGGAGCGGGTGGGTCCGGGGTGTGCGGGGGGGTGGACGGACCCGGCGGGTCGGGTCGGGTCTGGTCGGGTCGGGTCGAGTCGCGCCGCGCGGGAGAAGTTGCTGCGGGTTTTGGGAGCGCTCCGGCTGGAATCGCTCGGGTCGCTCCGCGGCCGGGGAGCCCGGCAGCCCGCACCCCCCGGCTCGGTGACGGGGAGGCGGCGGCTCTGCGGGGGCAGCGGGAGGTGCGGGGGTACGGTCCTGGAGCAGCGTCGCCTCCGTGAAACAGGTGAAGTTTGGATAGGTACTAGCCAGTTAGGGCAGCAGGCAGCTGCGCTACCGCTCCTTGGGCTGGGTTCGGCAACTGCTGTCAACTCCTGTCTGCTGGAGAGCTCCTAAAAGTGGCACAGCCTCTGCTCGCCGAGCTGTCTGCGCTGGGGTTTGTGCTTTTTGTCACGCAAGGATGGCTTATAAAATCATACTTTTTCACCCACCCACCCTCTGTCACGGTATTGAAATGTGTTCGAGTTGTCTTTTTCCCTCCATTGATTCTTCAGTGGGTGATTTTAAATAAGACGCTGTGCTACACTTCTCCTTAACCAGTCGTTACTTTGAACCTGTATTCTCAATTTGTCATGCTTGTCCTTTTATGTATATTGTGCGTTGTTATTCATTCAAGGTCAAAGCGAATAGAGTTTGGACTTTATTTGTGTGAAGATACGAAAGAGGACTAGCTGGAGACATGTTCCTTCCCTCCTCCTCTCTTCCCTCCCTCCCACTCATGTGCCTGCCTGAGCGTTTCTGGAGAAGGCTTTTGAAAGAATAGATGAGGGTCATAAAAGTACTGGCTGACCGCTGCCTCCAGCTTTTTTGTATAATTGAAATATATTGTTTAATTCCTCTAATGAAAACAAATCAGCTTAAAGAATTGATTTCCTGAGGATGTAATTTTTGAAAGAAGCCGAGCAGGGGATGTCTTTATTGCGTGCGCTGGTGAGTGGGGTAACGTACCTGCTAGAATGAGGTGTCACTGGAAGTACGTGAGGCAGGACGTGGTGGCCGAGAGAGCTGCTGTTTCTTGTGCCTTCTGTCACCCAGACGTTCAACTCCTATCAGAAAAATCTTAAGATTTCAGGGAGACTGATTAAAAAAGTGGTGAACTCTAGGTTCTGGAAAGATTTCAGTGGAGTTTAAGTGATGCTAGCTTAGAGATGAAAGAGGTGATGTTAAAGTGACGCACTTGGGTACAGGGCTGCTTCTCAAAGAAGAAGATGTGTACGGATACGTCCGGGTGTGCGATGTGTGTGCGGTGCTGCGCGTTGGCTTGGCTGGCTCGCGGGGATGTGACCGGCTCAGAGCACGTAACATCCCATCTTTGCGGGGCTGCGCTCTTGGGGGTGAGTGCTGTGTTTTCCTAAGGATGGAAGCAGGGAGATTCTGTGCCTGCCTGTACCTTAGCCGAGTCGGTTTTAGAGCATCGTGGAAGTTGCTGCTTTAACTGGTGATAACATCAACGGGAGAAGCATGATCCTGCTGTAAGTCATGACAGTTTTGCTACTTGCTTTGGTGGGACTGGATAAAGTTTCATTGTTGATTGTTACCAAAAGTATCTGGACGCTGTTCTCAGCAAAGCCTTTTCTGCAAAATCAGAGAAGAGCAGGAGGTTACACATTCTGCTTTTTAATCTTGATGCTGTGAGGGGAAGCACTGGCTGCTCATCTTCATAAATGAAAACAGGGTTTGGGTTTTTTTCCCCCCTTTAATATTTTTTTCAGATTGCAGCATTTAAAAGCATTTTTTTTTTGGAAGAACCAGAAATAAACACCACTTGTTAACGAGCCTCTTTTCTGCTTTGCCATGGTGGTGTTTCAGAGATCCAATTTCACTCTGGTAATGGAAGACCAGAAGAGCTGTTGAGCTCCATCTGTATGCATTAGGGTAGGTGGTTGATTTGTACCCTGGGGCCATATTATCTGCTCTTTCATTACTTCTGGATCAGTAATGATATTCAGGAAAACTGTATTTGTAGTGACTGCTTTCTAGGGACGTCTCTGCACTAGAAAGCCTTACCGATAAGGATCGCACTGACGCGTGTTTGCTGAGACGCTGCTCGGGTAGGAAACACTCAGGCTGCTGCTTTGAGCTGGCTTTGGTGGCACCAAAGTTCTGGGGTTTGCAGGTGAGAAGTGGGGATTCTCAAGGCTCTCCTTGCACTGAAGTATAATTTGTTGTTTGTTCCCCCCCCCGGCCAGTATTCAGTCTCTTCCATCTTGCTCTCAGACAGATGAGCAGAGCTCTCGTGCCTGTTTTAGACACTTGCTCCTTTTGTCTTCGGGCACAGCAGCAACTATCCCAGCGGCTGGTGACAGAGGAGAGCGTGTGAGCAGCCCGAGCTGGAGCGGCTGAAACGTGCCAGATGCTGCGGGTACCCTGTGCCAAGCTCGCTGCTGAGTAACGGCACAAAGGTAGCGACGCGAGAGTGGGTTTGGGCAGTGGAAAAACCAGGTGGTGGTTGCACTTTGGGAGCTTTGGATTCCCTGTTGCAGTTGGTAGGTGGGCAGGGGAGGGTCGTGGTGGAAGATGTGCCGTGATGTGAACGGTCCTATCCAGGTGTCCAAGGCAACTAAGCTCGTCTGGCTGCGCCAGCTGTAAGGAAAGAGCGGGATAAGAAAATAGAAAAAAAATACTAGCCTGAGTTGACAGTGCTGCACTGACAGCGTGAATACCTCTGTCTGTTCTGCTTCCCTGCCCTGCAATGCTGCTTGCACCCCCATACCTTAACTGAAAAGGGATTATGAAAGCTGAGCAACAGAGACGCTGTTGCAGATTAAAGAGGTGATGGAAATGCCTCCAGGCTGCTGTTAGGGAGGTAAGTTCTCCCTGCTTGGTTAGAGGAATATGCTCTGCTTTAATGGTGGGTGCTGTGCTCAGTGCTCTTGGGGGGCTGGCTGGGGGGGTGCTAAGTGGAAACCACTCTGATTTAGCCACCTGATGTGAAGGTGGTTCTGGGAACTTCTCGGGACATTCTGCAGGTGAGGAAACTGTCCTGCTGGACCACCTTGCAGTGTATTTAAAAAGCGTGTGTCTAGGTTATCAGTTGGTAGGAACTTTCTTGAATCTTGGGGATGTATGTGGCAATATGGTGAGTCAAAAGCACTGGTTTCATAAAGCAGCTGCTTTGATGTTTATTAACAGAACAGAAAATGAAAATTTGTCTTGTGCTGGCCGCAGTTCACAGGTTCCTGTGTTACTTGTGCGGCTGAGGAAAGGGAGTGCTGCTGGATTTTATCTTTAAACCAGAGAGGTTAAGTTATGGATGCGCTGCCTTGCCTAATTATAATAGCATTTCATGATATGACATGGATTTGTGGCCTGAAATCCCCGTGCTGTTGTGGTGTGTTGCTCAGTGTCTTCTGACTTCTCCCACACCATGAGTTTTTGCCCATGGGTCACTCCAGCTCTTGCCCAGGCTTTGAAAATCTTGATTTATTACTGAGGTAGCACCCCAGATACTGACTGGTAGAGCTACCTTGTCTGTTGCTTGTTCTAAGATCATGTAAGGTAGAGTAGATGGAAGGGTGTGCTGTTGCAACGGAGGGGTGATTGCCAGGAGAGGCCAGGACAGTGCCGATGGACGCTGAACCCCGCGGTGCTCCTCCTGGAAGCCGTGCATCCCACCATGGCCAAAGCTGCTTCCAAGGTGGTGATGAAGTGGATACTGCGTTAGGGGAAACAGGTAAAGCATTTTTTAATCCCAGGGGTTTGTGCCAGGGGGTAAAAGAGTTGTGTGGGTCATTTAAAACCAGAAGCTCTGCAAGGAAGGCAGGTTTGTCTGCACGCTCTGCGAGTCTGAAGAGGTCCAGCCTCTGAGTCACAGATGAACTGTCCTACCTTCTGTGTCTAAGTGCAAGTGCTTGTTGTCTGCAGCCTTGGTTTGAGGATGAGAACCAAAAAATACTGTGCTGTGGACTAGCAGGCTTACCAGAGACAAGCTGGAAATGCTATTTCTGCTTTGAATATCTCTTTATTGAGTCATCTTCAGGCATTCCTTTGTAGTTCTGCTGTATTTAGTTTAAACACTTGAGTATTAAGGCCACGCTGCATCCTTACTGTTGGGAATGCTCTTAGTTGCGCTTCCTTTCTATTATGGTTTTTGTTTGTTAAGCTTTTATTCTGACTGAAACAAAATCTTCTGCTAATTTTTTTTAAAAGCTTTTTGGTTGCTTCTGTGTCTTTTCTGTTGAGTCTCGCCTAGATAATGCTCGTATTTTGTGTCTGAAAATAAGTTGCCTGCTTTAAAAGGGTGTTGGTTTGGTTGTTTTTTCACCTGCACTCACATAGCAGGCAGCTGTTTTAGGAAAGTGTATGAAATGGGTGAGGAAAGAGAGATTCAGGACCCACTGAGAAAGCTAGGAAAGAACTGTATGAAGGATGTAGTAAATCCTACCTGCCTAAGGTGTCTTCCTTTTATCTAGTGATTGTGCCTCCCTGCACTTGCCTGCCTGTTGCAGCACCGTCCCCTTTGCTCGGGGTTGGAAGCTGGCCCTCTGCGGGGCCAGGAGATGTGTGTGTGATGCATGGCACCCGTGTGTGTGCTGGGCAGGCTCTCGTGGAGAGGGAATAACATGCAGGATAATCTGCTGTCCGGTACGCGCGGCGGCTGCGGTGTCCCTTGGTGATGCAGGCTGCCCGTTGATAGAGGCAGAGCGTGGCAACCCAGTGGCAGTGCAGCATGAAGAGTATTTCAGCTGTGGTGATGTGACCTGAAAGGGTAGTATGGACCAGAAGAGAGGGAAAATAAATGGGTTTATAAATGAAATGAACACTTAAAACTACTGAAAAACTATTAGAAAGTGGAGAAAGGGTCACTTTCCTGACTCAGTTGCTGAAATAGGAAATGTGTTTCTGTAGAAAAAGAATATTCTGATAGTGAATGGTGGGTAATTTTCAAAGGTTGGAGATAGTCTAAATTAATGTGATAAAATTCTGGTCCCAGCCTTGCTCGGAGTGAGGGGAGACTTCTTTTCTGTCTTCAGGTTGCCCAGAATGGGCAGAAAGACGTTATGTGCGATTTGGCTCTTTCAGACTGGTGTAGCCTTCCAAAAGAAAGAGCAAACGAAACAGTCTCTTCAGTTGTTAAGTATAATAGTGGCCGCTTCTGATCCATCTCCCACTGTAGCTTGAAATTCATATTGGTGCTGGTGAGAGCAGCGTGGGTTTATCTGCAGTGTTTCCAACGGGAGATCGTGGAGAGTGTAACTTGCCATAGAAGACTGTAGGATATATATGTATATATAAATAAATATATAAGAAAAGTGTAATTTCTTTTTGTTTGTGTACCATAGGACAGTGACATTCAGTCTTTAAGCAGATGTTTTTATCTGAGCGTGGGCACCCATCCTCACTGAATTGCTGGGTTTTGCTTGCAAAATTGATGTCAGCAGATAGTAGAGTGGAGCAGTGAGGCTGAGGGTACTGCAGCGTGGGGTGATGACTCCTGGGCATTAACGTATGCCTTCTGAGATACGTAGAAAGCTGTAGGCTGTAAATATTTAAGATTCTGTAATTGATTTCTGGCATCTGTAGTAAACATGCTATACAGCTTCAGTAATGGTGAAAGCAGCACACTCTGATTGCAGCTATCTCAAGCAATGATGGATAGTTCATGTAGTTTTAGTATGTGGTATTCATTCATGAAAGAAAACTTGGGTGGTGGGAGCTTGACAGATATGGCAAACTTTATTTTACAAAGCCATTCAACAGGAACACAGTAGGATTTCTTTTTGGTGGGTTGTTTGTTTGTTTGTTTGTTTTGGTGTGTGTGTGTCTTGCTTTGCTATTTAAAAAATCATCTATGCCCCATCTTGTGAAATGTTATGAAACAGTCAGGAAAATAACCTGTCCTGGGCAAGAGTATGTTTTGAATGAAATTACAGTTAATAAAACAGAGAATACGCCCACAGCAAAAAATGTGATGGATGGAAGAGCAACCTGTAGATGTAGCACAATAAAGGTGAGTGCAATTCAGCCGTTAATGAATGGGATTAGAACTCGTGTTTATGAGCGAGGGAGGCTTTCCACTGGGATGGAGTCTGTTTTGTGGCTGGCATTTTGTCTCTAGTGGGTAGAAACAGAGCTCTCTTGCAGAGCCTTTCTAAAGCTCAGCACGGGTGATTTGTATTCTCCCGGAGAGTAATTTGTCAGGAGATGAACAGCAATATGCTCTGTGTTTGCTGGAATAGCAGAGACAAGTCCAGTTAAAGACTTATTTTTTGGGCTAAAGTAATTTTTAAACTTTCCATCAAAAAAAAGTCATAAATACCTCTGCTTGGCCTAGATTTTTTCCCCTCTCAAGTACTATAGCGGCGAGTTCAGGCGCTGCATAAAACGGGGCAGCCCAGAGGTTCCAGTTGGAGAGGGCACAGTTTGGGCCATGGAGAATGTATTGCTACTGATAGGTCACCATTTCAGAAGAAGTACAATGGTTTGGGAACTTGCTAAATTTGTCTAAATGTTGCCAGATTTCATTATGGTATACTGTGTGTTTTTATATATATATATATGTACTATATGCAGTGATATCCAGTCATTAGGTAGGCATTTTTATCTTCACTTAAGCACCTATTCTCACTAAATTACTGGGTTCTCATTACAAAATTGGTGTCAGCAGAGCAGTGAGGCCAAGGGTACTGCAGTATGGGGGTGATGCCTCCTGGGCATTAACATATACATTCTGAGATACTTGGAAAAAGGTAGGCTGCAAATCTAGTCAGTAAGTATAGTTACAGTATAGGTGAGGACTGCTGTTTTCCTTTTGCTTTCTGCTTTGGTCTTGAGCTGGGAATGATTCTCTCTCCTCCTCTCCTGTATCAGGTCTAAATTAGGTATTAAAGACATACATTTGATAGAGTAGCTCTCAAGGAAGTTGTTTTCTGAGGCTTTTGTTAACCCTTCTTAGTTCTAGATGATGCTCTGGTTCGTTTTTTGTTTCTCTGGAGCTTGAGACTGGAATTTTATGAGGGAGGATTTCTTTGCAGAAGTCACTGCAGTACCTTACGATTTCGTCTTGATTTGCTAAACAGAGGGACATGCAAAAGGAGCCTGAGATGTTTGGTCAGCATCCTGAAATGACCAAGAAAGACATGACTGGGACAGTGTGTTGCATGGAAGCTGACCTGGTGGAAGAATGAGCCCATACAGAGAAACTTCACAGGCTGACAGGGAGCAGTGAGATAAAGACGTGGCATATAGAAAGGAAAAGAGTAGAATGTGTTTAAAATAATAGAAAATTGCTTGTAGTAGGCAGTTTGCAGAGATGACAGATATTTGGTATCGTGACCGGAGTAAAGGGATGTGTGAGTGACAACCAGGAGATGGTGGCGATTTGGAATGGAGATGTGATGTGATGGGAAGGAGTTTTGGTGGGTGCAAATGAGAAAGAGAAGAAGCAAACAAGTGAGCTGGAGTCGAGAAAGCAAATGGATTGAAGCCTCTGAATGACAAGGAGAGAAGAAAAGACATGAAAAAAAGACACGATGCAGCTTCGATTTTAGTGAGCTGCAACAAAAAGAGGATGTTTTGTGTCACTCTGACCAAGATGGAAAATAGAAACTAGAAAGGCGAGGAGAAACTTTAATGAACAAACAAGATGGAGACAGAAATGATGGAGGCTTGTCAAGATTTGTTTTTTCCCTTAAGGTATAGAAAATCCTACTCCTACCCTTCCAAAAGCCCCACCTCCCCCATTTTATATATTTAGGTACACCAATGGTAATAAATCATGTCAAATTCATTTGATATATCTGCTTATATCATGTCTAATTTTGGCAGGAAGTATAACACTAATTACATTTACTGTCAGGTTGATTGCCCCTTCCCTGCACAGCACTGGCTGAGCCCAGCTCACTTTCTCTTTAAAGACATGTAACTTTTTCCTTGGCTGTATGGAAGAGTCTTGGCTGTGGAATCTGTAGAATCCCCTTTCTCTGGGTCTAAAGAAATAATAGCTTGTCAGTCTTCTTTGAGTTTATTTATTTATGTATTTATTTATTTATTTTTAAAGAGATTGGGAGGAGTAGGATACATTTTGGGGCTTTTCTAGGTGGGTGTGAAAGGTTTTTGGCACCTTGTTAAAGACAGTGTACGTTAATTACACTCGGAAAAGAAAGTGCAAGATGCCTTCATGGGGCAGTCAGAAATGACACGCTTCATTGGTTTGCTAGGTATCTTCCTCTGTGTTTGGCAGTTTAAAAGTACAAATCAGATGAAGATAACAAATCAGACTATTATTTTGTGTCTCAGATACTCCCTATGAATATTTGTGAAAGAGACATCAGGGAAGCTGAGTAAATAATTGTGGAGAAGAAAGGGGGACAGGAAGGGCGAGTGGGGAAGCAGGAATAAAGAAAATGGAACTTGGCACTGTGGCTTCACTGAAAATAATCACAGCAATAGTCACTCTCCTGCAGAGGATGGCGAGGGGGAATACAGCATGGGATGCACAACTTTACCCAACTATGAAGGCTTTTTCGAAGTGAGTTGCCAGAATACCTCTGGAACATCTAAATTGAAATGGTTTGGAAAAGCATCTGGTCCTGCAGAGGAGCACTTTTGGAGGTGAAAACTTGGGGAATTACTTTTCCAAAATTGTCTGCAGTTTGAGGTTAGAATTAATGCACCTCTGCCTTTAGGAAGACACAAATAGTTACTATTTTCTGCTAAACTTCAGAATAAAAATCTCAGTAACACTGCTGGGACTGAGAGCTAAAGGTCAGAAACTTTGAATAGCAGCATTAATTGCTCCCTTTAAAGGATATAAAGGATCAGAGTCTTTAAGGGTTTGCCTAAGGATGAGAGCAATATTAATGCCAGTAAATGATGGTACTGCAAGACTCAAAAAGTCAGGGGCAGGTTTTATCCATGTTACTCCAACATCCTAGGAACTCGGGTGTTAACCGTCTGAAGTACCGCTGCATTAGTTCGGTTGCGTGCCGTGTTTAATACTTTCTATTCCATTGTGCAGGATCAAGCTTCAAGAAATACCAACAGCAGGATTAGGTGCTGCAGTGCGTGCTGGATTGCCTTGGGCCACGCAGCATAGAGAACTTCTATTTAATGTTGAAAACTTTTGTGAAGTCTATTAAAACGATACGGCGGCTTAGAATATGCGAATTACCCTATGCATGCTCCTACTATGTTGCCGAGCTCTTATCGTTAGTTTAGGCTATATTGGAAAAATGTAAATATTGAGGGAATCAGTGATATGTGATAGAACTTGCCGTTGAAATGGATTATGGTTTTTCATCATGGCAATAATTTTTAAGAAACTTGCATTTCCACAGCTGCCTGTAAGATTCAGTATGATGATAATGAAACTATTTCTGCTTTCCTTCTCTCACTAACATATTCAGAAGATTACTTGCATGCTTATTCATGCAAGGAAGGGTTTTGAGTTTCTCAATGTTGCAGAAACAAATGAAAAGCTTTGTTGTGTCTGCAGTTAGTTACGTTTGCAAAAGAATCCTCATTGTAAAAGCACTTGATGCTAAAAATGTTGTTGGGCTTTCCTCACTCCTGAGATGCTTTCACTACTCTTTGCCTCCCTCATCGTGTCCTTTAGGAAAAGAATGAGGGGAATGAGGGGAGTTGTGGGGAAAGTGTCATAATTTGCAATCAGGAATGTTTTAAAACTATTTAAATTGGTTTAACTCAATAGCCACAGGTGGCAGATGTTTTTATTTTTTTTTCCTCCCCTCTTCTTGATTCCAGATATGCTTGTTGATGATCTGTGGAAAATGATTTCCATTTGGCTTTTTAAGTTAAAAAAAGAGAAATAAATGCAAGTACTTTCCCGCTGACTGCTTTTTTAGGCTAAGTTACCAGGAGCTTGCCTTCACTGGAATAGTTTTTAGAGTTTGTAAGCAAATCCTGTTGGACTGTGTAATGATGTGTTTGGATTAAGTTTCCTCCCTGTTGCACATTCCACGGGAAAATGCATTTTCTCTTAGCCTGGTAGATAGTTGTATAGGATAGATTTTGTTTGCTTTTAAACCAGCAGAATTCTCCTAGGCAATTCTATTAAATTCCAGATAATTCAAGGGGGAGAAGGGAGGGGAAGTTCACCTCCTCTCTTTTCCTTGCCCAACCAGCTCCTGCTTTGGTTGGGCGTCACTGATGTGAAGCTGATGGCTACAGCTAAGAAACTTTTGATGCTGATAATCTCGGATGGTGTATGATAAGTAAAACATGAGGTTACATTCAAAAGAAGGTTAAAAACTTGTTTCAAAGGAAAAATACTTTGAACTCTAGCAATGTACCCTTAGACTACATAAATGATCTTGATTTTTGCATTTTTATCTCTTAATAGTTTCATGAGTTCTGAAAGAACATTGTGGGCTGACTTACTGAATTATTCAAATAAGAACGAAGAAGGGAACCACTGACGCTTGAATTTAGCTTTAAATTCTGAGGTATTTCATTACAGTAAGCATATTTAGAAAAATTTAGCTGATATTTGGCAGAGTCAAGACTTAATGTGCTCAGGATGGACAGTGAAGACCCCATTAGGCAAGTGTTCAAGATTTGATATTCCCACTGTAGACTGATGTTTTTTGTACTAACAATATCTGCAATTACACATTATAGAAGATATTTGCATTTGGATTCAAATCCCCAAAAATAAATAGCTGCAGGTTGAAATACTGGCAGCCTGGTGGTGTATTTAAGCTTGCTCTGTAGATTACTATTACATTTGTTTGCTATCTGGGGATGCTGCTGGCAGAGCTAAAAAACCTCTGAGCTGATCATTATCAAGCTTCTAAAAGGAGTAGAAAAGTACAAGTGTCAAATTCTCTGTGAAATCCAAATATCTTTCTTTTTTTGATGTGAACTTATCTAAAACTTTTCAGAAGAATACGGTAACTAATGTCTGACCTTATAATTAAAACTTCACTCGTTTTTTAGGTGTTACTTTTGTCAAGATACTTTTGCAGTGTAATGCTCTCGGTGGCAGAGCTTTTTGTATTCTCCTCGACAGATAAATGATTAATGGTCTCAACACTGCCTTCTGGATCACCTTGTAAGAGGTCTCCTTCATCAATCTGGCAAGGGGATTGTATGGCAGTTTGCACCCTAATTACAGTCCCCAGCTGGGGATGTGCTGCTTAACAGATTACTTGTAGTAGCCGTACGGTCGGTGTGGATATAGATGACCATGGAGTTGTTTGACACTCGGGTGCCAAAATTAGATTTTCTTTCCGGAAAAAAAATCTACTTCATATAAACAGTGCAACAGATAAAAATGTTTAGCTGGAATTAACTCTGTAACTTAAAGGTTTAATAATAACAGCAGTTCTGTGTTTCCCCATTTTCATCTTTTCCTTTCCCTTCTCTTGCAGTCTTAGAGATGAGGGCAGTATTGCAAGCCAGAAGTTTTATTACCAATAGAAGCATTAAGGTATTCCACAGGGCAAAACAAAAGTGATTCAAAAGGTGCTTTTACAGATAATAAGTTTTAGCATTGAACAGTTTACCCAGAAGACAACAGATTATTTCTAGTGGTCTGTCATTATTGTTGGCCTTTTTTTCTGGCTCATTTGTGGTGTAATGCTGCTACTCAATTAAGATGTATTTCGGTAAAAACTCTGAACGACAACTGCCTCGCTTCCACCGAGCACATCGTGAGCGTATACACGTGTGCCTATTGCTCACGCTGACAAATATGAGCGTGTTGCTGAGTAACAGCTTATTTAAGGGCTAGGGCAGGGAGGAAAACTTGCACAGCATCCAGTCAAACACAAAAGCAAAGTGCCTGCTTTGGCATTTGACAAGGAGGGGGATTTTACACCTTGGAAGGATGTAATTGTGAAATTGTTTTGCTTATCAGTGGTGTGGTGGTCAGTGTTGCCAAGTCAGATAATGTTATGGATATCTTGGCAGTCTGGAAAAAAATAAGTTGTGGGTTTGTGGTTTTTTGGTTTTGTTTTGGTTTTTTTTTGTAATGAAAAGCATTTCTTTTCATGACTTTAAAAAAATTGCTATCAAGTCTAAGGCAGAGATAACTTCCACTGAGCGTTGTACTTGAAGGAAAAAGGAAGTCAAGGGGTAGTAGTAGACTGAGGCTGGAGCTAGAAGATTTGTACTCCTTGTGCTTTTATCCTGGAGAACTGGAACTGAAGAATTGTAGGGATTAGTATTTCTGTTTACGGCAGTGGAAACCTTCAGTTGTGCAGCGGCTGCTGTGAAGGTGTGGGTGGGTATGTTTGACTTTGTCTAACTTGAAAGAGGAAGAAAAAAACCTAACACCTTACTACTCAGTGAAAAAGTAGTTGAATATACCTGACCTGTGTTTTAAGTGCTGTGGAATGGCAGCAGTCTTGGGAGTCTTCCCTCTGTCTGTGGGCTTGGCTGTCTCGGAGTATTTATGGGAGCTGGTAGGTGTGAGTAAAGCAGGAATTCATCACTGTCTTGTCCTGGGTTTGGCAGAAATCTCCTCTGAAGTGTTTACTCCTTGAGATGATCAGATAATGGTTACAGTGCATGTGCTGTTTCTGGGTTTCATTCCCTGTGAGACATGGAGGAGTTGACCTTAGTTACGATACTATCTGGAAAGGCTGTGTACTGTATGGTGAGAACACTTCTGAGACATCATTTGGCAGGTGGAGGTTCCTTTGCCCCAGGCTGGCACTAAGTTGAAGCTCGTGGCTTTCCCGTCTTGCAGTTGCCGTTCGCTCCTTGGGCTCCCATCAGAAGCGAGCGGTCGTTCTGTGCGTTGCCCTCCCAGCTGGCTGCGCAAACGCAAGGCTGGCTGTTCATCTTCTCCTTACCCTCCTGTTCCAAAGCAGATGTGCCGTTGCCTTCGTATCAGTCTTGCGGGTGGGACAGCAACGCGGCTTGGCGTTCTTGTGAGCGCTCATCACTCTACTGTTTGCAGAAGCAATTGGAAGTAAATGACCCAGGTCGTTGTTATTACTCATATTTTGTGTTTTTTCCACTGCATTGGCTTCACTTCCTTTCTTGAGCTACGTTACACATGTCAGGAACCTCTACATCGCTGTCTGTAGTTGTGCATATTAATTGCCGAGCGAGGTGCTGCCTCTCGCTGATCTTGGTTTTCCTTTGGCGGTTCTCTCGGGTTTTGTTCCAGGACAAATGTGCTGTAGGTACTCGAGAGGAAAACATTTTCTCCTAAATTATTTTAGCAAATGGAAACCCTTTTTTACTGTGGCTGAAGACTTTGTCTTGGCTGCAAGCCTGAGAGATTTAAACATTTGCTGTTCCTTTTATTGTTGAAACCTGTGCAGAATATTTTAAGTGAGCGAACGGTCTGTCAAGATATTAGAAATCATTACTTTGCCACAGAGTTATCGAATGGATGTGAAAACAGGTGTTTGTCAGATTTTACCTTCTGGACTGAATAGTTTTGATGTTTTGGGAACTTTTATCAGCAGGCACGCATTGGGCTTTGTATAGGAGAAGGCTTGATTCAGATTATCTGAGCAATCAGGGAGCAGAGATGCGGTCCTGTGATTCATAATTGAAATTTAGCCTTTAGATTAACTTCATTAGTATGCTGTTGAACAAGGACAGGGTGTTAATAAACGAAAAAATCCTTCTGGGTTGAAGCACTGAGTGCCACAATAGGTCTTTGCAGTTCATTATGAATTTTTGATTTTTGCTGTGACAGCACTATTTTTGATTTGACCATGTTCTTTTTGGCTTTATTCGTGACAGTGGTACAAATGTTTCTGTACAGAGAGAAAGGTTTTATCTAATGTCAGGTTAAACCCAAAGTTCTTCTCATAAAGACACATTTATGAGCCATTCCAAGATCAAGCAAATGAACTCTAGAAAACAAGCTTCAGTTTCTTTTCTGAGTCGTAACTTAAGAGTTATGAGTGAAACCTTACTTGTATTCTTAAAAACTCCAGTCACCACATAGCAGACTTATAAATGTTTATCAAATATCTACCTCCTTATCCAGCTGAGATGCAAACTGCTAATTTTTGGCTTCCGTGTTCTGCTTGCTTTGTAAATTTTTGACCTTGATTTTCACTGGGTGGTGGGTTTTTTTTTTTCATCAAAGCACTCACTAGCACTTGAGCACATGTTTTGCAGTCACTTGGATTTCAGGTAACTTCTTAAAGCTGACCTCTATTCCCAGAGATATGCATTACTGTCATGCATTAGATCATGTGTATCTCCCAGCAGCCAGCAGTCGGGAAGGGTGTATTCAGGCTTCTCCAGGTGGAGTTTTCTTGCATGAAATAAAGGCTAATGTAATTGAACTTCGGCTGCGCTGAAACTGTGAAGTTGTTGTTGTTGGTCTTATTCGTTAGACTGTTTCCGCCTTTGTATACAAAGTTTTGCAGGATTTGCATGGTTTTATGGAAGATTTAGATGGATTCTTATTTGTTAGTCATAGAGCAGTACTAAGAAAGTAAGTTCAAGAGAAAAAAATCCTGTTACCAGAATGAAAAAGAAGATATTAGGGATTTTTGGTTCCTTCCCATCCTCACAGTTGCTCTTGATCTCCTTAAAACCTGTGTCAGAATATATTGAGTTGTCCGTACATACGCTCTTCAGTGGAGGGCTGTACACTTGATGTAATCCTCTGTGCTTTGAGGTGGCATGGCATCTGCTTCTGTTGGAAAGGATTATGAATGTAGCTTTTTTTTCGTACGTGCAGCCTTGAGGGAAGCACAGATTGCTGAACAACACAGCACATTGGTGTTGAGGGCCTGAAAGGTTGGGAGCTGAGTTTGAAATCCTAACACAGAGTCTTTGTGGGCTTGACGATGTCTGTCTCCGGGGAGCTTTGTGGATACTGGGGTAAGTACAGTGGTGACATCAGAAAGTTTGGAGAAGAAGAAGAGAAAGGCAGAAAGCTTTTGCTATAACATGAGTGGTAAAACCATGTATAGAGAAAGGAGAGAGAGGAGAGGCAGTAAAATTAAACAGCTATGGAGTTCAAATAACGTTTACCTATAGCCCAGTAGTACACAGTTTGAATGATGAGATGTCTGCTTGAAGACCAGAAGATGAACTTGGTCTCCCTGTAATCATTTATGTTGTGCTTGATAGATGGCATGCGAGCAAGCGCGGTTTGTGAAAATACTTGAATAAGAGATGATAATGGCTTAGTCTCACTTCATGAAGTGAGGTTTCCAGTAGGAAAGTAGTATGACAGTAGTAAAAAAATAGTCTGAAGACATTGGGAGGAAGAGGAGAGAGGTCATCTTTGCTTTTCAGAAAGTACCCTTCATGCTTTATTTCAGCAAGATGCTGGATACATGTAATAAATTGCCCGAGGATGCTTAGGAGTCAAATGTGCTCTCCAGTATTTGGTTTTATATAATACAGACCCTTCCTGTTTACCAACAGTTTTCTGTTTATCTTGATCCTTAGGTTGGGAGCAATCTCCTGACCTTGGCAGCTCCAGCTGGAAGGTGTGTTTAGCCTTTGCATGCCCTAGAAACGTGGGGCTGAGCTGGGGACTCTTGCTGCCGGGTCACGGCTGCCCTAGCTTGATAGCTTTGCCACACTGAGAGAGGAGTGCTTGTTGCTCTCCAGGTGGCTCCAGATCATGCTTAAATCAAAGCAGTTAAGGCAAAATGCAAACAATAATCTACCTACAAAATTTAAAATAGTAGTATCACAGAGGGAGAAACAGGAGAGAGCCTTCACTTGGGCATTTACAGAGGTTAAACTGGAAAGGTTTGTTAATGTGATATGCTGGAGCCTTTCTTGACGTGGTGCAAGTCTGACAAAAGAAGTGGATAAATTTAACCTTTTTAACCATAATGAAGTTTATATTTCTTATCCAGGGTAAAACCTTTTCTCCATCTTGTTGGTGACTTGTTGACTCCTGTACTGAGTCTTGTATGTCTTGTCTGTCCAGTAATTAGGATACTAGACACAAAAACTTATAATATGCCTTGTTCATTACCAGTCCTTGATTGAGACCATGACATAACGACTGGGTGTGACTGCCCCTGTCAGTATAACCTCTAAGAATGTTGTAATATATAGATATCCTTATTCTAATGAAAAATTATGGTGATAATTTAGTGAGCTAACTTCTCCATTACGTTCTCAGCCTCTGTGCCCTTTCCCCCTTGTCTCCTCTTTTCACAAACACAGTCAAAAGAGGAAATGCAAAATGGGAAAATATTGAAACCCACTGAAGTCAGTGTGAGGTTTATTATCGATTTTAATGGCAATACAAAAGCCAGTGGTTTTGTATTTAGCTTTAAATAAATTTCCCACTGTATAGAAGCACTGTTTGGAAATAAACTATTCAGATACCTTCTTGTTCTCTAGTAACATAGTCTGAAAATCAACATACCTTGAAAGAATTTAAACAAAAATGAAAAAGCTTGAATAGAGCCTGCTTCTAGCTTTTAATATTATTATTTTGATATTCCAGATGTTCATATTATTTTTTTCTCTTAAGCAATTCACAGAATCACAGCCTGAGCTTTAAAAATACCTACTCACTTGTGGAAAGTATCTGGTAGGCTGTTTCTATTGAAACAGAGCTTAATCTTTGGCTTCACTGATCCTCTCTTTTAGTCAGAGCTGTCGCTTACGCGAAGTCAGCTCAGGCATGCTATAAATCAGTACCTTCTTACTAGTCAATCAGTGATTGACTCAATTTTGCAGCACTTGAAGGCACTCTTTCCTAGTTTAAAACTGGGTTAATGTGGCCTAAAAGGATTGAGTGCAGAGCTGTGGGAACTTGTAAGTTCTGGAGCCAGCACTGGTGTTATTGGTTTGTAATGTGGGCTTGGGCAAATAATTTTACATTTGCAGTGTAGAAGTACTTGATATGCTTGAGCCTTTGTCTCTTTTTCCCCCCCCCTTTTTTTTTTCCCTGTGTTAAACTTGAGGTGTTTAAGGTCCTGGTATCCAACACTGTGTTCAGAGCAGTTGAGCTTCCCTGGTATCTGGAAGTACAGGGTGATGTGAAATCAAGCGTGCTGGCGTGTGTCTCAGATGGAGATGTAGGTACTAACGGAGGTTTAAAAAAGAATAACCAAAAATGGAACGTTTGCCCAGGCCTTTGACACCTGTGCGGAATAATTGAAAGTAAGACCAAGTGGACCTTTAAGATGTCTTCAAAAGTTTAATGGAATATTGATTTTCTTTTGAAGGCATGGAAAGCCTTCATCCCATGCCATGCGCTGTCTACGCCACAGCCCACAGATTGGAAAGGCTCAAATCCTTTTCGGTGCACAATAGTGGATAACAAGCGCGTCACGACGGGACTGAACTCTCTGCCTTAGTGTTAAAAAGCACTCGGGGCTGACCGAGTCCTCTGGTGCCTTGTACTCAAGAAGAGTTGCTCTTTCACATACTGGTATTCCTGTGAAGAGAAGATCTAGGATATACTTGTGCCCCTCTGGGTTTGAAAGTTACCTCATGTAAATGTTGTGTACCCTTTCAATAGTCTCAGTAAAGGAGGAAGCACTGCTAGTGGGAAGAAGGAAAACATTGCAGCTCGTTAGTAAAGAACCAAAAATCCCTTAAAACCCCTCCACTTTATAAAGTCATAACTTTGTTCCATTTAAAAATTGTTTCAAAATTATGTATGCTTTCTAAGTACTAACACATTAAATCTGTTTCTCTGAGGCGGATGAAACTAGAAGGGTAACAGCAAATCAAAGGAAACTAGGAGTGGACTTTTATCCTCTTTTTGTCCTTCTTGCTGTCTCTGGGTCTGCAGCTTGGTATTCTCCTGCTTACTTTGAAATTGCCACAGTTAGCTTGGCCTGAAGTTATTGCTGCTATGAGGGAAATGTTTTTACATTAGAAAGGTGTTTCATCTGACTAGCCTTGAAAGGTTTTTTTTCAGTAGTAGTTCCATTTTCAAAAAATGCAGGCAGCATCATAGCGTGAGCAAGTAGGGGAATCAAAGAAACGCGTTTTGTGACACTACGCTGTATGTTTTTGCGTAGCTGAATGACTGAAATTTTGTTCTCTTGAAACAACAACAGGGAAATACTTCTCTATTTCTGATTAAAAAGAAAGCAAAATACTCTGTCTGATCTGTGGCATATACTTGGAGCAGTTCCAGTGTGGTGAGGGACGCTCTGGGTAGCGAACTGATCAGGATCCTGCAAGGGAGACCGCCCTCCGTGAGTAGTGTTCAACACAGCATCCCTAACTTGCTTCCCTCTTTCATGTCTCTAGATTCTCTGTTTCCTGTCCAGTAATTGTTAGTGTTCCGTGCTGGGTTTGCTGCCGGTTTCACAAGTGACCGGCTTGATGAATCGGTGCTCCCTGAAGAAGCTTTGCTCTTTGAACTGAACTGCCATGGCACATGCAGCCACATCCTCAAATCTCGTAGATGGGTATAACTGGCAGCAGTAGAAAGCTGAAGATTGGTTCAAAATTGGTTGTTTCTGTGCATCTTTTCCTTCTCTAAATAGATGCCTTTATATATGCCAAAATGTGAGTAATTCTTCAATTAAACCTTGCATATTTGAAGAAGCTAAACCAAATCAGTTGTGCTAACATTTATATATGACTGAACTTGCATATTCTGTTTATAGATAAAAATTGTTACTGTTCAGTTTAATTTGTCACCATATGCCCTGCTTCACTATTGTTTTGGATGCTAAAAATGAAGGTCTGATCTTGTAAATTCTCGTGCTTCTAGAGGTGCTTACAGACATCTGTACAGGAGTTGGTTAACTGACTCCAGCTTGTGTCCGCTGATGTTTTCACCACTCAGCCTTCTCCTTTCTCTTTGATTCTTGGTACTGTTTAGAGTTTGACCACTGCAGTGCTGGAGCAGCAGCAGCTGTAGAAATGAGAATGAACTGAAGCCGGCACTTATAAATACATTATTAACTCACTGCTTTACAAGGATGCTATATATAAGTGCTTTGGTATCAATATATACTATTAAATAATGTATAGTGTATTTACAGGAAAGAAATTTCAGCTCTGCAGAAGCAATTGCACGTACAGTTGCTGGATACCAAGAATGGCACGCTGTGTTACAGTTAATGTTAGTCTCTTTAAAATCAAATAGAAGGTTGCTGTAAATATCCAGAATGGGTTAAGGGCCATCTGGATTCTTGACAGATCTTGAAGCAAGTTATGAAGTTGTTTAGAGGAACGTTTTGAGATAGTAGAGAGAATTTACAAGCCCACGTGACTTTGAACTTGAGAATTGGAGCTTCTTCTGTGAGAGATTAGTCAGTGTGGGAGACAGACTGTTTTAGTGAGCTACCCCTAGAATAGTTCCCTTGGGGAGCTCAGGATTATTGGAATCCTCTCCAGCAAGTGTTGGGAATATTTGTTCGGCCTTGCCTTCTGTAATAGAAGCAGCAATGGTTGTATGATGGGACTTTGGAGATTAAATAATGTTCTCTGATTATATAGAAGAAAGCAAGAGCTACTGAGGAGTGTAGAAGATTGGTCTTCAAATCCAGTAAGGCAGGTGGTCATGGGCAGAAGCCAGAAATCCTTGTGTAAATGCTAACACTTATTAAAATCAGTGCTTTTCTTTCTGTAGTTTCAGCATGTTAAGGGGAAAAAGGGGAAGAAAAGGTTAATCAAATACCAGTATAAACAATATGTTGGCTTATAAGGCAATCACATCTAATTTCTCTCCGAAGCTACTGAGCTGTATTTTTAAGTATGTTTTCTAGTTTATATGCCAACTAACCCCAAAAACCCACCGAAGAAACGAGAAAAAACCATAACCCCTGAAACAATCCTCAGAACAAACCAACGAAAACCCAACCTGAAAACAGTAACAGAGATTGGCCAGACTGGCTGCTGGGACTGAGGAACGCTTGTGCCGTGTCCCATCACCTCGTGCCCAGCTGGGGACAAGGGGTTCAGTGTGTTTGTATTCAGAGCACATCATGTGGATTGAGCGGATTGGAGCCGGTTGCTTTCACAGACAATTATTTTGAGCTTGTTCTTGTTTGCAGTATGGTGGGCAGTAGGAATGAGAGGAAAATACCGACAGCATAGCGGAAAAGAGTAGTCGAGCGTAAGGGAGTTGGGGCTTGATGCCAGAGGTTGTGTCTTAAGTGCCCACTGCACTGGAGTGCTGGAGGCTCGCAGATGTGCATATGGGGGCACATCCTTCTCCAGGGGCCTCGCAGGGAAGCTGCTGCTGCTGCTGCTGCTGCCGTGGTTTCTTCTGGCCACAGGGTGCTGCTGTCACACCTGCTCTGTCCCTGCTCCCCAAGGGCTCTGCTGAGGAGAATTGGGGACCTCTGGGGATCATCTAGTCCAACCCCTTTTCTCAAGCAGGGTCACCCAGAGCAGGCTGCCCAGCATCGCATCCAGGTGGATTTCGAAAGTCTCTAGAGGAGACTCCTAAAGAAGGAGACTTTTCTGTGCAGCCTGTCCCAGGCTCTGTCAACCTCACTGTAAAGAAGTTTTTCCTTGTGTTGAGGTGGAACCCCCTGTGTTCCAGTTTGTGCCAGTTGTCCCTTGTCCCCTCACGGGACACCGCTGAAAAAAAGATTGATTCCATCCTCTTGACACTCACTCTGTAGATGTTTATATACATTGATGAGAAGCAACCACAAGAGCAGCTGGCATGGATCTAGGGCTACCTTCAAGTAATCAAACCCCTTATTACTCTGTCACAGCTCCATCCCAGTAACCTCCAACAGGGATCCTTAACTCAACACAACCTGACATTGAATGAGGGTAATACATTGCTCCATGATGATGATGGATTCACTAAGGTTATTTGATGTATCTTTCATGTTAAAATTAATGTCGTCTTTGATGTTGCGAAGGTTGAATTCAGAGAAGACAAATTGATCCTTGAGCTGAAAAGATGTCTTCAAAGTTCTTGGCAGTTACTGGTAGTTCAGGCTGCAGTTGTGTCCTGGCTGTCATTCTAGTTGCAGACCAGCCTCTCAGCTTGGTGAGTAAAGTACCAGAATTGGAAGTGTCACATGAACACATGGAAACAGCAAAAACTGAGTTGTTTGGGAGATTTTTGCGTTTAAACTAAGAGTCTTTTAAAGTTTCAAGTGTGTCTATAAAATCATTTTTTCATTTAGGCATACGTTAATTATTAAAACGTGGGGAAAAATAGGTAACTTATTTGCAGTTAGTAATAGAGAAAGTTATTAGTTTCTTCCATATGTAGGATTATTGTTTTAGAACAAATAAAAAAAAGGCTGCCTCTAGAAATTTTTGTTGAATGATATTTTATGGAAGATAGTGAAGGTTCAGGTATTCATCCTCAGAAACGTATTTCAGGGTGGTGGTTGAGCAGTCCTGATAGGACTTACGCATCCTCTAATTCTGTGTGCAAATATCGTGGATTCCTGACTTGCTAGGACTTGTGTTTGTTGCATAATCAAAATTTTTGGAAGTTGTTTGCTCTGTAGTAAAGAACTCTGACACTAGCAGCTTCGCTCTGTGATATGAAAGCTTTTTATAGTGAAGACTGCCATTGTCATGGTGGAATTCGTTGCTTGTTACAGTATTGGGCATGTCAGAATGCAGGTAGAAAGTGACTGAGATGAAATGGAACGATATATTGATCGTTACAGCTGATCACAAATTCAGTAGGAAGGGACTCTTGGAACTGTAGCCAAATAACTCGTAAGAGTCCAGATGCAATGGAGAATGCTGATCCAAGGTCTCAGGTGCTGGACTGTAGCCTTTATTTTCCTGCATCTGAAAGGAAAGTGGAGCTCTATTTAGAGACTGTTTGGTCTGTGTGGCAAAGTGTGCTTCTGTGTTCCTACAGTGATTTATTTATTTGTTTTCCTTCGGTGGGGAATGTGTTTCATCTGAGGATTTGACTGTTCTCACGTTAGCTTGTAGAATGGTAGAGCCCTGTCCTCTCGTGCGCTGTCATCGGTGGACACTGTCATCAAAATCACTAGAAATCTCACAAGAGATACTGTTACACATGACATGACCAGGTTTATATGAAGATTCAGTTATTAAATATTTCAAGTATTAGAAATGATACCTTTTACTATAAATGTGCTATGACAGATGAAGTTACATCTTTAACTTTTGTTTCAAAACTCTTCCATATTTTCCTGAATAGTCAAGTCTGTTTTCCTTATTCCTTATTTCCTTATTCCTTATTTCCTTATTCCTTATTTCCTTATTCCTTATTCCCTTATTCCTTATTTCCCTATTACTTATTTCCTTATTCCTTATTTCTTATTACTTATTTCCTTATTT
>JANVCC010000022.1:36329302-36774092 GCA_025345505.1 Todiramphus chloris collaris
TCCTTATTCCTTATTTCTTATTACTTATTTCCTTATTTCCTTATTTCCTGATTTCTTATTTCCTGATTTCTTATTTCCTTATTACTTATTTCCCTATTACTTATTTCCTTATTACTTGATTAAAGCAAGCAACATGATTATTTTAACCCATTTGTTCACCATGGTTATAAGAGTGTAGTGTGCAGCAGTCTCTGACAAGACATTAATTCATTGCAATATTGTTATCAACAAACTTCTAAGAATTTGAAATCCATCTTTATCATATTAATTGCTCTCGAATGGGTACAATGGGAAAGGTTGTTTTCAAATCCAAGGAAAGTGCCAAAGAACGCTATTTGTCTCTGATTAAATATTGAGGACTTTTGCATTAAATATTTAATTGTCCAGCTGTACAGCAATCGAGTAGTGGGGAAATGATAAAATGCTGCATTTGCACTTAAAGACCATTCCTGGGGCAGTTAAGTGACCTGTTGCCAAATGAATTGGAAGAAAGTGGCTTACATAAAAAACTTGCGGCGTGTTCCCACGGCTGCTGGTCCTGAGAAGTGCCACTTGTTAATCACGTAGCTACACCAGGCCTCTTCTGAGCCGTTTTAGATGTAAGCACACTGAGGACCTACTTGTAACTATTGGCTTTCTGAAGAAGGAGCCCAGGAAGTTTGGAAAGGCGTGTGGGGAAGGGCAGGAGGTGCTCTGTTGTGCGAGAAGTCTCTGTCAAAACTGGCATTAAACAATGCGAATGGGAACGGTTCGGGTTGGTACAATTGTTGTCAATTTTACAGGCTACTTTGAAGCAGATAGTCACTAAGAAAAAGCACAGATGCTCTTTCACGAGGTGTGGAACTGTCCTTGTACGCTGAGGAGAAAATGTAAAGACAAAAGGAAAGTAGCAGGCGACACACTCGCGTTCACAGAATGGTTGATTTGGAACGAGCTCAGATCTGGCCTTTTTAGCTGTCTGGTTTTGAACACTGTATATTTATTTAGTATAGAAACAGGTAACTGCAGTATACAGGCTGTGAAGGCAAAACTTTAGACATGGAAATATTGGAGTACCCAGTGAAATTGTCATGGGTCCATAAAGCCTCAGGAAAAAAAAAATACACACACGTGGTATGAGGCAGTGTTGTGTTATCACTTGGTCCAGCACCCTGGAGTTTGGGGTTGTGTTCTCAAGCTGAAATTCTGTGTCTCAGTAATGGACACCTGTCCCTAACAAGGGGACAAAAAATTTCTTACAAACCTTAGCAGTTGCTTCTAAGATGCTTTGAGGAATGTGTGTGTTGGGAACTCCGTGTGCAATGTGTTATTCCAGTCATCGTGAGAGGTGACCTGATGGCTCCATTTGCTCATCCTCTCGTTTCCAGCCGTTCTCTCCCACCCCTCCATAAAATATGTGACTAGGAGAAGGGGAGGTCAGCCTCAGATCTCAAGATCAATGTTAATTTGTCATCAGAGGACCCAGGCACACATTTTTCCAATATTACAAGTATAGAGATTTGAAAATTGAGAGTGCATTTAAACCGTAGATGAGAGAAGCCCTGGAGCTGAGGGATTATGTATCTGGAGTCTCTGTCTCTGCTGTTATATCCAAGGGAGTTTCACTTTCTGGTTTATAACTTGAGTTTACGAATTTTTGTAGGGTTTTGTCTTGTTATCCACTGTGTATTAAGGATAGATCACACTAGACGTGTGCTGGTGTCCATGTGCTTGGGTTAATCACATAATGAGGCTTAAGGAATGGAAAGCATGTCCATCCAGATCAAAGAAAGTTGAGATTTTGTACTTTCTCCTATAGCATATGGCATCGTACGCGTTCCTGGATCATCTGGGTGTGCCACCTAACAGATGGTGATGCCCGTGATCTGGTTTTCTGTACTTCTGTTCCGCGCTATGGTTCTGACGTCTGTCTTTTACTCTAGACTTGGCTTGTTACTGGATGACTGAAGCATGAGGAGACATGCTGAGTCGATGCTTTACAGCCTTCTAGATTAAATTTCCACCACCTCTTTCTGTGGCTCTGTGAGGCCAAGCTCAGTCATGCAGGTAGTTCTTTCTTGATTATATTCCTTGAATATATTAGGTATATATATTTTTTTTCCAAGTGGAGCTGTTGTTTATTGCTGTTGTAATAAATTTTGCGATTGAATTAATGAAAAGGACAAATAATTTCTGGTTTCATTGGGATGTCATGAAGTTGCACCTTTTAATAGTAGTGAATGAGTGTAAAAAGTGGCAAGACTTACTAAAAATGGACATTATGCTGTGCCAGTGGGATAGCATCCTATAAATTCAGCCAATACATCACACCCTGACATTTAATAGTTTTATTATTCTGTTTGTTGGTTATTTCTGAGCAAAGAGTGTCAAGGAGAACTACATAACATACTTCTTAAACATAAAATGTTTCTTAAAGACCTGTGAGTTTGGGTGCACTTCATGTACTGGATTTGCACACTTTTTTAAAACTTCTTCCCTCCCCCCCATCCATCACCTATTTCCTTTTTCTAAATAGTATCAGTGTGTGTGTATGTTGTAATTGTTTTTATATTTGAAATTATCTAAGTTATGGCAGTATAATAAACAAGACTGTATGAGGTGCAGAACACAGACCCAAGGGTGATCAGTGAAGACTGCCATGTACAGGGTAGAAAAGGAAATGCTTCAGTTAAGACATTGAATTGAAACTTGTTATGCTCAATCCTCACACAGGAAACTGAAGTCCACTAAGTGGGAAAGGTTACCCAAGATTCACATTTATTTTCATAATACTGTGTTGAAAGACCTGTCACTTTGTGGAGATAATTTGTACTGCAGAGAGAGTTGCAGTTCTTCCTCTGACTTTACAACAGATGGCCTGTGGATCCTTCCTACAGTTTTCTGAATTCCATATGTACATCCACAGGGACAGATTCCATCATTTGAACGTCTAAAACTTTTTCCAGTGTCCTTATGCAAAATATATATATATATTATTTTTCTTTAATCAGAAAACTCTGATTGCAGCTGAGATGGTTTAATGACATATTCTGGCTTTCAGTTGAGTATTTTGAATGTGGAGCTGTGGTGGGGTGTATCTCTCTCATGTTTTTGATGTAAAATATATGTGAGAAAGATAATCTTCATAACCAAGCAGAACATTAAAAAGTTGCAGGATGAAATAAACCACTCCAGTGCAGTTTTAATGACAGTCACGGATGAACTTTGCGAATCCCAAGTGCCTGAGACAAGACTGTTCATAACTGGGGAAGCTGCATTAATTTGGCTTGAAATGTGGTCCGTCAGGAAGCCTTATAAGCAACTTTATCTGTATTATGCAATGAAAGGAGGCTATTACTAGTCTAATTGCCTAGATTTTCATTAATAATGCAAATTTCCCTGCTTTTTCATTCCTCCAGGTGATTAACTGAAGATGTCTCTGGGTGATCTCGCCTCTGTTTTGAGAGAGGTGCAATGAACAGTCCAATAGATCTTTATCTCCCTTTTGAAGAAGGGAATTGAAGTGATTAACCTTTAATGCAAAGCCACCGTGACTGTTAACATCTTCTGTGGTAGCCGTGCCGAGCGAGTGCTGAGCTGTTGGGGAGAAGGTTAATGACTGATCCTCAGGAGAGGGGCAAAGTTGATCTCCCATGATTTAAATGTAGATCCACGTGCAAGCCTGAGACGGTTGGAATTTCATGCTTTTCACTTTTGGTCTTCAACTACAGCACAACTTAGGTGACAGAACCTATGAAGTTCAGATAAATGGGAGACTCAGAGTTATGGAGGTGTAATTTTAGCAAGATACTGAGCTACTACCATAAACTGTAACAGCAAAGCTTGAGTCGTTGAGTTAGATACCAGAAGCTGGAGATGGTGGAGGTGGCCTCATCATTTCAGATATGCTGTCTGATGCTTCAGTTTTACATAAAGCAGTGTCCCTGGATGCTGCTCTGCTGTGATGGGTTTAGTGGGAGAGCAGCAGTTTGTTAGTGGGATTGCTAATGGCCATGATGGGATCT
Source organism: Todiramphus chloris collaris (assembly GCA_025345505.1). Classification (NCBI taxonomy): domain Eukaryota; kingdom Metazoa; phylum Chordata; class Aves; order Coraciiformes; family Alcedinidae; genus Todiramphus; species Todiramphus chloris. Next base: position 36,333,307 of record JANVCC010000022.1, read on the forward strand.
TTTTCCCGTGAATTACCTTTCTCTCTCTGGGTTAGTGCCATTATCTTAACAAAGCATGAAATCTGCTAATTGCTGAAACTAGCAGCTTACATTTGTGTGTAGCTATCAAAGAAATATTGTATATAAACCATATGTGGTATGTTGTGTCCTTAATTGGCTTTTATTGCTTTCTCTTAAACGATGGCCTGTGCTTACCGTGATCACAGGAATCCTTTTATCTGAGTAGCCACAAGGCTGGGGCTCATAAGCAGAATATCTGGGTAAAGGCACTGACTGTTGCTTCCATTCAGAACATCGCTGTGCTCCAGCTGTCACATAAAATACAAAATTCTCACATGCAGTATTTTTTTAGAATATGTTTTTGTAGAGTTGTTTCTATGCTAGTTTTTTTTTTCCTGTGCAGATGCTGTAGTAAAAGTCAAACGCCTGAACGTTTTCTTATGCTGAAGATGCTTAACAGGGCAATTGTTGATGACATTAGAATGAAGCAGTCAAAATCTGTATCTATTGCTTTAATTTTTAATGCAATTTAAAATATTTTAATAGGAGAAAAATGCTGTGTGATTGTGTAATCAACGCAGCTGCAAAAGGTTTTAAGAAATAGTATTTTATTGAAAGTACTACTTTTTGTTCAGGTTTCAATACATAATCATTTAGTTCATTGTTTTTCCCATAACCATACTCTCATTGCTTTGTGCAGCCAACCTTGGATTAATTGATCAGATCTAATGCTAAGCTATTGTTCCATTTTGCTAAATGTAATGTTAAATCCAAGGACACAAATACAGAAAGTTGCACTTGCTGTGGTTCTAAGAATTGGAATAGGGTGTGGGTTCCAAAGTGAGCTGCAACTTGAAAACATAGTTGTAACTTCTGTGATTTTGCTGTTGGGCTGTAAAAGAGAGGAAAACTTGACAGCAGGTCTTTGGGAACAAAATTACCAATTTGAAAGTTTGGAAAAAAAAAAATGGAGAAATTGTCTTATGAATGCTAATGCTGAAGGAATGCCAGTGCTGAAGCTTCAGGATTTTTTAACTTCAGGTTTGAATCCAGCCCCTCCTGTAGTAGGATCCCTCGTAGCATGGGTTCATGAATTAAAATGTAGAATTATAGAATGAGTTGGAAGGGACCTTAAGGATCATCTAGTTCCAGCCCCCCTGCCTTGGGTGGGAATATCTCCCACTCCATCAGGTCACTCAAAGTCTCATCCAACCCGCCCTTGAACACTTCCAGGTCTGGGGCATCCACAGCCTGTCTGAGAAACCTGTTCCAGCGTCTCACCACCCTCACAGTGAAGAATTTCTTCCTATTATCTAATGTAAATCTATCCTCATTTGGTTTAAAGCCGTTACACCTTGGCTTATCACTACATGCCCTTGTAAAAAGTCCTTCCCCAGATTTCTTGTAGACCACCTTTAAGCTCTGGAACGCTGCTCTAAGGTCTCCCCAGAACCTTCTCTTCTCCAGGTTGAGCTACTCCAAATCTCTCAGCCTATCTTCACAGGAGAGGTGCTCCAGCCTCCTGATCATCTTTGTGGCCCTCCCCTGGACCTGCCTCAGCAGGTCCATGCCTTTCTTAGGCTGGAAGCCCCAGAGCTGGATGCAGCATTCCAGGTGAGGTCTCACCAGAGTAGAGGGGCAGCCTGACTGCCCTTGAGCCTTTCCCCACGCTTCTGGTGATGTAGCTCAGGATACTGTTTGCCTTCTGGGCTCTGAGTGCACATTTCAGCTCATGTCCAGCTTTTCATCCATAAACACCCCTAGGTCCTTCTCTGCAGGGTTGCTCTGAGTCCACTTGTCACTCAGCCTGTGTTTGTGCTTGGGACCCAGGTGCAGGAAGAATTCTGGAGGGTGTCTGTGCTGTGTGTATTTTCCAGCCCGGTTCTTCGGCTCAGCGGTGTGTCCTTTTCTTCACTGGAGTGGTTTTGTGCCTCTTCCAGTTTACCCTGTGGCGGACAGTGTTCAGCAGATGCTCTACAAAGGGCTTGTGAGGGCTATCCTAACGAGGGTTTATGAACTCACTTCCTTGCCCTGCTGTTTTTTTCCTGGCATGGGTGCAAGGGTGATGGTGGGATGGCTTGGGAGAAGGTTGTCTTGTCTCCTCGCAGGCACATCTCCAGCCTGGTTTGCGACCTTCCTTTCCAAGCAGGGTGACAGGAGCTGCTGTCGCTGCTGCTGTCCTGCTGCAGGAACGTAACTGTATTTTTCTAAAACAGAATGTAAGAAAGATGCTGTCTGGGTTTCTTTCTCAAATGACTTCAGTACTCTGGGAAGCTCAGCGGAGAATTAGGTGTTTATGCATGGATGAGGAGAAGTTTAATGAAGAGGAAAACTACAGTCTTTACTCATTTTAGCCTTTCTACTGTTTTTCAAATAAATCCACAGAGAAGTTTCAATATTAACAGTGTGCACCTATTCTCATCGTGCCTCTCAGCACTTTAGCATAGAAATTAGAGACAAATAAACCCCCCCAAAACAAACCCAAAGGCAAGCTTTGAAAAATGGTAATGGGAAAAAAACTTCAGAGAGCTGTGTGTTTCAGGCTTTACAGAGCAAACTTTCTGAAAAATGGGGGACTCCAGGGCTACAGTGTGAACCGCTGCTGTAATTTTAATTGTCCAGGTGTTGAGAAATGAGGACAAATTCGAGCAGAAAGCGGGGATTTTGCCGGGCACCGAACAAAACCCAACCAACCAGCCAGACAACAGAAAGGCAAGCATTAGTTGCTGAGGGCAAGACTTGAAATGCTGTTTGGCTTCGTGTTGTTCATCTCCCTGTGTGCACATACTTTGTTTCCCTTGACCGCGCGTGAGAAGGGGCAGCATGAAGTAACATATTCCGTAGCATTTATATTCATAATTTATGCCTGCAGTCTTGAAATAATCTCATTTGTCTTCCACTGTTCCTGGAACAAGTTTAGCTGGCGATGAAGAATGCTGGAAGCAATGAGGGATTCTGCTGTTTGAGCTTTTCATTTGTCTTCAGTAAAGAGTGGTTTTGAATAAAAAGATAAATCGGGGAGCGCTGCGTAATACGATTGCGGGTACATAACCAACCTGATTTTGAGGAGGCTCGCAGGACTCCGGCTTGTCTGTTCAATAGATAACCAGGTTTATTGGGCAGATAATACATTTCTCTCGGGTGCAGGGAAAGAACATGTCAAACACCTTCTCTTGTCTCGCCAGGCGATAAATAGCGCTGCTGGCAGCAGGACCGGAGGAGAGCGGTAGCTTGGCTAGTGTGCGATGGGGAAGCGCTTCGAAGGTGAAGGGAGGGTTGGATCCCTGCACGTTCCCTGCAGCAGCATTTACCTGCCCCAAGCGAAATGCAGACGCCAGGACTCCGATCCCTCCAGCAGCTGGGAATCATTCCTGAAGTCAGCTCAGATCAGACCAGAACTGATTTCTTCAATGAATCCATAGTAGGAGGAAGCTTCTGCCTTGCACACCGGGAGCGGTGGCCGTGTCACAGGTCCCTGGGTGACAGCTTTGGTTTGCCTCCGCTCGGTAGCGGAAACAACCACGGAAACTTCAAACTAAACCAACTTTAAACCATTAGGGGTCCGGCAGCGTCAGTAAGGCACTCAGCATGGATTAATTTTTCTCTCTTTTCAGTAGTTCTGTGATTGTAGAGCAGCAGTGCCCTTCGCCTGCAGTTTTTCTAGGTTAAACCAGCAGGTTACAGATTGCACTGCAAAATGGTGAATCAAGAGTCTGTAGAGAAAAAGCCATTTAGAACTTTATTTTTTTCTTTTGTGAAAATTGTGAAAGATTTCGGCAGCTACAAACGCGGGAAACAAAAATATTTGTGTTAGGCTTTTTGTGCAGCTTCTCATCTTGTTTACACTGGAGTAAATCTGAGCAAGTGCTGGTGATTTAGGGTTTATTTGGTGTAAATTAGATTAAAACTCACCCTTGGGGCCTAATTAAGCAGCGATATAAACAGTGCAATAAGTTAAACACGAGCAGTAGATTTTGTAGATAAGAGGTGTGAGCGGATCCAAATATGCTTAAGTTTTCATTGATGTGGGAATTTTAATTGCACTTGTCGCTCACTGTCTGGGTGGCTGCCTAGAGCCCAGGACCACGAGCCTTCTTGGCACGTGGTGCCTGTGTTCCCGTCGGCATCGTGCAGCGTCTCCTGAAGCCGTGCTCGGTGCCATCCTGCTTTTGCTGGCTGCTTCCACTGACTCCTCTGCCTTAGATTCAGAAGTACATAAATTCACATTTTTGGTTACTCTTAAGTAAGGGGGTAGGATTTAAGGATATTTGCCTAAGGACTGGTCTTCGGTGTTGACAAAATATCGTACAGCCAGGCTTCAGTCTCCCAGTCACACCAAATACAGTCATCTTCTGACTGGTGAGATAATTTACCTGTGGGGCAGGTTATTAAACTTGTGAGCTCTAATGTTCCGTCTCCTGTCTTGTTCCTGATAGCTAAAGCTGACTGTGGAAAGTTTTAATACGTTGTCCCTTCTGTTTCCCTGGTAGACGTTTCTGCCAGAATGGGTAAGGTGTTGAGATCAGCATCAGCCACGTTTCACGTGCAGAGGCAGCGCTGCAGACACGGGCTGAACCCTTGGCAAAACATCTCATTAACTTGCCCCATACTTAGTGGTGGTCATACAGACCTGGCAGATATGTCATTACTGCACTTAACAAAGGAAACTGCCACTTGCTAAAGCACTGGCAAGATGTGTGTGTATCTAGCTTGGCTAGTTTTATATTCTGTTAAATATTAAAGATTGTTTCTTTTAACGAAAAGCTCCGTGGAAGTAATTTGGAACTTGCATTTTATTTTCTGTTTGATTGAATCCTGAATGTAGTGCTAAAAGCAAGAGATAAATTAATATTAAAAACTCCATCTCTTCCTATCAAGGAAATTTGATATCTAAAACCCAAATATTTTCATCTTATAATCTATCTGATTGGCTTTTAATGTTAAAAAAAAAATAAAATAAAATCAAAGTGTTTTTGAAGACCACTGATGTAAAAAATCATGAACTTTAAAAAGTGCTTTTACTCCCTTTTGCAGCTTGATTACTGTAAAGTGCCTTGTGCATCTTCAATTAGGAGATGTCACCTTGTGGTTCCCAATCTACCGGGGAGTTAACACCTGATGGGATTGATCCTCCTGTCGTTGAAGACAGCAGCAGAACCGTCCCAGAATGCAGGAGGTTCTGTAGTTGAGGCAGGTGACACTTACTGTGGTCGCTGGTTTATTGGGAGCTGAGGCGTACCCTCCCAAAAGGAGGGGAGAGGATTGTGAGGAGTGGTTTGGTCTATTGAATTTGAGTTTTATTCCTTCTCCTGCACAGTAATGCCCATAAGTCCACAGCAGCACGCGGCTTCTCTGAATCCTTTTCCCTGAGAGCAGCTCTGTCATTTTTATTACACTTCTGCTCCAGCAAATGTGGCAGAGGTTCCTAGGGCACCGAGCTGCTTTTCACTTACCGTAAAACCAGAAGTGGGCTGGGGCAGTCCCTGAGCAGCAGCTGGAGATGCTGTACCTCCCATCGCCTGGCTCAGCCTGCGTCGAGCCGGTCGTTCACCTCTGCTACGAGTCTCGTGATGCCTGTGTAGCATCTCCCAGCAGTGCTCTTAGTAGCTGAGAGCAGGCATGGATGAGGAGGTTGAGTGACCAATTCCTTCCATGACAGGGGAGTCCTGCTCCCAGGCTGCTGATGTCCGTTAGCAGTGGTCTGGTGAAGCTAGGACATCCAGCTCCAGCATGGGAGAGCAGAAGTAGCACAAGACACGCTCTGGGTTTTTACATTTTCAGTTCGTGTTGAAAATAACAGCAAAACTAACTTCCTCAAATCGAACCGAAGCCTTAAGTTTAACTTAAGCAGGTCTGCTTGTTTTTTAACGCAGTCGTTCTGATTCCCTGTTTTGGTGGTCTTTATGACTGATCCTTTTTTTAATTTGAATTAAGGATTTGGATTAATTGAAGCAAATCCTTGCCATATAAGATAGGGAAGTTCAAATGTAGGTCATATTTAAAAGGGTTTATAATGAACTTTGTTAAAAATGTCTTCTGAATTCCTCTGTTGTATTGAAGTGCATATTTTAAAAGCCCATCTTATGTAAGCTTATATACTGAGAGTGTAAAAGATTTTTTTTCATTATGATTTTGGGCTGGCTCTAAAAGTGAGATTATACTGTGGGTCTTTAGGAAGTGGAGATATCAAAACAGCACCCCTCTGTACCTTTGCATTCTTGCAAAGGTCTTTGAAGGCCAAAAGTTCTGTTCCTTAATTCCCGATGGCCGTGTTGGTGGAATGTTGCTACATGGTATAGACCCTCTCTTCATCCCAAGACACTGAGTAGTTTTACACGAGGTTTCCTAGACTCTCATTGTTCAAAGAAACTTGGCACTGTCTCTGCTTTGAAAGTTTGTTTTAAAATGTGGTTTAACCTAAATGAATGAATTCCTCTATCTGGACTCTCAGTAACTTTGCTTTCCTTCTTCTACAGAGTATACAGAAATTAGGTACCCTGTTACAGGACATACATCCCTTGTTAACCAATGGTTAGACATTTGTCAAGAGTGATGGAGCAGAGCATCACCATTGCCTCACCTCATTTCTCACTGTACCTCTGCGAGGCTGCACCCGCTCTAAAATACCAATGATTATATTAAATATTAAGAGATACTGCATTGTGCTATGAAAAGGCTGTTGAAACAGCAACCTACCAAACTCAGAAGAGTTGATCATGTAAAAGTGTGTCTATTTGCATAGGTTTTATCTTCCCTGTCAGGGTTCAAGGGGACTTTTGTTGGTCCCCATGGGAGGTCAGCTGAACGGCAAGCATTTAATTGTGCAGTATCTTGTGGAAACTTCAGTTTGTCAAGTGAAAAGCTTCAAGGCCAGTGGCTTTGGAGGATTGCTCTAAACTGTACGCTTATCCCATTTCCTTTTAATGTCACTGTTTGTTGGTATTTTTTAGAATAAGCCAAATACTCATGATGTCTTACTGAAAAATTCACAATTATTTGATGGGTAGCAAACACTGCAGAATGGAGTATGGTGGTTCGTACTGAAACAGTGAAACAGTTGGGTGCCTTGTACCTCATCAAGAAGTAATTGACTCATTAATCTTAACCACATCAACCCCATCACATGAGAGTACACCAGTTTAATTCTAACAGGTGGGAATGTGTCAGCTTACGCTCCCGTTCTGACAGTTATTCCTCTTCCTGAAAAATTTGCTGATGTTTTTACAAAGAAATTAGGAAGAAACAGAGCCGGAGGTACCAAATAAGCTATAAGATGTATACTGAGATAAGAAAAGAAGATGTGTGGCAGAATTTAAGTCTTTATGAATGGGATTTTGAGGAACAGTAAATGAGAACCATCAAATGAGAACAAAAAAGAAATGTACGTGTCTCTTCTTTATTTCCTTTTATCCCGTGCTGCTTGTTGCGTGCTGGTCAGTTTATTCTGCTGTTGGCAGTGATTGTTCACCCGAGTACTTAGTGATCTCTACTCCTTGAGCCAGACACCTAATGCTGTCGTCGTAAAAAGTAGTTTCTGAGCTTGAATTTGGTTTTTTCTACCGAATCTGCACGTTACAGAGTACCGCTTTGTAATGTCACTGTTACAATTTTGTATTGTAATTTAAATAATGTGGCTTCTCTTTTCTAACCATTGGCAAATACTGTTCAGGGTCTGGTGAGTAATGAACGGAAGTACTAACAGTCAAAAGGTGAGTGTTAAATAGCTATTGCTAAATAGATGGTCCCAAAAATCATTCCTTTTATCTTTTACAGACAGCACAAACAGAGATATCTCTGCTTCTGCTTAATCAATTTTTATGTGAGCTCTTTTTAATCTTTGAGCTGTGTCTCAGCACTGGAGGCAAGCATGGGAAGGGCAGACGATGGGTTGTTCCATGTGTTGTCTGTGCACGTGTCTGAGCACGGTGGGTTCTGGATTCTTTGCCTGCAGGCTGCTGCTGTCAAACCCAGCTATAAAGGCTTGACTTTGCTGAAGGGAAAGTTTTGAGCTGTGGGCTGAGAAAGTGGGGAGACAAACACGTCCTTCCTCCAGGCCCTCCTCCTTCATCCTGGAGAGAAGATGTGCTGAGCAGTTGGGTGTTAGAGGGCCATAGGGTAAGTCAGGGCTGAAACACGCCTGGTGCTGTGCCGTGGCCACCGCCGCTTTACGTGTCTCTTGCAAAAAGTGGCACTAAGCCCATCAGGCTGCCTGTTGCCAGTACCTCCCTGCCTTCCTGTGAAAGCAGAGGCTGTTTTACTGCTCAAAATGAGTTAGTTGCTGCAGATGGAGTCTCCTTGAAGGGTGCTTCCCATGCTCTGGTATGCAAACTGCTCCTGTCCATGATTCTGCAAGCAGCTGGTTCTTCAGGCTGTATAAAATATAGTTTGTTGCTCTTTTGTTTTGTTTCTTAGTTCAGAAAGTTTGGAGAAAGTATATATAGCCATGACAGGGAAACCAGTGGTGACTGGTGGAGACATAGCTCAGAAAGAGACTCTGCTACAAGTAGGAGAATGTAGAGCTACCAAGTTCTCGTTATCCATGGGTAGGTAGCATGTGCCAGGATCTGCCTGAAAGACATTTTGCTCAGAATGGTGAAAGGAAAAGGCTGAAGCATTTCGTACCATCACAGATGCTCAGTGATGCTGCAGAGGCGCTCGGTGCCTCTGCAGCTGTGAGAAGTACAGGTGATGTAATGCCAAGAGCCCCGTTAGTGATACTGGAGATACTGGTACTCTTAAGCAAACTGGTCATGAAAAAGCTGGGAAAGTTTTTTACTCGTTTTGTACTATTCCACTCATTTCCCTGAGACAGCTTTGGTGATACTGTAGCGAAACAGGGGATTGTCCAGAAAAAAACTGCGCCTGGTCTCTAGGTTGTGTAGCCAACATTGTAACATCCCGTGGTAAGCTGCAGTTTTAGTGCTGAGCTTAAGGACCTTGCAGAGAAGTGGAAGTTTGGACATGTCATTGGTGGCCACCGTTGTTTTTAATCCAATAAACTGTCAAAAAAGATGTGAAAATAATAATGAATTATAATAAAAAAGCAAACTGAGAAAGCTTCAGAATTGGGTTCTGTCTCATGAGGTTAAACACAGGGTGATGTGGATGAGAAGCAGGGCTTGTCAGCCGCCAGCGTTTCGCTCAACAGAAAATGGAAAGACAAATGATGTTGGAGCCGCTGGGGATCACAGATGTATGGAGACACAGACAGGGCGGGACAGTGAGAAAATCAATATGATTTGGGGTTCCAGAAGTTGCCCCACTTTATGAAAATGCTGCCGTACGCCTCTCAGGAGAAGGAGGTAGCTGCAAGGTGACGGGAGGTCACTGCTTCACGCTGTGGAGCAATGGGTGATAACACGTGTGGATTGCAGTAGTGTGGGTGATGGCTCTCCATGTTTCGTGAGCTCTCCATGACTCTGCTAGCTTGAAATGAAAGATATTAAGGTTTCGGGACGCAGCACAACCTAGACAAATGAATTTATTTCCCAACCGTGCTGATAGTTGGAGTGGGCTTGCATCCATCCCAGGAGCAGCCTGAGTCACCTCAAGGACCAACTCGTTATTGTTGTCAAACTTAGGGCATAGTTTGGCTGCGTCCTTGTGGATGTTCACTGTTGTTGAGTTACAGAAAAGAGAATACGGTGAGGACTCTGGAGGACGGGTTAAGGACGCTCTGCCCATCAGGGCTTTCTCAGACAGAATATCTGAGAGGTGTCACAGAGATTGGATACAGAGTAAATCACGACTTCTGCCAGAATGTGAAGCAGTGAATAATCACTGAAAGCTTCTGAGTCTTGCTTTAGATTTGTCTTGTGGTTCCACGCTCTCAGTGCAGAAAATAAATTGCCAGAAACGCTGATATCAAGTGAATCATCTGTGTTGTTACATAGCGAATAATGTTTTCAAGTAGCTAAAACAAGCTATATGCTGTGAGTCTAGTAAAACATATGTATGCCGAAGATGATACATGATTGCTGTTTAACTTTATAAATCCCCTGTACTGTGGTAAATGGGCTAAAACCAGCTAGACTGGAAGCGGTATGCAAATGAAAAGTAAAATGGAAATTGGGAAGGCTAGGAGGGGAAGGGGAGATACCTCTATTTGCGCGAGTACATGAGAAGATGATGTTCCTTCTGTTACATTTGCATTCAAGTAATCCAGCTCTGAGAACTGGGGAGAGGAGGAATTGCTAATGTGCACAGCTGTCTCTGCAGCAGGCTCAGGTGAGGACTAAGAGCCTTTCTTTGAGAGGAGAGAGGCAGTGGAGATAAAAGCCAAAACTGTTCTGAGTGGCTCCATTCCCAAGAAAGAGCGTTAGCTGCCCACCTCCTGACGCCACTCGACCCGACATCCTGGTCTCCAGGTCAGATGTAGCGCGTGACAAGACAGTGGTGGGAAGGGACTGCTTTGGGAACGCCACAGGATGGAAAGCTCTGCTGAATTCATCTTCTGAGGTGTTCGGAAAGGATGAAAATTTCAGGTACATTTTGATACTTTGTGGCGCGTTTCCAGTTTGGCCATTAAACATCTAACCTTTGCTAGCATCAACCCGACGGTGCAGGTGGAGTGGCAATGGGCTTACCTGCAGCAAGGGGTGCTCTAACTCTTGGGGAGCAGGATGGCTAGTTCTTCACAGGGAGTGGCATCTCATGCCATGGTTATGGGCTCTCATAAGTTGGAATGCCTTTTCTTTGGGGGGATGGATCGGGCTGAAGGATGCTTGATCCATCTGATGTGAGCCAGGATCCTTCCAACAGTTCGTTGGGGTGTCTGGTGGGAAGATGGCTGATGACTTAGACATTCATATCAAAAGTAACTACGAAAAGAGTTCCTGACTTTTTGTATACGTGTCACTCAAGTTAAACAAACCAGAGTGCTCCCAGGCTTTGAGAGGTGTGGAGGTGCCCATCAGCAACTGGAGGCACTTGGAAGATTCAGTGTGGTTCTCAGCTGATGTAGTTGCATTGTGAGATTTTTTCATATCCCAGAGGAGCATTATCTGCAGATAAAGTGCAGTGTGTTTTGGCATGTGGCCTTAGATTTGTCTTGCATGTGGCTGATGAGTTGGGAACTCATCTAGAACTGTCAGTGCTGGCATTTCACTGGGCAGGAACCTTGATCCAATGTAAATTGTTATGAGGCTTTCAGTTCCCACAAATTAAAGCTTCAGCAGGAAGTTTCTTTCAAAAGACAGGAGGATGTCCGAGCACTACGATCTGTGATGTATTATTTGTCTACCCTTCTGATTCAGTTTTCTGTATGCTGCATAACTGCTGTGAGGAGAAAGGCAGAGTGATTTTGCAGGGCTGCCCGGGAGAGCTGCTGCAGAGCGGGTTGTACACACAGGTGCTCTGGGAGGGCCAGTTGGGGTTGGCAGCAAGAAAACTTGGGGTTCGCTGGGATGTGGAGCTCCTGATCCGGATTGGCAGCAGGATGGGTGCATTTCCACTGGTGAGGTGGCTCCCGAACAGCCAGGTGGTAGCTTGGGGTGTTCCCCCACACCACAGCTGGCCAAGGATGGGGGGCTTGCTGCTGCCTTCCCGCAGTACCCCAGTTTGGTTGTTTCTTTGCTCCACTTCACCTGGATTAGCAGATAAAGAGGTCGCATGTATGGCTCAGTGGGGTTCCTGGTCCTTGCTGAGAGGACTTTATTCTCAAGGGGTCCCACTGCAATAGCCCTGTGTTTCGATTTGGTACTGGCTATGCAAAACAATCTGGTGACACATTCCCCTACCCCCCAGTTCCACTGTTTAAAGCAGGAAGATGTGTTGAGGTGCTTTTAATTTTCTGTTGAATTTCTGGGCATCCCATAGGCTGCATTCAGTATGATGTTTGCAGATTTTATGCTGCAACAATGAAAGACACAAAACTTTCTCTTCTGAGATAAAGGTGATTCTCATATATTAGCATGATGTATAGATCTGGTCCTTAAGGAAAAGAAACAAAGTAGTGATGCACTGTAAGAGGAATATTTATGGAGGCTTTTTCTTTTTCCTGTTATATCAAGGGTGCTTATTTTTAGTTGGAGATCTGGTGACAGGCCAGTTGCAGACAATCAATATCAAATAATATAGAATGTGTTGTCAAATTATATATGCTAATTGATTATTTGGGTATAATGTGTTAATTAAATTTTATTTTTAGCCTGGCTTGTGGGTTCCCCTGTTCAGTCTGCTGCACAGTCTAAACCACAGTCGGTAGCAGGGTAGATGTCTCAAAGGCCATTCCATCTCTGTGTGTGTAATGAAAGCTGGTGGCTGGTTAGAGTAAACAGGCAGAATGAGTGTTCCTGCAGCTGAGGCGGCTGCAGCACGCGTGCTGAGCATCCCCCGTGGTGCCCGTACCTGTCTGTCTGGTGTGGACCCAGCTGCAGGAACTGCTGCCTTCTGTTTGGCTGGTTGCTGGGGTTGAAGCTGGAGGAGCTGCAGGACCTATGGAAGGACAAGGAGAGAGTAGGGGGTATGAAAAGGGTTTGGAGGCATTAGTCAGATGATGAGACAGGTGAGGTTGGAGGGAAGAGGGGTGAACATCTTGGGAGCATCCATATGAACCCAGGTTTCAGTAGATCCATGGGACACCTTCTTAATTAGGTATAACCATAAAGGAACTAAATGCAGGGTTTGTATTTTTTTTTTCTGGTGGGTTTATTATTTCAGTCAGAAGAAAATTACAGTTAAGATTGGGAGGTTTGCTGCTGGAGTTTGGGTTTTTTTTCCCTTCTTTGCGCTTTGGTTCAAGATAGCCATATTTTCTTGCTATGATCTTTCCAGGAGGCTGCAGGAGATGGATTGTGATTAATGAAAACATTTAATTAAGTACATTAATGAGTGTGTTTCATGTATAGGACTGCTAATCTGCATACATTACATGTTCCAAGGCTTTATCCAGAAATGCAGTTTTCCTTCTGGAAATAAAGTACAAAGAATTTTTTAACCAGTGATCTTGGTTTTGAAGTGGATTAAATTGCTAACAAAAGTCATTTGAGTTCAGTGACAGCAGAATCAGGTCCAGTATTGTAATGCTTCCTATCGCATGGGGTAGACTCCTTTGATATGGGGTTTATCTGCTGCTCCTTGTAGTCTTTCCAAGAAAGATTTAGGGAGAGCTTTTTATTCATACTGATTTTCTGTTCTGAAAGAAATTGAAATTTTTGTCTTGAAAAAGTCATACATAGTTCATTAATTGAGAAGCATATGGATCAAAATTATCTAGACTTTTTTTCTTTTTAGTATAGTTTTTCTCCATTCACATGATGTCTTTTTCCTCTAATACAGTCTTTTTGAACTGGATTCTTTCCGAATGGAGTCGCTTTACAGAAGCTTAGGCCCTCGCACAAGATGGGCTTTTTTTTTTTTTTTAACATTTTTAATCTATCTTAATATTTTTCATATCCTATAGCAATACATAATAGCTTTTATTAAGATACTTACAATGTCTTTTTAAATCCCCAAAGAACATTTGACATGTCAGGATTATATATAAGCGTAACTCTTTCTCTTTTTTTTGGAGTGTGTCTGGAAATCACAATGAGCCTGATGGACACTTACTTTTCACAGGCTGCTGTTTTAACCCCCCTAAGGCAATCAGGAGAGAACTTGCAGGAGTATGTGTAATGTGAATAATTTTGGATACATTTCTTTGTCATTTCTCCGAGGTGCCTATAAAAGAGGCTGGCTTCTGGAGAGTCTCATCACCTGCTTTCTGCAATCCCAGCCCATTTTCTGTGTCCTGTAAGGGGCACCTGAAATCACTGCTCACATTTGAGAGTATTGCTAAAAAGGTTTGGTTTTTTTTTTAGAGTGAATTTTTCAGCAGTCAGACTTGAACTGCTGTATTGGAATGGAAAAAGTAGAGAAGGGACAGGGTTCACTGTTTGCATACTTGTTTGTTTGCTCGGCCAATACTTTAAGATTCACATCTCGCTTTAAATGATGGTTAACTACAAGAACAACTTATGTAAATAGAATATTTTTTTTTATATTTCCAACTCTGGATGCTTTCAAAGCAAGGTCATATCCATATTGAAAGTACATATCATAGCTTAAGTAGAAGTTACAGCCTGGGTGCAGTTATTTTCTGGTTAATTCAGGAAAATAGACTTGACGAGCAACGTAACCTCGTTAAATGGTGTCAGTATTGGTTAGAGAAAGTTTAAAAAGTTTGCAGGAATCTGTTAATTTATTCAGAAATTAATGAGACAGTAGTAAATTTTTGAAAAGGAGTTTGAATTTACAGAAGCTTCTCTTGAAATGGAAATGTTAAGCAGCTTCTGGTGGGTTCGAAGAGGTGTTAAGGTATAGAAGCATACACTAATATATATACTTAGAAAAGCGTCTGTATACAAAAGCAGAAATAAGTACTCCACTGTGCTGTAAATTCATTCCTAATGAACCCATCTTCATAGAATAGGATTGTTTTTAGCTCTGAGAACAACTCCTAATTCTCCTCCGATGAGAAATAGCATGCGAGAGAAATAAGCTGGTGGCTCACGGCAGGAGGAAAACAGAGAAAAGTTGGTACTTCTGACTTATTTCCCTCTACAGGTTGTTTTGCATTAATAAACAATATTTAATACAACCAATACGTGAAGTGAGGTATACAAACCATGCGTTTCAGTGTCTGTATATCATTTTGAGTGCCTAATGCATCCCGCTAGAACAGAAGCCTTTGCTCTGTACGGAATCCTCGCTGATGTTCAGGGGCCGCGTGCAGTGGTGGAGCGCACGTGGTACGTGGGGCGTGCGCTGAGCTGCAGTTTCTTTCAGGAATTCACTGTGTCTTCTTGTGGTGGGTCCCTGCTCATGTTTCATCTCCCATTCAGCTTCGTGGTTGTGCAGTAATTTGGGTCTCACAGCCTTTCTCAGCGTGCCGGTTTGCAGAGGGAATTGTTCAGGTAAGTTGCTGGCTGAATGCAGTGTTGCTTTTATGACCCGAAAGACAAACTGGTGTTAGAATGAGATGACTTTGCTCAACCTAGTTCTCATGCCAATACCGGTTTTGTTAGAGATGAAGTCATTTCTCAGGATCATCATTCAAATATCTGATAGTAATTGGCCTAACCCAGAAATAGGGAAGGAGAAAAACTCCGTTTTTCTTTCTTTTTGTGGTGCAAGATAGTCAATCAATGTCTGTATACTGTTCCCTCATGGTTTAAATACTTCTTCCCAGTTGATACACTGTGTATTGATCCTGCTAGCAAGCAAGAGAAACGATTCTGAGTTGGCCATCAGTTCCTCCCTTCTGGAGTATATGCTATCATCTCTTTGCTTTTGGGAGGCATGACATCTGTCACTTCTTCTCGTGGGGTCTAGGAACTGTCAAGTGTTGAAAGCGGCAGCCACTTCAGTGAGTACTGACAACATAGATCTGAGTTTGGAGAGTCCTCATGGCTTTGGTGAGATGACTTTCTCCCAAGGTGGTTTTGACAAAGGAGCCCACAGCTTTTTCTGAATGGTCTAGTGTAGTTACGAACCTGCCTTTTCCACTCACACCGACAAGCTCGTTCATCCAAAGATAGGTTATGCATTGGTATTTCAATATGACATCTGCTGAAGGTGTTTGTACATGGCTATGATCTGCATGGTAAACCCCCCCTCCCCATTTTTTGTGCATAGGTGCTGTCTATGCCCATAGAGGCATCGGGACCAGCCAGATCAGTCATAGGTATTCTGGACCCATGGCCATGGCAATGTCTTGCGTAGCATCATAGAACATTTTGGGTTGGAAGGGACCTTCAAATGTCATTTGGTCCAACCCCGCTGCAGTGAGCAGTGACATCTTCAACTAGATCAGCTTGCTCAGAGCCCCGTCCAATCTGACCTGGAACGTTTCCAGCGATGTGGCATCTACCATCTCTCTGGGAAGCCTGTGGCAGTGTTTCACCACCCTCACTGTTAAAACAGTTCTTTGCTACATCTTTTTTTCTTACCCTCTTTCGGTTTAAATCTGTTACCCCTTGTTGCAACAGGCCTTGCTAAAAAAGATTGTTCCTGTCACTAATGGAACTGTTAAAGTAAAATGATCTTCTAAAAGCAGTACTTTAAGTTCTTCCCAAATAAATTCCATAAGATTTAAAGTACATGGCTTATAATCACATCTCTCCGTATTTTACATGAGACAATGCCTGGCTCTGTCTTCCTGCTAAGTGCTGCATATTGTGTAAGTGCAACTTGTGGGGTTTTTTCCATTGATTATTCTACAATATAAATTTACAATTGGTTCTCCAAGTCTTGGATGCTGCTGAAAACCTCTGCTAGGAGTAGATTTATATAGGTGATATTCATTGTTACTTCAGTGTATGGAAGTAACACTGAAACACTACTTTTAGATGTTTTACATGGCAGCCAAGCTTTTTACTCACCCTTTTGCCTGTACTTTTGTTTCTTGCAATTTGGAAAGTTTTGGATTAAAATAAGGATAAAATTAGGTGAAACGTAATCAATTTACTCTTATTTTTCACAGTCCCTTATTACAATTGCTAATTTACCAGTGGGTAGGTACCTTTCTTTTGTAATGGATATTGAAGATAATTTCCAATGCAACTTTTAAGCTTAGTCAATTTACATAGCACTTTGGGAGATTAGTTGCTTGGGTATAAAGAACTATGCACATTTGAGGGGTGTTCCTGCAGCCCTCTTGTGTGTTTTCCTGCGTGTTTGTCATAATAATCATTGATTACTTTAGCAAGGTGCTTACCTCTAAGTAAGTATTGCAGCTGGGAGCATGCAAGCTTTTGAAAACTGCTTGGAAGTCTTTGGCCAGAGCAGTCTTTGGCCAGAGCAGTCTTTCTTAATTCTCAGTTCTCAATTCTAAATTCACAATTCACATTGTGTTTGTCAGAATGGATTGAGGTCCATAAAAAATGGGGCTTATGTTTTAGGTCTTTGGTTTTGTTTGTCTTAGATGATTCCGCACCCCGATCAGAAGATCTTCATGGAAGCAGAAGTTGCATTCTCTTGTCCTTCCCTTCTACTTCTGTTTTTGCTTCCTCCTTTCTTTCTTTTTTTTTTTTTTATTTAAGACATTAACATCACTAGCATCAGAACAGAAAACGTGAGAGCAACTAAATAGGATTACATTAAAATGATGATTTAATTGAGCTTTTACGCAAGATAAGAAGATTGTCTTATTTTGCTGAGCTGCATTTAAGGAGGTCCCTGGCAAGAGAATGCCAAGTTGCTTTTGGCATTCATTAACACTGAGTCCAAATTGCTACTAATTTTGTCTAGCAGGAAAAGTAATAAATAGAGAAAAAGAAGAGCCTGTGATTTTAAGTGTATTTATTTTTGCAAATGTACATTTCTCTGTAAGTCAAGGGAAATCCCTCCCATAGGACAAGAAATTCTTCGGGTTTTTTTTCCTCTCTCTTAGAGATGGAATGATCCTATGGAACAGTTGCTGGCATGGCAAAATCCTAATCTCAGAAGTAGGACAGGAGACATTTTCCACATTCTACAGATCAGTCTTTTTGTGTAAGTCAAAGCAATTGCAGTTCTTTAAAATAAGACTCATGTACTGAAGAAAAAATTACATAGCAAATAGAGTTCTAAGCCTAGCAGTAACCCAGTTCCTTGCTAGTTTAACCATAGAAGGAAAAAAAATATGCAAAGTTGCGACCCAGCTCTTGTGCTGCCTCTGCCAAATGTTGTCTGGTAGACCAGTTTTTAAAGAAAAACTCAGGGTTTGCAATATATTTACTTCTGCCATTTAATCTATAATTTTATTTTAGATTTGTTAGTGTGATGGGCTTGGGGAGTTTGAGCTGGATGATCTTTTAAGGTCCCTTCCAACCCAACCCATTCTATGATGCTGTAGTAATCATCTATCTTGGATTTCTGCTGTCACCAAGTCCTGTACTGAGTTCAAACTCCCATCTTTCTGAAGGAAGTAAAATCTAGAGGATAGTAAAATAATTCGAGTAATGTGGAATACAAGCCCGGGAATGGATGCAGATTTTAATGTTGAAAATGTTTCTAGCAGGAGTCCCAAACACTTCCAGCAAGCAAGAATGCATCAGACTCGGGTAGCAATCACCGGGAGTTTTATTTAGTTTAAAGTACAGCCATTTGACTGCCAAAGCTGATAATCTCTCTGAGTGTAAATCCACAAAGAGAATTTCTGCCAGCACTGATTCCTCCAGAAGGTTAACTCAGTTTTTATTTAAATGCTGAAACACACAGAGAATGAGGGCTGAAGTCTGGTCAGCATCCACCTGCGTGTGTGCCTTTACAGAAGCCTTTATGCATTAGTGAGCTGAATAATTCACATAATTTGGAAAAGTGAACTGTGAGGGTGGGGAATGGGCAGCAAAATCTATTAACCTGCAAAAAATCAGATGAGTTTACCCCAACTGGTATAAAAAATGGACCTTTTTTCTAAAAAAATAAAGTCTTAGTGTGTTGTAACCATCACGAACTTCAGTGCACGAAATGCATGTCTGGTATGGGCAGCTGGAATTGAGAACTTTGTTTGGGTAGCCTCCTGTTGACGGGTAGCTTCTGGCTGCCTGTAGGACAGTGGTGGTGTATGGAAGAGGTGGAATAAAGAGGTAGCAGGTGGTGTGGAGATCCCTTTGTCCATGGCTTTGGGGGGCTTTGAGCTGCCTGTAGGCACATGGTGGGGTACAGAGAAGATGAAGAGTGCAGGGAAAGCTTTGTCCTTGGCTGTGGGTAGCTTCCAGTTGCATGTAGGTCCATGACGGGGTGCGGAGGTGGTAGGTGGTGGCAAGGTACAGAGGTGGTTGGAGATGTGATGCTGCCTTTGTCCATGACTATGATGAGCTTCCAGCTGCCTATAGGACCATAATGAGCTTCTAGCTGCCTGTACACAATGCAGTACAGACTGGGATGGTGTTTGTCATTCCTTATCCTTGATTTCATGTCTCTGTAGAGCAGTGTGGTGCTTTCTGGACAAGTAGTGGATGCTTTGGTCTGGTTCTGTCCATCTACAGCTGTCCAAGAGGGGAGAATGAACAACCAAATCAGTCACCTTCCATTACCTCATCCTTCGTCTGCCTCCCTGTTTGGGGCTGTCCCAGCCTCCAGCCAATGCTCTCCATTCCAGGACACCCCTCCTAGGCCAGCTGTGCCAGCCACCCCCCAATGACCTGGGCCACCACCAGTGTTCTGGCCACTGCATCACTAATGATGGTGCCAGGAGCTCCTGTGGGGCCTGGCCCACAGCTCTTGAGGGTAGAAGGATGAGGAGCTCCCTCTGCCCATGGCTGTGAGGAGATTCCAGCTCCCTGCATGACTGTGCTGGGCTACAGGCAGAGTACTTACCTCTGGAGGAAGAGGACAGGAGCATGCTGCGGTCTGGTCCCATCCCTCTCTGGGTGTCTAGCTGTGATGCAGAGGAGAAGCAGCAAAGGAGGAAGGAAGAGCCATCGTGCCCTCTCCTGCTTGGCACAGCCCTTGGTGTGTGCTGTGTCAACAGCTGCCCTGTGGGATGGGCCACCACCAGGGATTTGCCTGCTGTGACATCACCAGGGCTGATGCTTCACTGAGCCCTGGGGCTGTTTAGCCTGGAGAAGAGAAGGCTGAGAGGGGATCTGATCAATGCTTATCAATATCTAAAAGGTGGGTGTCAAAAGGATGGGGCCAGACTTTTTTCAGTGGTGCCCAGTGACAGGACAAGGGACAACGGACAGAAACTAGGACACAGGAAGCTTAACCTAAACTTAAGAAAAAACTTGACTGTGAGGATGATGTAGCCCTGGAACAGGCTAACCAGAGAGGTTGTGGAGTCTCCTCTGCAGACTTCAGAACTTGCCTGGACGTGATCTTGGGCAGGCTGCTGTAGGCAGACCTGGTTTGGCAGGGGGGTTGGACTAGATGATCTCCAGAGGTCCCTTCAAATCCCACCGTTCTGTGACTGTCGTGTTCTTAGAGTACTCCTGTTAGCCCTGACTTGGCGCCCCTTGAGTTGTTCTTGGACCTTTCCCTGGAACGATGTCTTACATTCCTTGCTAGCAGTTTGTGTCCAGTGTGACTAACTCTGTATGTTCTGCTTCTCTATTCGTAATGAAATTAAAGCAAAAGAAGTGCCCTCTTTGAAAACAAGAGCAGCCAGTGAGCCTCACTCACTAATTTGTTGTATAAACTTGGTCTATTCTTTCTTTAACCGGATGGAAACTCGTCCATAGTGTGTTTATCAAATTTGAAGTTATTTAACCTAATATAAATAAAAATTTGTTGGTTTTCTTTTTTTGGTGGTCCATATAGCTGCTAAGATTGAAGTAAATGTTTTCTGTAATTGCAGTTGTTGGCCATTTACAGGTCCTTTTTGCTCGTTTCGGAGAGGCGTATGTTAGGCTTTAAGGGAGGGTTGAAAGCAAATGTGATGAACAGATAAAAGCAAAAGAAGTCAAAGATAGACTTAAATTGCTTTTTTAATATAGATGTTAGTAATATGGTAAAAATAGATGTAATCATGAAAGCTGACTATCTTAATGCATTCCTGCAAGGTGATTTTAATTCTGGCATGTCTTAAACGCTCATTATTTGCGACTTTAAAATTGTTACAGTGTCTTATTTTGGGTGTAATGTAGTGTGTTTGTAGTGATTCCTCTCTAAGCTTTTCCAGGAGATAAAAAAAAAAAAAAAGGCTTAAAACAATAGAGGAGAAAATGTAGGAGGCATAAAAATTACCCCAGGGAATTGGAAAACAGGAGAGGGGAGGTGCAAGTGAACAAAGGGCTGGTTAGGAGGAGGAACAAAATGTTGGAGGGTGAGAAAAGGGATAAGAAACCAAGCTCAGAAAAGGTGGTGAATATGATAAATTTACATCCGTTGTCTTTTGGGAGAAATTCAACTAGTTCTGTATGGGGAAGTATTAGAGGCAGGGGATGGAAAGGGTTTGGGGATTAAGGAAAAAGTAGCCAGGAGTAGATGTGCAGCAGGTGGTTAAACTGGGAAGCGGGCAGAGATGGCAGAGCTCAATAAAGAGAATTCTGTTGAGATGGGGGAAAGGTGCCCTGTTGTAGGAACTGCAAGAGGTGAACCACAGCGTGAGATCTGGTGTCAGTTAGTGGGAGCTTGATCGATCAAGCTTCCTGGCGAGAAGTAGAAGCAAAATAAAAAATCTGGAGACAACGTAGGATATCTTGTGATTCGTAGCTGTCTGATCCTACTTTGAGCGGAAGGTTGGACTGGAGACCTCCTGAGGTAGGGACCTGCCAACCTGGATTATCATATGAATGAGGAACGTGCAGACCTGATGACTGTTCTCACAGAAAAGAGCTGTCAAATCCGGTGAGCAGTCCTCAGTGCAATGCAAATAACAGCCATGGGAAAGGATGTGTCTCAAACGAAGCTGATCTTGAGAGAAGCTAAGCTGTGACTGTGGAGTTACGGGAATGTGCAGCTGTGTGAATTCACTGTGGTTCACTGACCATGGTGTCAGTGGAGATGGAAATAGAGCTTAGGGGGGGAAATGTGTCGTCTTTGTTTTATTTCCTGTCATGCCCATCCTCTTCAGTAAATCCGCACCTTCATGATATTAAGAAGACATAAAATAGAAAAGTGTTTTTGAAATCAAGTTGAAAGTGCTTGTTTCAGTAAGATTGTTGAACTAAGGCTGCAAAACTGATGAGGATGCTACAGTCACAAGGCAAAATACGTCCTACCCTAGAAGCTTTGGATGGTGAGCATCAATGTGGCATTTAGGAGTGAGCCAAAGGAAACCCGAGTGATGGAGGAGTGGCTCAAAATTTGAACGTCAATGGAAGCTGCTTAGAAAGAAGAGTGTAGTTGTCCTCAGTACTCAGAAGAAGAGGAATGTGGGAAATAGTGGAAGAAATTGGCGATTTCAAGAACGGAGGCTGAAAAGTTAATTTCCAGCACTGTCTGATCCATAGCAGTGAGAGAAAGAGAGCTCTGCAGGAGATGATGCAAAGCCACCCTCAGGTAGTCTCTGTGACAGCCAGCGGTGGAGTAGGCGGTGAAGGGATCGTGGGTGGCTTTGGGTTTTTACTGGTGGAATAGGTGTTCCTAAAGCAACAGAAGAGTTAGAGAGGATGGGTGGGAGATAAGGGGGCAATGTGGGTGGGCAGCACTCTTCAGTAAAGGTGCAGAAGAAAATGGAAGAAGAAAGTGGATTTGGTCACCGGTGAGGAAGAGGTGTTCACTTTACCCTGATAATTTGGTAACACTGGTAACTGTGTTCTGGGGGCAGGGAGAGAAAACCCAGGCTGATACTACCTTCCGTGTAGGAGAACCTTGGAGATGTTAATTCAGTGAAATTGTTTGCACCCAGGTTTGATGTGGATTTCATTCTGCCTGAATGACTTTGGTGGTCCTTTTGACCCGTTTTCTGTGCTCAGGTGTTTAATTTTTTAATTGATACCTACCCCTGTTGGATGCACGAGTAGAAACTGTTCCTTCGGCAGAACTGGGAAAGAGAAAATGCTTTCAGGAAGATGTGTCCTTCCAGTGTGGGAAGGGTTGTTAATCAGGGACTCAGCAGGATAACTGATTCTGGATCCTCGTGGGCTGCACCGTAAGAGAAAGCAGAGAACACTCGAAGTTACTGATAGCTCAGTGAAGCTCTGAAATATGAAATTAACTGACAATTTTCATAGGTCACGCTCTTTCCCATAAACCAAACTCATCTGCTCTCCTGGGGGGGAGACGGAACAACTGGGCTGTCGTCTCATTATCTCTTCCTATGGCGTATCCTTATTGAATTACTGCCGGGTAGAGGCAGCAGATGCTCATCAAGCCACTGCAGGACTCCTCTGTTAATTGAACTGTAATGGGGATGACAGCAGGGAAGGTCAGGATGATGGGACCAGTGATGTAGCGTGAGCTCTGGTAAGAACAACCTGCACGGGCAATTGACCTTGCTTAAATAATATTACACTGAAGGCTTTTATCGGTTGATATCATTATGATTATTTTTTTGTATCAGTGCTGCAATAGTGTCAGGGACCCCTGCGCGAATCGTATTACATCGCGTTCAAGGCAAATATATTTCTCACCCTAAAGAGATTAGACTTTCCAGTGTGATAAAATACACTGAGTAGACTCTAACCAGCTACAGGGGAAAAGAAACGGGCCTGAAAAAGGTAGCATAGTTTTAAAATAGATGCATAGCTTTACTCAGCTGGCTGCTCCAGCTGCTTTAAAGGGTAGTATAATTCTAACAACCCTAATGGCAATTCAGTATTTCTGTTGCCATCACGCATAGTTAATCTTGGGGTGAAAGCAGGTCCACTTTTAAATAAACACGCCGGTGTTGTTAGTGGTATTTGGTACGAAAAACATATTCCTACGCCTGGTTCTGGGCTCTTGCAAAGTGCCTGGGAATGCCCGAGGTTCAGACGTGCATCCTAACACCAGGTTCTGAGCAAGACCACGTGCTTGGTCTGGCTTCCACTCTGGAGAAGTTGATGTGGTGCCACGTGATGAGGTGAGCTCTTGGATGCTGCGTGCATCCTCTGCAGAGGCAGGTTTTTCCTGGGTTCTCCCGCTGCGAGGGGGGAATGAGGCCTGTGAAGCTTTCCCTGAAGACCCTCCCATGGTGGCCTGAGGAAGTTTGGGATGAGTAGTAGCTTGTGGGTTCCCGAAAACAAATTCCTCCTGAAAACAAAACTACTTTTCAGTAGAAAGCCGTGTGTTGTTACTCTTGGCACGCTGGAGTAAGTCTGCATGGCACTTAGGAAAAGCTGGATTCAGAGCACGGTGTGTCCACCTTGGCATCTGCGCATGTCTTCAGAAGCAGTTGTCACAAGTTCTTTATCCCAGTGTCACTTTTTTTCCCCCAGGTACGTTCAGCCTTCACTGTGTCTTTTAAAATAATACTGTTTTCTCTTAACCTTTTCATTACACTGTCTGCCTGGGCCTATGGACATCAGTGGCTGAGCCATCCATTGCAAAGTGAATGGAAGGGAAGTGAAAGAATCAATAGTAAGGCATCAGAAGATGTATTTATTTTGACACCTCCAGCTGTAATTATTTAAAATAACATATTCTTACACGGGACCTGACTTACACAGGGTGTAGTTCTGCGGAAATGACAAAGCCTTGGTTGCAGGAAACTTCACCAAAGATTTCCCTGGTCAAGTTTGGTAGGAAATGAAGAACTACAATGTCAGTGTTTGGTTCCCTGTGCTCCTGCAGAGCCTGCGTGCTTTGGGAGCGGTACAGCGTTTGCATTACATTGTGCTCCCTATTTTCTCCTCTCCTACAAGCTTGTACTTCGGTGCACTGAAATAAACAGTTGATGACAGGCGATGCATTGGAATAAATGTTTATTTCAGCACTTTGGAAATTAGGTTTTTGAAATGGAATTTATCTTGTGGATGTGTGTGTGTCTCTTCACGCTGGCTCCTTTGGATACAGACTACAGCCAGGCACTGCAAATGGCAAAACAGTAATGAGTACACACAAGTAGAAGTTTGAACATCTTGGAAAAGAAATTATTCTTAATATAAGTGTTACAGCAGAAGGAAAACTTTCTACATTCAAGAAGTACTGAAGCTGGCCTCTACATATTTGTGAGTAAAAGAGCAGGGTTATTTTAGCCATAGTGACCAGTATTTTGAGGTTCAAAACTGAACCCTACGTACTCTCCCCGGAACCAAATAACTTAATTTTAAATTGTAACATATTCCTGCCTACCTGTACTGTAGTTAATTTGTGTGGTCAGATGCTTGGGTGTTTGCAGGCGCTGGGCTGCTCTGGTTGTTCCACAGAAGCGTGTAATAGGAGAATTTTAATTGGAGGTAAGCATCAGATATGCCAGTCCTGTGACAAGGAAGCAGATGGTCCTTCCCCTGCTAAGCAGAGACTAAGTCTTTGCTGAGCTCATAGACTTGGTGGTACTTGTTTGTATTATTTTGACCTTGTGTTTATGATTGATAAACTCTGCGTGGTGGCCGTAGTCCAGTGAGGAGAAAAAAACCCATCTGACCTACAGCCCGTGATGCCCTATCAATGTCAAATACTACAAAGTTATATCAGAATGCAGAAGAAAACCACTGCAGTAAAGCAATTTAATTTCTGTGAACTGCGAGTGCTTTAATGGGAATGCCAGGAAAATCTGGGTGTTCCTGCAGCAGAGGTTATGAGGTGCTTTGTTCTTTTTTGGAAACTCTGCTGCCTCGTAATTGTTGACTTTGAAGCTGTCTGTTGTTCGCAGTGTGAACGGTCGTGCTGCTGAAGTAGGGAGTTTGCTCTCTACTGAGTCTGATTTCCAGGTTTGCGTCTTAAAGGAAAATAATTTCAAATAGTAGTCTTCAAATGGTATTATGCTGCTGTACGTTCGTTATATGCCATGTTTTGCCAGTGAAGTGAGAGTAATCCTCTTTGAACAACAACTTGCAATAGCATTTACTGGAATGGCGTTAGAAGCAGCGCCAGCTCCCTTTCTCTTTGTCTGCTTAATTGCAATTTAACAGTAATCCAATATCTATGCAACTGTGGCAGCAATTCTTAGATATAGCTGAGTTTGAAAGGACCTTCAGTTCATCCAGTGCCAATGATAAAAGCTACAGCAGAACGGCACATTGATAATAAACTCAAACTTTTCCATTGAAAAATAAAAAGAAACTTGTTTTCCTCTCAAAGCAATGTAGTTGTTGTTGTTAGGGGAGGGATGTGCTACAGTGTGAAGACATCACTGGGCTTATTCTGGGCTGTTTTCTGCTGTGCTGTCTGAGAAGTCTACAATGAGGAGGCATCCAGTTGTAGGTGTATATAGGCTATATACATAACCTACATAAAAGCCCCCAAACTTATATAGGTTCAGGCTGTGACGCTCTTAAGTTTCTAAGAGGGCTACCAAAGATCTCCCTTCCAACCCAAAGCATCCTCTGATATTCTCATGTGGAAGCCACAACTTGTTTGAGGCAGGGAAGGTATAGCAAGAAGTATTATTTATGCACACTTTGTTCGTGGATCTGGGACTTTGCAGGTGTTTGGTTTGCCTTGCCACAGCCTTTCTTGTATTTAATATATGAAAGTGCACAAGCAGTGTGAAAGGTTGCGCAAGAGTTATTGGACACTTTCCATGTTCTACTGCGCAGAAAAAAAAATCAATGCCTGAGTTCACAAGAGAAACCTATTGACAGTCTTGAGCATTTTGATCTAAATTGCTCTGTACTTGTTCATTCTGTGAGGAATATGATAATAGCTTGAAGAACATTTGTGAAGGTAGCCTACTTTGCGTGCTAAGATATGACACCAAAAGGTCCATGGCTGTTAAATGCCATTGAGAAGTCCAAGGCTTGGATAACACTTGGGCACCTGCAGACCGGGTCACACTGAATGACTTTTGTAGAAGGAAATTTTGAGGTGCTCCTTAGTTGTTGAGCATCCTTCATTCTACTCCCCGTGGGCATGGGAGCCGTAGGCGCTGGGTGATCCTGCAGCTGGGTTATATCAGGGTGGACCTTTCACAGCCTCTTGAATGCTTGACTTTGAAATCTCCCTGCTGAGCTGGAAGAGCGTAAGCCATACATGTTTGTGTACAAATGAGTCAAGTTTTGCTTCAGTTACAGTTAAATGATCTTCTGAACAAGGTCCCTCTGAAAAGTCTGGAATCACATGTACATTTTATTGTTGAAAGGCAAGTGCGTTCCCATAGAGTCCATTGGAAGTACTTGGAGTGAAGAAGATGTAACAGCAGCATCGTTTCACAGAACAGTTCTGCTTTATCACTGTTTTAATTAAAGTCGTTCTACTGATGGAAAGTCTACTCTCTGGTGTTTTCTTTAATGTAGTCATAATGCATCAGTTTCGGCTCCCTTGCTGAAACATCTTTCATTATAATCCACTTAGCTAAGTTTATAATTAAACTTCTAAATTCAAACCTGCTTTTGGTGTGTTTTTAGGATGTATGGAAACTGAAGCGGGAAAACTTAGGATTCATGGTTTTTACCCCAAACAAATTGATGTAAATTAAGAAGCAAT
The DNA here is from genome assembly GCA_025345505.1 of Todiramphus chloris collaris. Lineage (NCBI taxonomy): Eukaryota > Metazoa > Chordata > Aves > Coraciiformes > Alcedinidae > Todiramphus > Todiramphus chloris. The sequence goes on from JANVCC010000022.1 coordinate 36,360,223, forward strand.
TAATTGGCAGTACAGTAATTTCATATTCTTGCTTTTAATCCCCAGGATCTTCCATAGCTTTGGGACGAGAAGTGGATACAGTTGAATAGAAACAAAAAGTTAAAATAATTGATTCTTGCTCTTTGAGTATAGACATCACCAGAATACCTGAAATTTCAAATATAACTGGTAAAGATGGTGACTACCTACTGAGCTTTCCAGCAAAGGAGTGTTGAGGAAGGTTGTTCTAAGATTTATGCATGAAAATGGATCAGAGTGTATTGCTGTTCAGCTTTGTTGATCTGGAGGTCATGCAGACTTACTCCCAGCCCAAAGCAGCCTGGTTTACACTGTTTTCTGGTGATTTGGAGTTATCTTCCCTATGCAGATGTGTTAACATCAGATATTCTTTCAGGCATTATTTACCCTTACAATTATTGTAGCAAATTACCAAAGAATTGTGGAGCTTAATGTTTTGATTCCTGATGAGTGACCGCTTAGGAGAAAAATACCGTCAGGCAGCTGTCAACCTGATGTATAAATTCAGCTCGTTTGTGCTGTGCATTTTTATCCAGGATTTTCTAAAATGCTTCTGGAAGAAGAGTAAATATTCTCGACTAAGGTTTGGAGATTTACAAGTAGAGGTATGGAAAATCAAGCTACTGTTCTCATGTATGCAAAGTCACTCTGCTGAAATCAAGAGCAGCGCTTACAGAATCAAGTATCAGAGTGTGACCTTAAGTGACTTTTTGCACGGAGGTTTCTGACTCGGTTGGAAGTGGAATGAATTTTGGGTGCCTCTGCTTTAACCAGAAGACTTGTCTCTCTCCAAATGTGCATGTGGAAGAATGTCTGGTGTTTGTTTTCCATATGGAAGTAAAGGCAATTCAGCGTAGCTGTATTCATCGAGAACTAAGAAACTGGGTGTTACGCACATACACCTGTGTCATGGGCACATACACACTTATACCTGACATCCTGCTCCTAGTTTGATGTATGTGACTGTGCAAACAACTTTCATCGTGTGAAAGTCCCTCCCTTTAGCACTAGCAGCAGTGGTTTTTGGGCATTCTCTCCCCCAGGGATGGTCTGCAGCACGTGTCTGTGGTGAGCAGCCTTTGCTGTCACAGACCACGCATTCTGCTGCTTCAGGACAGAAAAGAATTAGCTTTTTGGGTAACAGCTTTCTGGGAAGCAAGGCGGATTTTACTGATATCTGAGTATGCAATAAACAACCAGATTATCTGGAAATATCGCAAGCAGTGGGTTTGTGCACTGTGTAGTAGGCAAACAGTTGCGTAATTACTGCTAATGTTTGTGTTAAGAAAATTTATTCCTGATTAATGATGCTTATCTTTGTGCTAGACACCTGCCAAGCGATTTATAGCCGCGCGTATGATCTGCAGTTGGGTTTTTTTTTTTTGGGTTGCTATTTAAAGCGTTCGGGATTATTCTCGTTGCGTCATGTATTTTAAATGGAGAGTGCTACCCAGGTGTCCTTGTCAGCATTCCCTTCTTATACAGAAAAAGTAGGTTAGATTTACCCGTGACAGGGGAGGTCACAACTCTCGGTGAACTCGGGGAGTTTAATTGATGTATGACAAGACTGAAATCGTGTCTCAGGTTGAGATCAGTTTAAGTTGATCTTTTTCCCAGTTCAGTAATAAATACTGTATAATTGCACGTTGGAGTGGAGACAGAGGGAACTTTCCTAAACCACAGAAACGATGCAGAGCAACGGAAGGAACCTCTTGCCCCGTGGAAACTTGCAGAAAGAGTAACTGGCCCCTGCTCTCTGTGTGCAGTGTGTGTAAGAGTGGGGAGCCAAACATGGACCATCAATTTTTTGTCTTTCAGTGTTGGATACTTCAGAGGATTCTGATGTGTTTTGGACAGAGCCAGTGCCACTGACTTGGAAACATCTGCATCCAAGTGCTCAGCAGTGGCTGGAAAATGAGAAAAGTTTCCCAGAGGCTTTTTCTTCTCCCTGCCCAAGCAGGGATTAGGCTGGCATTTGGCTGCTGGATATTTCATTGCCATTGAGAAAGAAATGTAGTTTTGAACACTTGAAAAATGAGAGATTTATTTGTCAGCTGTACGTGCATTTATTTATTCCTAACATTTTGACACTATACCTGAATGCCGTGTTTTCAGCAGAGATGTAGGTTTCAAAATTAAGTCTGTTATTCCATCCTAGTTCTGGTGAACCCTGTCATGAAGAGAAGCAGCAGTGTGAATGCATTGTTATGATCATTAGAAAACTTACTCGTGGCTTTTACAAGACTGCCTGTATATTCCCAGTCATTACAGCTGATGTATGATATCCTTGCTTTTCTGAACAAAGTTCCATGCAAAGCAAACAAAATTAAAAGGCTGCTTGTGACTAATCCTTCAAATACACGAAAACAACACCTCATTATTTAATTTCATGAGAATCTATTAGTGCAGAGTATTAATTGGCCAGGCCCGTATTATAAAGGATATTGAATAAATCCAGATAATCAGTTTTGGAAAAGCAAGCTATCTTTCTGAGTAAAACATGTATCTTGAACATTTTTAAGCAGTTGCATGAATTTAATCATGACCAGTCTCAGTGAAGTTGGATTTTTAAAATGGAAATTTCTTTTTTTTTTTTTCTTTCTTTGTATTTGCCAATTTACAGCTAGCCATGGTGACATGTTTGGGAGCTGAGATAGACTGTAACTAAATTTGATGTGAAGTGTTGGTGGCCTTCGTAATGTAATTTATTCATGTTTCTGTAGATAGCATATGTTGCCTGTGCAATAATTTTTTATCATATCAGGACAGAACAGCTACTGTTCCAAATTGTGTTATACAAACCTAGATATACAGACAAATTTTTTATTGTGCTTTGCTGCGGTGTAAATCAGTGGACTCTATTGAGCTCTGCTGGGGTGGATGAGATTAGAATCAGTGTCATGGTGTCTAATTTATTTCTGTTTTTTTTCTGACTTAATGTAATCTCAGTTCTTGCTCCACGGGGAGCAGCAGCCAGTTATCTTTGTAGTCCTGCCCAAAAAAATGAACATTTGTGAAACCCCCTGATTTGGGCAGGAGGCTGCTACTCCCAGGGATTTATTGCTGTTTACTGACCCTTTGAATGCTGAGATGAAGGCAGTGTGCTGAGGAAGCAGCTGATCAGCCCTACTGGTACTTCATTAAAAATCTTGGCATCTTTATCAGCCCTTATCTGAGGTTTCCTTGGATTTGCCCCTTTCATGCCCCCACCTGTTTAAGACGTGTTGTTTTTACAGCATTCTTCTGGACCTGGAGAGCTGCCCTGCAACTCAGATGAGCGTTGTCTACGCAGGGCTGGGCATGCTGGCTCCTTTCCAGTGCTTAAATCTGAGCATCTGAATCATTTCTTCCCTCACTTTTGCATTTTTGGGCGTGAACGGTGTTGGAGCCAATGTCACTAACTCCATCTCTTTCCCTTGCCAGGAAGCCGGTGACTCCGTTTGCTGCCTGGCATAGATGGTAACTGCAATGCTGAAGACACTGGGCGAGTCGCTTCTCCTCAGCTCTTCTGTGTGAGGTGAGCAGCTATCTAGACAGGCAAAAAAACCTGAGTTGGGGGATGGTCTTAAAGGTCTTTTCCAGCCTAAACAATTCTATGTCTCTGTGTTTGAGGGCCCTTCTTCCCCCCCAACCCTGAGGACTTCCCCAGGGCATCGCACTTCTGAAGGATGCTCAAGATCGCCGAGTTTCGCTTGCGCTTCACATAAGGCCACTTGGGGTCTGTGTTACATTGTCCAGGTGTTGGGACTCAGCAGGTCGCCTTCTGAATTAAATGTGAATTCTGAATTAAATTAACCTGGAAGACACAAGCAAAGCAATAAATCTGGTCCCTTGCCCGCAGCTTGATGTTTTTCCAGATCTTGCTGAAATGGTGTTCATCTGAAATGCAAGAATGAACTAAACCAGGTAGCAGATATAACATTGTATCTTCCACCACAGTTAGTCAATATCTGATTAAATATAATTGCACAAATTTATCATGATAGAAAGTGTTTCAAAGTAATTTAAATACAGCTGGAAATTAAAAGTTTTACTGTGTAGTCAATAGGTACTATTTTCAGGTTTATCTTCAGTTTCTTATCAAGAATGATGCTCTGTATTATGTCTTATGACAATGTTGCTTTTCATGAGGTTAGGAATGTAATGGAATTTTCTGGACTAAACTTCTAATAACTGATAATTTTAATGAAAACCACCAAGATTATGCCAATGAAGACAAACCTTGAAGAGGAGTGTTATCGCTCTCTTACACTAATACGGATGTGACTTATTTTACCCCTAAAAGCAGGATTACTCACTAATAAGTAGAACTGTGTTGAGAATTTAAACACGATATAAATACAAAAGTTGCTATGTAAGAAAAAACGAATGTACATTTACTTCAGAAGCAAGCTTTTGTTTGATGTGGCATGTACCATGAACATTTTTTGAGACTTCAAAGCTGTTCCCACGTGAATGTGGACAAATCCAAAACAACTTGCAATTCATGTAAAATCTGCCTAAATAAGTGGTTGGTTATTCATCTCGGCGATGACTGAAACAGAGATTTGAAATACTGGGCTGAATCAGAACTTCTAGATTTTATTTTCTTGTATGCTTTTCTTAATCTCTATTTTTTTTGAGCTTCTCCATGGTATATAACAAATGTGGAAGTTCACTAAAGCAGACATTTAGAAGCTGGGCTCCTGCTCTCCTGACCCAGGGAGACATTCCTCTGCTTCTGACACCACACAGGGATTCTTTTAATCAATTGTATGGTGTAAAACTGCTCCAGCAATGGGACTTTATCCATTCCTGTCTCAATCACAACGTGGCTCTGGTAATCATCTGAAGTGCTGGAGAGCTTAATTAAAATCCCATAGTCAGAGACACCTGTCTGGAGTAACTGGTTGCTGATCTGGAGCTCCAAAATCAGGGACTTGACTGCGAGTTCCAAATTCCAGAGAAATGCCCGACTAATGCTTAGTTTTTCCTTTCAGGCTGGTTTGTCATGTACTGATAAGCATCCCCTGCTTCCCTGCTTTCACTGATGCATTTCTTGTGTTGTTGTGTATCCCACATTCACCTCATGGTACAGAGTGAAAACAGTTCCAGGTCTGGTATTGCAGGTGTCAGGGTTCTGAAATCGTTGGACATGGGAACTGTCTTCAGAGGCAGATTTTGCACCTGGAATCCATTCTTAGCTTTGTTTTAGTTTGCCTATAGCATGATAATATTCATGCTAAAGACAAAATAAATAAAGAACAGAAGGGACACATCACAGACTGTCATTGGATCCCTTGCCATTTGTTTGCACTGCTACATTTCTCTTAAGAACCTGCTAAAAGCATTTAGAATGGCTGGCTTTGTGGGATGGGAATGCAGGTCCTCTGGGAGCTGGCTCTGTCCTCCCCTTTTTTCCTTCCCTTTCTCTTCAAGCATAGCCTTTATTAAAAAAGACTTGTCCGCAACAAATCTGGCAAGCAGGGACTATGAAATGTAGTGACCACCAGGTTACCCTTAGGCTGAGCCTGTCTTGGTGTTTTAAATCTTTTAGCAGGCTTTTTTCTTTTTTGTTTTTATTGTTAATTCTAGGGCCAAAGAAGACAAGAGACTGAATTATCTGAATTATGCTTCTACAACAGAACTGGGTTTCTCCTCATTGGGCATGGCAGAGCCTGGGGAAGTCCGTCCTTTTGTTTGTTTTCTTAATGTTGCAAATAGCTGATCTGGAAGCCAGGAGAGGTCATCAGTTTGTCTGGAAAACAGGTAGGAAAAAGCTACATTGGCTTATCACCTAGATAATTCCTGTATTTGAGGATGGAGTGATTTGCCCTTTCTCCGTTATGTTTTAGCTCAACAAGAAATTAAAAAAGCCTGATGATGTCTTCTGTTCTGATTTTTGGTTTTGGTAACTGAAAAATAGAGGGGTTTAATCACTATTTTAAATTAACAATCTTCATGTCTGTTGCAGTTATGACTCTTAGAGTATAATTCTGGACTCCTTAATGTTTTGATGCTTTTAATCCAAGAGCAAAATTTTTACTGGATCCTGATACCATAATCCTAAAGTTGCTTCCTTTGAAATATTTAATAATTTTCTTGTTTGACACCAGCGTCTTTCAGGATGAACGGAGACAGAATTCTCTACTCTTGGACTATTTGTATCTATTTGTAATTTCACTGGTACATTTAGTGAATGACTTCTATCCATCAGTCAGATTGGGTGTGTGCAGTGTTTGAACGTTTCAAAATTGTTTGTGTGTGATGCTCGGAAACTTTTGCGAGGACACATGGCTAGCACTGTGATTCTTGGTGACAGGAGAGGTAGGCAGGAGAGAGTATGATACAGATGCATGAAACTAAGCATGACACCGTGGATGCCTATTTTGTAGCACAGCACAGCGACAAAGGATGTTCAGTGAAATGGAAAGATTGGCAAGTTTAGGGAATGCTTAATCAAGGTACTTGATCAGAAATATGCAACTGAACCAGAGGTTTCATTGCCCAGGATCCATTTGAGGTTTGGCTTTTTATGACTAAGCAACAGAGCGATTGAATTTAATGGAAATAAAATTCCCCTCCTTTTTTTTTTTTGGAGAGGTTCTTTGCTGTTTGGCTGACTTGCTTTTTTAATGATAGTTCTGCAGAAGGTAAAAAAATGAATCAGGTGAATAATAAACCAGTTATTCTCAGAGGCTCCTGTCTTTCTGGTGGGATCAATGGAAGCTTCTCAGCCTGGCTGCTAGGATGGGAAGCTGAGTGCTGGTGAAGAGCTGGTTAAGTACAATCTGATACTTTATTTCTACAGATTGTCTTTTCTTTCTGGTTTTTTTTTTTTTATTTTTTTTTTACATGTCTGGCATGTAAAATGAAGAGGAAATAAACAACAACATAAATGGTCTTTCTCCAATTCAGTTATTTACAAGATTTTTGAACAGGCTTTGAAAGGTAGAGTTGTTTTCTTAAGACAAATTAGACCCTTCATTGATGTCTGTCTTCTCTTGAGTTCCAAAGTGTATTGTACTGTCATTCTTTAGGGGTGTGCAGTGGAAGTCATAAAAATGTAATTTGACTTGATGATTCTGTCTCACAATAGAGATGTTGATGCTTCAGAGGCATCTGAGGCTGATGTCTTTAGAACTAAGACAAGGTGGGGCACAGGTTTGCATGGACATGGGGTACTGTGCTCTGAAAGTCTTGTGCTGAGCTGCTTGTAAAGGTCTGTCTTCCTGATACAGAAGAGAATTTTCAGTTCTTGTGACTCCCATGGTCAATTAGAAATATCTGAGCTCTTGAGTAATTTTAAAAACCTTAAATCCTAACAGTATTTTGATGTAGTTTCTCTGCTTATGTAGTGACAAGAAGTAGAAAACAACTTTGAATGAAATGTTTTGCATATAAAGATGATGTGTGAGTTTGAGCCTAATTCATTGTCCTGTTTGACAAAAGCAAAGTTTGGTTTTGTTTTGGTGGTTTTTTTTCCCCCTCTGATTGAAAATTTTCTTTACAAATATATTTACTTTTTCTTTGGAGTGTTTTGTTGAAAATTAGGCAAAAGTTATATATAAACCCAAAATGATTAGTTCCAGGTTGAAATGAATAGTATGAATATGTATGTTTTGTTTTCCTAAGAAACAAAGTATTGTTTGTGAAGCCTCTACTTTCTCTGCAGGATCTCTAAATCCAGAATTTTGGTCCTTTGCAATTGTCCTGTGAAATAACACAATAGGCTGAGATTTCTCTCAGTAGGCTGCATGTATCTTTATTTGGGAAGAATCTTGTTTAAAAGGAACTAGGCGTATTTTGCAGCCAGGGCATACATAATAAACTAATGGCTTGTGATAGTTGTGCTGCATGTGTTGCAGATTTCATTTCTGGGGCATTTGAAAGCCTGTGTATCAAAGTAAAATTACAGTGACCTGGAAATTAGTTAGAAAGAAATTCTAAATGGCAGTCTGCTGTCAGCGTGGCACATGTGGCTTGTTTCTGTATGCGGTTTCTGATCGTGCCTGAAATGATTTTTCAGGTACAGATAATCACAAAGGTGTATTTTTCTTTCAGAAGATCACAGGGAAATGTTTTGGGAAGAGAGAGAGGGATGGTGACTTGAATGGAGCAGGTGGATCTGGAGAGGTAAAAGAGTTACCATGACCCATTGCAGCAGGATGTTTCTAATAAAATAACTTTGGGATGTAGATCGTGGTGATCTTGACCTAACGAGATCTGTGGTTTGTGCAGTAATAAAAAGCCATCATCCCATAGTTTGAGGACTTCTGTGTCCAGTACAAAAAGAAAAGAACAGAAATTAAATAAAAGCACAGTGTAATGAACCTAAAATGAAGTAGCACTGAAGTGTATAAAGCAGGCTTTTTTTTCAGCTGTCTGGTGAAGACCCACACATATGCATTCTGGGCTTGGTGGTCTTGGCATAGGTGAAAGCAATTGTATCAAAAAAATCCAGGCTCTGTATTTCTAAGATGTAAGAATTTGGCAGTGTGAGGTATATCATACAGACACTTCCCTCAGCTCTTCAAAGGGCTGTTGCTTGCATTTTCCTTATTTTTGGCCTGTCTTAAAACCATTTATTTTTAGATTTTGCTTTCCAGAGATGAAGATCTAATTATCTGTATACTCTATCTTTTGGTTTCAAGACATTTCTTGTCAGATACTTATTTTGCGACCACCAGAAACAGGAAAGCAATAATTATATCAATTAAATTACTCCGCAGCCTCGAATAGCTGAATAATTTTCTGACACTTGCTAACCAACAAAGCAGTTTCAGTGATAAAATCTTGAGAAAAATTAATTGACTCTAAATCCTTGTGAGTATTGTTTAATGCAGTAGCCAATTAGCAATTTGCATATTTCACCATATTGACTTTCTTCAATTCTTTAATGGTCCTAAAAATGCCTGGAATTTCTGTAATGCAAATACCATCTCTGTTTTAGTGCTGGGCATTCAAGTTTTTCAAGCTGTATATAGAGTACTTACACGTACATGAATCCACAGCATGATTCCAGTTGGTTTATTATTTGGTAAACCACAGAAATTCAGTTCTAAAGTATACATTAAGTCCAAAATATGTACAACACAGGCAATATTTTGGGGCTGATAATTAGGATTACAAACTGGTGAAAGCTAGCCTGTCCCAGAGGCACCTAGAGTTGCTTCATGGGCAGGTTGCAATCTCACCATCACTGTTGGAGTCTTCATCATGAGCCACGCATGAACCTCAGTAACTATGTATGTTCTGTTTCCTATAAAGTACTAACAGACAGAAAGGGCTAAGGGACATACCCCATAAAGGTGGCTCTTGGAGCTAAAGCAGTGGTTTTTAGCAGTGCCTTAGTTTTGTTTTGTTTCTAATAAAGGGAATATTGTAGAAATGCTTCTGTAGGATGAACATGTTTTGATTTTTAGGAAAATTGTGGTAAATTAACACGGAAATCATACTCTGCCTACTATGGAAGGGAGGAAGGAGACTATTAGAAACCCAGGTGTGGTGTCCTGGTGAGTTCTCCATCTGTAATTCTTTTCAAAAAACAAATTGGGACGATGATTTAGCCCAGCAGGGACGTGCTCCCTGTTACGAATGGAAGAGCACTGAAAGTGAGGTATCAGCCTGGGAAATGGACTTGTAATACGGTTGATCACAGTAGAGAGATTTTTACCTGAGGAGGAAACCATTAATCTTCTGGTGTTTGTGGGCTTCTGGGAGCTAGGCATGGTGAGTCATAAATTCTGTTGCCCCTGGCGAACAGGAAAAAAAAAACTTCAGTTCAGAGTTATTACCTATATTTGAATGTCCTTCTTGAAATAAGGTTAGCAAATGGGTTTTGATCATTAGTCTTTCTTCAGAAACAATCCAGAACGGAAAGGGTACGAGATGAACTTTTCAGGGAAGAACTTCTAAGGTGGAGGAACCTTTGAACTACTCGTGAATCTGGGTGAGCAAGTTATGGCTAAGATGAAAAAGATCTTTTGTTCTCTGTTCTCAGATAATACTGCCATAAAATGCCCTTTCTCAAGACTGTAATTTCAGGAAGGCCAAGTGCTGGTTTGGAAGTGCCTTTGACCTTATGTCTTAGAAGACAAACTTTTACCTACGTACACCAAATGTTAAAAGGAATCTAGATCTTCAAAGGACAGTAGAGTTCGAACCTACTGAAAGGAGATTCATAGGTATCTCTGCAACAAGTGCTATTCTTCCAAAACCTCTACAAAATGAAGAATGAGAATCTATCCTACATTGTTTCTTTTTATTTAATAGGACAATTCATAAATGCAGTGATCTTTGTGTGGCATCTGGAAGCTTTATGATAATTCTGACTGTCTGAGACTTCCACACTTCTCATATTGTGTCAAATATTCTAACTGTAGGTTATTCTAATGCTGTCGTGGAGTTTCAAGTGTTTAAGCTCTGAAGTAGAAGTTTAACCTTGATTGAATCAAACTTTGAATGATTCTAAGGTTCTTCACTGTACTAAGTTTAGGACTGCAGTGATTCTCTTGAGTTATAGATTGGAATCTTGTATTGACAGCAGCAACAATGAATAAATAATAAAAAAAAAAAAGTGCTAAATTCTGTTCTAAAACTAGTCAGATTGTTGCCTTAGACTTGGTGATTGAAAAGGTGTTCTAATATGATAAGCCTTCTTGTTTTTACCTATAACTTTATTCATGAACAGTTTATATCTTTGTACTTGAGTTAGACTGTTCTTTCAGTAACTTTTCTTTTGGTAGTTGGTCCTAATGTATTTGTAAATTAAGGATACCAAGTTGTTCTGGACCCTTGTTAGTAAACTAATGTGTCAAATCTTTTCTTAGCATTGCGTCTCAGAATCATATGAAATCTCAGATAAAATTTATCCAACTGATACTTTACAATTTTAATTAGAAGTACCTGGCTTAAAATATCTCAGAATCACATCGGTGGTTTGTTTTGTATTGAATGTTTGGTAATAAGTAGTCTAATTTGAGGTAGGTTTGTTGGTTTCAATCTGTTGGCATAGTTTCACTAAGTAGCCATTTAAAAAGCCATTTAAATACAAAACCCAGGACTTTAGTCCTAAATTTGTCTAAACCAATTATTTGCAATTTTTTTTTTGTTTTATTTATATAAACTATGCTTTTATTTTGGCTGAACTTTAAAAAGAGAACAATAATACTTGAAGCTTTAAAGAAAGTTGTTTTGCAAGATTTCATTAGCGGCATAACTTAATACGGTGGCTGATTTCAGTGACTGGTATTTGGGAAGATTTAAGGGTGATCTCAAAGCGAATCTCGTATGTCCTCAGACAGGAGTGCAATTGTCTCAGGTTGCTATGTGTTTGGTTTTGTCTCCTTATTGTTCCTTACTCTTTTCATATCTACGTATTCACCTTTTTGTTCCACGCACGTGTAAATTTTATTACATATGGTTCTGCTGCTTCACCCTTACCACTCCAGTTGTGATATGGAATCATTATCTGGTCTTGTTTTTTCTCAGCAGTTGAGTCCATCTTGTCTTGGGATCATAGAGATGTATATGTTGCCTTACTTTCTAACCCCTTGCAGTAGTCATGCATATAATGTTGAGATGTGCATGACCGTTCCGATTTGGTGGAGAACTTGTGTCCTCAGGCAGTAAATAAATAGCGATGAGTTTGTCAGAGAATTGGACAGATGCACATAAGAGCTCCATTTCTCTCCCGAAGAACCTTTCCTATGCTAGAAGCTCACCTTCCAGCCCAGTCTTTCCTCCAGGTGCTTGAGGTCTGCTGCTGTAAATGTGCCACAGCATCCCACTGCATGCCCACCTGGGTCCTGTACACCATAGCTTCTGGATTTATCCTTCACCTGCAGCGCCGAAAGCAAAGTGTATTGGACATTGTTGAAGAACCTGCCCCTTTGACACAGAGAATGCTCTCTAGTGTCAGAGACTTGGAAACTCTTCCTGGAGGAGTTTGGGAAGTGTACTCAGAGATGCAGAAATGCTTAAACTGGTGCCATTTTTCCTTGACTGTAAATCTTGATATGTTCTTACTAGCTCTGGTTGCCTGTAGGGACTTGAAGACATCAGTGAAACATTCTTGGTAGCACTGCCTAAGGAAAGAATCACTGTATCAGTCAAATTAAAAAAGGCAAGCAAAAGAGGAACTGAAATTACACTGAAATATATGTTAAAATGAACACTTCATAGGTGTGAGGGTAATAGTTCCTCCGTGGAGGCGAGGACCGTGCAGCAGCCTGGCTGTAGACCGATGGCAGTGCTTGCTGAGTTTGGATGTGAGCTTTTACAGCGTGTGCCTGGTAATTTTGTTATTGTCGGGCTTGCAAAAGTATTTCAATAGTTCTTTTACACAAAGACTACATGCTTTAACAAATATCTTTGTCTAACCAACATCAGATGTTCAGTAGGTGGTGATTTAAACTAGATTACACAGGAGATTCACACTAATCTTTTAATGTCCCTCTTCCCTTCCTGAGAATAATAGTTTTTGAGAATAAGGTGCTTTTTTCTGGGTTTTGTTGGTATTGGGAAAAGTATAAGTTGGGCGTCTTATCCTTTTCTTTCCTCAATAGTTACTATGGGAACAGAGCTGCAGGTCACAGGGGAAAATCTGCAAAAGTGCTTTCTTTTAAATTGTTCATTTAAAAAAAAATATAAAATAAAAAAAGAAGATAGCTTATTATTGGAATTGTGGTGCTTTTCATTCAACTTTGTTGGATTGTATTGTTGTACATATTTCACTCACAAAAGAATCACAGTGAGTGGCAAGAAAAACAGATGGGGATGTTTTTGTACTTTTTCCTTGGGGTTAATATTTTTTTAATTGAATGCAGCTGTTGGAAAGATTTCTGTTGTTACATATAGACGGAGCATTAAAAATGGATGATCACATTCTCAGCCTCTTTCAGGAGTCCCAGATTTAATTATTCTGCTGCCCTTGTTCAGAAGCCTGCAGGTTGGTTTTTTAAATAATTACATCTTAAGTTAGTTAGAAGAAGAGTTTCACTTTGCTACTTAATTGAATATAAGGGTAATCATCTCCTCATTCAGCTTTTGTGTAGAGCACAATTATTATGGGTGAAAACACACGAAATTGTATTAGGAATTCCTAAGATGCATATTGTTGTTCTCAGTATGCAAATAATGCAGCTGACTCTTTCTAGGGACATGAGTTTTGGGTAGTCTGCCTACTGATACCTGTATTTCCCTAGATTTTTTTTTTTTTTTAATCAATTCTGGTGTGTATGAGGATAGTCCTGCTGTCAATCATCTTACTTTTATTTTCCCTTCAAAATTTATTTGTACTCTGTCTTCTTCTTCAAGGACGCTAAAAGCTAGGAAAAAAGAAATGGAGAAGTTAGAAGGGATGGGGGCTATTTTGTGGTAATCCAGATTATTGACATAGTGTTCATGTAGCTTATTTTAACCAGTTTCAGCTAGTGGATAGATATGATGAAATCCCCACTTCGTGCAGGAATTTCAAATGCATGAGCTTCAGTTTGCTTAGGGAATTCCTGCTGAGATCAGGAGGAGTGCAGTGTGTGAATCCAGAGGCCGTAGCTGGACCTCACTGATGATTACACTGCCCGGTGTCTACCACTTGGTAGGCTTCTGTGGTTCCTTCTTCCAGAGACCTTTGAAAGTTTATGGTGAAATGCATCTCCATGTCATACTTGGCATAACAGTGCTTTAGGATTATAGAGCTAAATTTGGAAAAGCATGTTAAAACCTTGTTATAGTGCTTCCAAATATATTCCTTCTAGATGCTGGGGGATGAGTTGTAGACAGTTGCTGAAGTACATCCAGCTTTTGCGTGGCATGTCCTGAAAGGCTAGCCATGAAAAATCACTTTTCAAATGAGAACTTAATAAAAACTTTCCTGCTCTGCACGCTAAGCCCTACTCCCCTTGCGATTAGTGGTTTCATTTCTTTCTCAGCAGTTGGGTAATGATTATGGCTCCAGATGCTGCAGGAGTGATAAAGAGAGTGATTAATTTCACTTGAAAGGGTGCATGTTCAAAGAGGAGCCAGCCCAACACCTCGAACGTGGAGCCCACGGTGCTGCCGCGCCACAGCTTGTACGCCTTGGTACCCAGCTGTTCCCAGGGAAAGGACCAGTAAACCTACATTATTTATCTGAAGGCAATATAGTTGCTGCTTGGCTTTGCCTGCTCATTGATGTATATGTATATATATATATATTTATTCCCCCGCTCACTGTATTCCACAGAATTTGGTTTTAAAAGCTCTTCGTGTCTTGTTATAAAGCACTGCTGTCAGATGTTCATCAGAAGACTTGGAGAAGGGGATGATGCCACCAGCCCAGCCCAAGTAACTGCAGACAAGTTCAGAGTTAGGTTTATACCCTGTACAGAATGGAGTGGTAATGAAAGGATTTGTATTCCTTGGCAGAGTCAACAGCAAATTTAAGTGTTCCTGTGCTCTTATTTGCAATAATGGTTCACACCGTATGACTTTCTGAAAAATCCTGACATTTAAAGTATTACATTTTCAATATACTTAAAAAAATTATGAGGTAGGTTCTTTAGTAAGTCTTTATTAGGACTTTATTGACCTGTTGAATAGGTCAACAGAAATATGAAACATGGCTGGTGGTGTCAGCCACATGATTAAATACAGGGCGAGGGGCTATCTGGCATTTACTGTGTTATCACCTTAACTTTTTCACTGATTGGTGTCCTCAGGAGTTTATTTCATCACCCCTGAGATCCAAAGACCTTCAAAAATATCAATAGTTTAAAAATACCCACCTATGTGTAAGACATGTTTTACCTCTCTACAGTATGACATTTCTAACCATAAATTTCTCAAGTTTGAAGCTGCTGAAGACAAAAATAAAATCAGTACTCCTGACCTCTTTCAGATCTTTTGACTCATTAATTAAGGTGATTTTTATCACCTAGTTGCTTTTAAGCACTTTTCTTCTAGCTATTGAAAGTCTTCCCAGTGGAGTCAGTGGATCTAGAAAAATAATTTCTGTGGATGCAATAAATTCTGATGTGTATTAGCTGCATGGTTTTGAAGCAGCTGCCTGGATGGAATCGGAGTTCTTACAGACAAGGATTAAAAGGAGGCTGTAATGATAAAACACCAGGAACTTTCCAGTCCTTTTATTAAATACGGTGCACGTAAGGTAGCGCTTCTGTAAATTTTTATTGCCATTCCCTTAATATACTTGCCCGTGTTAATAAAGTAGCGCTGTATTCAAGCAGAAGTAAAAATGAATTCCAATAAATTGTTTGCAGCTCTGTTTATTAAACGTGTCCGCCGCATGACTGGAATCAGTAACTTACCTCAGTTTCAATATTTTCAGTTAAACTAATTCAGTACGTCTAGCGTTAAATATTTCATAACTCGAGTGTAGTTGTGTCTTGATGTAAACCATTGTTAATGTGAAAATTCATGGTTCCGCGGCATGCGGATTCCCAGATTTAGCTTTATTCCCTGTCAGCAGTGAGCTCGGGACGTGTGAAGTTGTGTCTGTGCTTAACAGGCGGGCCGACGCGTACTCGTTTTGAAGCTGTAGCAATCCGATAATGAGGGTTTATCCAAACTTTGCCTATTATTGATCACACTTTCCTCTTAAGGAAATGTCAGCCTTCTATCTTCTGCATTCACTCTGCAAAGTGCCGAGAAAACCTTACTTTTAGAATTGGTTCCAAACATAAAAATAAGTGTGTGTGTGTGTGTGGGAGAAGAGCCAAGTGTAACCGCGTACGCGTAGCATTGACACGTAAGTTACGCTGTGTGTTAACCGTCACTTACACGTTAGTGTCTGTTATTTCTGTCCCTATTTATATGTCAGCCGCGTATGATTGCGCTGCCGTCGAGCCAAGGACACTGGTGCGGTGGCAGGAACAGACACGTAGTTGCAGTGTTGTGAAAAGCCTGGAGTAGGATCAAATGAGACGGAGGGAAGTTGGAGTAAACGATGACAGTAATGTTATTGTGCCCTAAGGGTCTTGCAAAGTACAGTACTTAAAACCCAATTTTTGCTTTGTAGATAAGTGAGCATGTCTCAGTTAAGTCAATATACGTGTGCAATAGATGATAAAGCTTGGCATTACACAACTTCTTTGATATTTTTCATACTTACTGCTTTAAAGGTAACATTATATTTCTGTTTGGAACACTCTAAAGTACTTTATGCTTTTTGTTAGGGGCTTTCAAACATGCTTCTTGGTTTAATAATGGGAGCTCAGGCAGACAAAAATTTTCACTCTCGTGTTAGGTATTTATTGATGGCTAATTGACTACTGACCTTTGCTAGAACTCTCTCCAAAAATGCAGAGTGTGACACTAGGGGATAACAAATCAAATACGTTGAAAAGCAAGTGAGAAAATGTAATTCTGTACAGTTACATTTAAATATTGGAGGCTGCTTTTTTCAATTAAAACAAAGGCAAAAAATGAAAAAATATCTTCTTTGCCCATAGATATTAAAAAATTTTAGTGTACTCTGATATTAACAAATAGAGTTTTTACTTATTCATCTTCTTCACCGTGATTTACTTGTCCTTGATTGATTTTTTAAATAGATGAGCTAGCTTTCAAAACCCACAAAATGATTTAATTAGTGCATCACACAGGGCCCCAAATCACATTTAAGGTATTTTGATACAGTTAATGGAATAAACCAATAAACAGATGCAGAGGATGGAAAGGTGCTGGTAGTCAAATCTACTAGATGATTCTGCAGGCAGAAGATTTCCCATAGACCTTAATGGAAAGGTCAGGAGCTAACCTTAGTATATGCCTTTCAATACAATATTATTGGAATAAATATATTGTAATTATATGGCTGTGTGTCTTAGTGGATCAGGAGCTAAAGAAATGGTAAACTCTCAAAATATGTTCTGAATATATTACCAAATAAAGCTATGCAGCATTCAATAAAGCAATTACATAGAAAGCATTACAGTCATCTTCGGTTCCAATATTAGCAGTAATAATCAATCATTTTCAATCCCAGGGATGGTCTAATCGCTTTTTGTTGCTGCTTTGAAAGGTTACATTACTCAGTTATCTTGTAACTGAGCAACCTTTTCATGTTTGCTTCATGTAGGATTTTATAAATGTTCTTTAATCTCAGTATTTTGGTATTGGCCATTTTGTGAGTGTGAAGATTCCCCTAACCTTTTCTCATCCCAATATAATTTCTTACAGTTCTTAAATGTTTTTGGAGGAGAAGACCTAATTGTCACAAGGGACAGATGAATTTTTTTAATCTGCTTATTTCTGTAAAAAAAAAACCCCATCCTTTTTGCTCCTTGTGCTGGTGTTGCCACTTCTCTTCCTGGTGGAGTAGGCATTTCACGTGTGTAATCTCATTCAGCTTCCCCCAATGCTTGTTCCTGTGCAGTTCAGGGGCTTTTTTTTTTCTTCTTCCCCCCTTTGGCACTCCTCTCAAAGTCTGTTCTCCAGTCCTATCCTCATGACCAGCAGTGGTTTCTCTCCTCTCTCCTCTGCTTTGTTCCCAGCTGCATGGCCAGTGCACTGCAAGCTCTCCTACAGATCACTGCTGGTGGGTATTAATTGATACTAGGTAGTTAATCCTATTTAATTCCTCCTTGAATCAGGTAATTTGGGAAATGGTTAAGGACAATATCACCATTAGGATAGTACTAGTAAGTCGATTCTTTAACAAAAAGACAGATGTATGAGAAAATGAGAAAAAGTAATTTCCATCAAGCTTTCTTCCTGCTTCACCTCTCAAGGACAACAGGTATACTGGGTGGTTGACTGATGAAGCAACACATTTGATGATTTTTTTTTTTTTCTCCTCCCTAGAAGCCTAGCTTCTTTGTGAAATATCCTTGCTTTCAGGTTTGCTGGAACGAGTTCTAGCCAATCCTTTTTGCTTGTGGACAGCGCCATTTAGGCAGTATGAATCACAATGCAAAATATTGACTTTGAAGCAGAATGGTATCTCCTTTTCTTAGAAAGCAGCTTGGCTAATAGTTGAATTACTTTATCCTGGATGATGCCATAAATCATAAATTTGGCTCATAAATTTGCTTCCTCCATTGATTAGTAAAAATAGCATACTTTACATGAAAGAGAACTAAAAGGTCCGTACCATTTTAGTTTTTCTTCCCAATGGAAATAGCAATTGAAGCAGCTGGGAAATTGTAGCTTAGGAATACATTACTAGAGATTTGTTTCTTTTTATGTCTTTGGTAGTATTGGCAAAACTGTCTGTTAGTATATTGCTGATGGAGGGCTTTTTTTTTTTTTTTTTCTTGTATTTCAAAAAATTTTTAAATCCTAAGGGTTTCTTTGTGCCTGGTCTGGATATATGTTTTAGTGCCAGTGGCTGTCCTGGTGTCCTCTGGATGCATACGCACGTTCTGGTGTGCTTGTCTTCAGGTAGCTATTAACACGTGGAAGATCCATATATCTGAATAAATTTCTGTAGTGGTGGGTTTTTATTTTTTGCTCTTTATCAACATAAATCTATGCAGTCTGACTGCTGTTCTCTTTATGCACTGACAGCAGAATGGAGGTGGCATAGGATGTTACATGAAACTGCTGATTGTTAATGTCATGCATTATTCTGGGCTTGCTTCTTTTTAAAGTAGGTTGGTAAGTGCCACGTGTAAAATTTCATAACTTTCTCATAAAACCCTTTTAGTATCTCTCTGGAGACTCTATTGATAAACTTTCCCTTAAGCATACATACAAATTAAATGTGAGAACCTGTGGCTAAAAGAAATTGCTGCAAGGCAGTGGTTCACAAGAATGAAAAATCAATAAGAGTTTCATTAGGGAAGGAAAGAAAGTTTAGACAGGCTCTTTGCTTTGCTTTCCTATGGAAACTAGAGGGAGAAACCATTGATCATTTTATTCAGCTTTATTCTTAGAAACTGGAGTCTCAGATGCAAGTATTTTGAAGCACGAATGTGGCTGGGTGGAAGGATCCAGCATCTGTGATCTCTCTGACTGCAACCCCAGTGTATCTTTCCAGATTCCCTCCTTCGGCTCGTTTGTATGAGCAGCACTTGCTCTCAGTGGAATTAACCTCCTGAGAAGCCACCTCCACGGGTAGCTCAGACGTTTTTGAGTGGGAGTGTTTATGCAAGAGGCACAGTGTGGACCTGCAGAACTGCTGCCAGCAGGAGCTGTGTCCTCTGGGCAGAGGTTTCTGCCCGTAGTCCCACTCAGCAGGTCAGGCTGGGTGACTGTGCTGGATGAGGTGATTCCGATAACTCGATGTGATGGAAACAGTACCTGGTTTGTTCTGTATTTTTAAGGGTTTTCTGGTGAATCAGCTGTCTTGAGAAGGGACCCGGGCTGCAGCAGTGGTTGGGAGGGTAGGAGGAGGCTGTGGGGCAGGGGGATGGAGGAGAGGAGCCCACCCATGGGTGAGCATGCAGTGGGTGCTGCCATGGGTGCCCGCTTGGTCTGTCTGTACCAGCTCTTCCCTCTCCACTGGGAAGATTGTGTCTGTGGAAGCTGGACTTCTATAGCAACCATATTTTTGTCATAACTCAATTACTTTTTTTGAGCTTTGCTATTAAAACTTGGTGATGACACGTGTTAACAGCCTTGCCGTGACATTCAGCTGTTACACATCTGTTTGTTTCCATTAAATGCTGGTTTTTGAAAAGTTCTAGCAGTGATCCGATTAAAACACGTTTGGGATGGAAAGCCTGGCAGAGGTTTGCCAAGAGCAAATTCATTTCTCCAGGCTTGTTTAAAACACCAGGAGCGCTGGCAGGGTTGAATAGTAACTATGAGCTGTACATCTTGTTCAGAGGGCTTTTTTTGGATGCCTTGCACGGACCGAACAAGTGAGTAAGTGAAACGCACGTGACTTGAGGGCTCTGACAGAGTTGTTGTGATGGATTAAAATCAGATGAGCGAAGCTGCTGCCACCCCTGACCATCTGCCCTGCTCTTTGTCGCGCATCCCAGAACAGCAATACTTGGTCTGTTCATGAATCAGCTTTTATAGAACAGTTTTTAGTCTGGAATATTAAAGTCAGCTGAAGTGAGGCTGGTTTACTTTAATACTCTTCTCCTAAATGGTTTTGAGGGAGTTTTCAGGCCGCCTCGGCTGTCTAAAAAGGCATGCTAAAAATGGGATGTTATTTGTACTTCTGAGGCTGCCTTAGGTAGTGTACTCGTGCTGCTTCCTCACTTGCATCATCTTCCTCTGTGGCTCTGTGTGAAAGCAGCCGTGGTCTGCTCCGGCACTGGGGACACCCACAGCCCGGGGTGGCCCTGTGCAGCATGGCCCAACTTGACAGTCAGCAGAAATGCTGCTCTCAGCCTTCTCAGAGTGCTGAAAGCTGGGCTCCTTTGTACCGCTCCAGTTCTGCAGAAGCACTGTTAGCCATCTGTAAATATTTTATCTGAAGAGCAAGCCACTACTTTTTACCTAACTATTTTAATGATAACACAGACAGTGACTGCCTAATGTATCTTCATCTGCAGAGCATCCGAACTGTGATTTGGGGAAATCTTTTGCTTGGTTTTAGAACAAAATTGAGTTCAGGTTGATTAGTTGAAGCAAATGTGGTGCACTGCAAACCTATGCCGAGTGGTGTTAAATGGAATGAACAAGTGGTAGGGGCTGAAAGTCCCACGCCTCTAAGTGCTGCGGGCTGACGGGTGACCTGTTCACCTTTCCCAGGTTTTGAGCAGAGGCAAGTGAACAGCTTGGATCGGATCTTGTTTCAGCATCATCTGTTTCCACAGCTGAAGCTCCCATATGATCAGATCATATAAATTATTTAAGATGCAGAAGCTGTGTAACCAGAGTCTCCAGTAAATGTTAAGGCTCCATCTGTTCTGCAAACCTAGAGGACTGTGCATTTCACAGCATCGTCTGTGTTGCTGGATGACATCATAAGAGTCGGGACCATTCAAACGTGCCCCAAACTGTTGCTTCATACTTGCTTCAACAGTAGTGAAGACCTCACCATATTAGCACTGTGTGCCTCAGATGCTCTTGGCCCAGCTTCCTTCAGAGTCAGTCTGTGCTGCCAAGTGCACCTTTGGCAGCAGGTTTAGCATCCTCTAGCAAAAGCTGGGCTGGACTCTAAACAGCACCAAGAGAAAACATACATGATCTGAGAGGTTCTTGTGCAATAGAAGGAGAAGACAAAGAAATTAAACAGAAAAAAAAGCAATCCAGTCTTTTGGTTTCCCATTGTACATTGTTTTGTCTAAAGCATGTTTTCACTCTTAAAATCTTAATGTCTAATCAGTATTTTATTAGTGATTCTATTTAGAAATGAGGGCAGCATCATTTTTTATATGACAAAACCAAATGAAATTATCCCGTGTGCAGGTGACGAGGAGAATAAGAATGGAGTTTTGGAAGCTGAAGCTGCTTTTCCAAGACAGGATGCTGCCAGCCTCCTCCTCTTGAAGAGCAGCAGTCGAGTTTCTGAAAAGCTCTCTGAAAGAGAATTTTCCTTTGTGACATGAAAGTTAAAAATTGATGCTATTTTCTGGTTTCTCCTCAAATGCAAGTAAAATATATATTCTCTATGTATTCTACATATATAAAAGAAACAGAGAAATGTGTTTCCTTAAAATGAGCATGGCTACAATACAGCAATACAGACTCCTCAGAGAGGTTGTGGAGTCTTCTCTGGAGACTTTCCAGACCTGTCTGGATGCATTTCTGAGTGACCTGCTCTAGCTTTGGTCCTGCTCTGCAGGGGGGGTTGGACTCGATGGTCTTTGGAGGTCCCTTTCAACCCCCACCATTCTGTGATTCAGGTGTAGGTTTAAGGAGTCACTCCAAATATTACAGCTGCTTAGAAGAAAATTGTGAGAGGGAGGGAGGATGAAGTTAAGTCTTGTAGTTGAAGATTACAGATTTCTAAAGCTTAATTTTCAGGGGTTCATTTTCTCCAGTTTATTGTAACTCCCACTTTGGAGTCTTTTTTCTGAAGGCTGGCTGATTTCCCTTCAGTTCGAAACCAGGGGGGATGATAGATAAAATATCTACTGTGTAGCCCTTGTATCATTTTTCTGAACATAATAATTATGTTCCAGCCTTGCATTCTTCTGATAGAAAAACAAAACCCCAGGTACTGTGTTCCTGCCTTTTTCCAAGAACATTATATAAATCCTGAATAGGTACAGTGGTGACAGCTGGGTGGTACCACCGGGGTTACGGCTTGGTAGAGATTGCGTTAATGGGCTCTGTTCTGCAGAGATTTATAGCTCACAACTTTTGGAGAGAAGAACAACTGAAGCTAAATAAAGTATGTGGGGTTTTTTTTTTGTAATTTGAGACGATTTTTAGACAGAGATTTTATTTGGCAGACCTGTCTGGCCTCATCAAAACTTTTTTTCTTTTTCCCTGTATGTGTGATAGCTCGATAGTGGAATGATGCTGACCACCATATGGTCATATATTATTAGGGCTCAGCACTTTGCAGCTACCAAAGGTGGATCAGATGGAGCTGATGTGGTTTTGGTCCGGAACTTGGAACGTGCTTGTTTTGGGCTATGTTGACAGCCCAGGAGCTGTGCAGCATGTTTAGCAGGTATGCATTTAGAGGAGCCGTTCAGCCTGAATCAAAGATTTATCCCAGAGAGAAGAAAGAAATTAGGAGGAGACGGTTAAATCTCTTTTCATGCTTTCTGATTTTATGGGATTTTTTTTCATTCTGTGTCACAACTCTGGTTTTCTGAGCTGAACGCTGAAAATATAACAAAACGTAAAAGTTCATAAATTTCACATAAGGCTGAAAGGCCAGAAAAAAACCACATTTACCTTCCAGGGAATATCTTCTGCCAGTTGACTTCTCTCGATTCAGATCTGGCTTCACTGTCTCAACATACAGACTCCTCTGTAAATTTTGTTTCCAGAAAGAGATCGCTCCCACATGGCTTCAGTGGCTCTTTCGAAGCGTATTGCTAACGAGCGAGGGCAAGTGGCTACCCTAATTTTTCCAGATTTTAATGAAACCACCTAGTTTTTTGGTACTTTCAAAGAAAGTACAAGAATGAGAACTTCTGAGAGCTGTGATTTCTCTCTTTTGCCCCTGCACTGCTAACCCGAGCCGTGTTTCCTCCCTGCTCTTGCCTGGATCTCCCCCCGTCCCCGTGAAGCTTTCCATCAGTTCAGAAGAAAAACAGCAAAACGAAGGTTAGTGGTCCTGTAGGACACACTGTGCCAAGGGCTGTGATAGTGTGAGAAGAAGGATTGTTTGTCAGCAGGTTTCCATGCTCAGGGTCATCAATAAAAAGGAATGTGATTGTCACTCTTGTGTTACAGTGCTTTCCTTAGATTGGTTTTTTTTCCCCCACTTCTCTAAGTTCCTGGCTTTGGCCACAGATGCTCTGTATGGGGAGCAGTCAGCACAGAGTTAAACTGGTGCATAGTACGTAGTTTACCTAAGCTTGGCGGAACTGAGGAGGCACAGAATTTGCAGCAGAAAAAGAAGAGTAACATTCAGTATAGCCAATTGTGAGACGCTGACTGCTCCTCTTGTAGCAAAGGTCCTCCTGTTCCGTGGCTTGACGGTTGTTTTCTGGGCTGTGGTGACTGCCTGCCCACCTTGGGGGGAAAAACAGTTGAATAAACAGACTGAGACTATCTGTGGTTTCTGTAGAGAACATCTGTGGTTTAGTAGTTTTGTCAGGCCTTTGTTTGTTCTAATAGGAGATTTTAAACTGAAGATGTGATAAACTTTTAATTAAAACTCATTAGCTGCCCAGAACCATAGTGACTTTGTGTATATTTTTAGCGTGGTCAGGCTTGCTTAAACTCACCGTGGCATTGTTCTTCTCAAGTGAAGGTGTTTTACTCCCTCTAAAATCAGAGATCCTCTTCTCTCTGGTCTGTTCTTGAAGCCACCAGTAATTTCCTTCGAGTAGATGAATTAGTGGTAAAATATTTGAGAGTAAAATTTTGTGGACCATACTAAGTTCCTCAATTTTTCCGGAAGATAGGCAGGGAAAGGTATGACACCTGCTTGCTGAGGTGACAAGCTGCTCAAATAATAGAAATCAGATCAGGATCAAAGCATTTCATTTGTTTATTTGTGGAACATAATTAACCAGCATTCAGTGAACCCTACGTTCAAGACCACTATGAGCAATGCCCTGACTGAGCTACGGTACAAGACACTTAGTATGAATGTATAAACATCTTTCTACATCTAAGTCCCAAAAGTTTCTGATCATCCTCCTCCTCCACCAAAAGCATCCCTTTGTACCCTCCATCCCCAGTCGTGTGGGGTCCCCTCCCATGGGAGATGTGGGTGCTGTGCCTATGTGTGCCCATCTGCCTCATGAGATCTGCCTCCCTGGGGTGAGATCTGCACCACTGATCTTTCCCCTCTGCTATAAGGGGAAAAAAAAAAATCCAAAGCCCCCAAAAAATCATGTTTACTGTTCTTTTCAAGGTGATTTCTTTCTGTGTTTCAGAAGCCTTCGTGTAGTTCCCCGGTTGCTGTTTAATCTGGATGAGGACTCATGGGCATCCTCTCTAGCGTGGACCGGTTGTGGGCAGGCACCATCTGGGGCAGTTTTGGGTGCCCTCAGTGCCATACAAAATTCTGATAAACTGCATCTAGGAGTGATTCTTGGAACTGCTTTGTCTGGAGATGTACTTAAATCCACGACACGGGATTACCTTGAGCTAACAGTGTAATGTGCCAAACAGCAGGATACAGCTGGGGCTGTGCATCTCCCCACTTACCTCCAGCTCTGCCATTGGCTAAGTGACCTTTCCTTTTGTAAGGGATCGAAGAATAGATGAGAAAACACTTGCAGTTTTTGCATTATTATACCTCACCTTAAGAGGAAATACCATTTTCATGTGAACAAAGAAGAAATATTAATTCAAACCGTAGCTGTTTTCCTCTGCGTGAACAGGCAGCTTGACTGCAGTAATTTCAGAGTGATAGATCACGCAGATAAATTTCAGATACTCTGTTAGTTCAGTTGGCATAACCTGACAGGCCACAGCTCCAATCTCTCATTCAATTTTGAGTCAAAATATTATTCTGGATATCGGTTTATATTTCTTGCATGTTAAAGAAACAGATATGTGTGTATATATATATATATATATATTCCCCCCCCCCCCTTGGGATATGTTGCCAGTTTATCTCATTTTTTTTTCTCCCCTTTTCTCTTCCATGTTGAAGATGCTGCACACTCTGTGCTCAGAGTCACTGCTGATGGGAAGGAAGCGCGGTACCTGAATTCTCAGAGCATGTTGCCAATGCCACACACTGTGCATTGCCGAGACTGCGTGAAACGATCACATCAGAAAGAAGGGTAGAGGAAAACATGCTTTAGAAAAAGCCTTCGGCACAGAGCTGTCTGGGGTTTCCCAGGGAGAGATGCCTGGGCAGCAAACCGGGTGCTCCTGAGAAGTACTGTGTGTCTGTGCATGTGTTGGCTGCACGGGTGTCCTTCAGGCGCAGGGTAAAACTACAGCGTTCAATTCAGGGCAAGGAACGTTATCATTCAGTGTCTGAGAGGGATGGGATGAGGTTGTCTAATAAAGACTTCAGTAGGACCCATGGGGCAGTTAATCATATTGTTGGCATGACTCCATTAGCTCCTAATATTCTTGTAAACCTCGTATTATTCTTAGCGTTCATGCTAAGCAGCCTTCATATCTTTACATTTTCTAGCAAATCCTAGAGGCTACTCTATATTAATTTATATATATATATTTAATAATTTTATATTTTGCATTTTTTTAAAAATTTCTGTGGCCACTTTGAATAAGTCTGTGTTTCTTTCTAGCTTTTTATTGAAGTGCTTTGTGCCAATCATTTACATTTCTCATTTCGATTTGGATTGTTTTGAGAGTATAGATACTACCCTTTTAAAGAACGGAGTAAATGTATTTTTGAATTGAAAGATAATTCAGTCCTTTTAATTATAATGTTGCAATTAAGTCAGTCTGCTCATAAAGCATAGGCTGCTACTGCATTGGAGTTCCCTTTTATTCCTTCTGATGTAAACAGCGGTAGCCGATGCTCTCCCAGTAAATACTCAACCTCAACATATATGGAAGCTGCATTTGAAATATTGACTCCTATTATTGAGTTTTTAAAGACCTATTTTACAGACAATTAACCACGACTAGCAGCAGGTTTTTGAAGTGTTATGTTGTTTTGACTGCATACCTGATGATGTTTTAATAGATGTCAACTTTTATGGAAATACAAGAATTAGAAACGCGGGTGGATTTTTCAGCAGCACAAAGGATAATTGTGTGTCTGACTCATACCAAAAGTTAATGCAAGTTGAGTGCCAAGCCCTTTTCTTGCCTCCAGATACCTCGTTCAGAAGGATAACTAGTTTGTGCTCCCACTCTGAGACCCAGTATCAGTTATGTGTACATTTAATATTAATTCCTTTTTTTCTTTAGTTTTTTTTTGCATAGCACTTTTTCAAAGTGAAGTGTACGTGAGTTCTTTGAAGTGAGTGTCGCTTCTGTGTGTGTTAAGATGTGTCTGTCGTGGGCGTTGGCGGGGGTGATGGGGACAATAAATACTGCCTAGGTACTTTAAAATTCGTTATTATTCTTTAAAATTCTGGGTAGGCTCCTCTCAGCTGAATACAGTCTTTCCATAGAAGGCTTAGCATTTTGATGGCCAGGTGTGTCAGAACTCATCAGCTGCAAATTCATATTTGCCTCTTGTTTTGTTGAAAAGTGTTACCTACACATTATTTTTTAAAGACTAGTGTTGTTGCAGTTATTTAGGCAAAGGAAGCCTTTGCTGATGGTAAAAGGAAAAGGCAGACATCCAGCATTAGCCATAAAGCTGTTACAGATGCCATGCCCTGTTATGATACAGACTGTTTTTTGGACTTCATGGTTTTCTTCCTGATACTTATTAGAGTTTACTGCGTTTTCTTTGTTCTCCTTCTCCACTCAAGCTGGAATCTTATTTGACCAAGCAGTCGAACAATTTTTCCTTTCTTAAGCTGTATAACCATTTCTTTTTGTGGAAATGTTGGCTCTGATCCAGCATTTGAGTCAGCAGGAATTTCCACTCACTTTGTGTGAGGTCTGCGGAAAAAAAATGATGAACTCCACAAATCCAGACACAACTTCTAACGAGTGATATCCCAATGGACAGGTTGATTGCTGGAAAACATTAATCGGATAAATGCTTCTTAGTAGTTTCTTCTTTGGTGTGAGGCCAGAGGATGATGTGTGTGAGAATAAATGTGTGTTTCTTACTGACCTTGTGCAAACCTTGATTTCCACTTTCTTTAAGTAAGACCCAAGAGAGCAGCAGCAGTAGGCAACCCCACAGTCCCACCGAGGCTGTCCTCATCTCCAGCACTGGCTGTGCTGGCTGCCTGGGGAAGTTGTATAAGAAGAGGGCAAATACAGAGACTTTCTTGCATCCCCTTCCACTTCTGACAGCCTGAAGCTTCATGGTGCCCTGAGCTGGAGGTGGTGCCTTCACCTTAGGGGTGATTTCCTTATTAGCTCTGATAGATGTTTCATGATGAATCTTCTAAATCGCTTTTTGATACCATTTGTACTGCTGACATCCAAACTTCCTAGAGCAGCAAGGTCCAAACTTTAATTCTTCATGAACCTGCTATGCTGTATGCTGAAAACATGTTTGATTTTGCTAACTGTATCCTTGATCCCTTCGTCCGGATCATTGATAATGATATTAAAGAGAACAGGTCCCAGTACTGAGCCCTGGGGAACACCGCTTGTGACTGCCAGTTGGACTTAACTCCATTCACCACAACTCTCTGGGCCCAGCCATCCAGCCAATTTTTTATCCAGCAAACTTGATAGGTATGGGTGTCTTATTTTTTATTACTCTTCTTTTCACCATATACAGCTTGCACTAATTAACTTTCCAATTGTAAGAAAACTGAGCATGAAATAATCTCCACGAGTAAAGACCTTAAGCCAAAATAGTGACCTGAACTTTGGCTCCTTTGGATACTGCAACCTAAAGCTGGAGTCCTCCAGGACTGTTTAGGTTTGAAGGCACAGCTACACTCTTCCTTAATATTAACTGAAACTACTTGTAACTTGCAGCATTGCAATTTTCATTTCACCGTTCTCTTCTTTGGGGAATTTCTTACGTTTTTCTCTCTGTCTGGTTCCATCCCTTGGCTACTTACTGCCACATTACACGGTTAGGAGGTGAAAAGTAAACTCTTAATATCAACTCCATCATGGACCTTTTTCCCACCCTTGCAGTATGATACCCATCTGTTGACCAGACTGATGGAATGAATGATGAGAGATACCCTGTGAGATGTGTAAAGCTATTGAAAAATAATTTTTTCCCTTTTCCCTTTATTGTAGTCATAAAAAATAGATTATTAAAACTGTTTTATAAACATGAATGAGCTAGAAAATATTATGACAACGAAAGTTACTAAAGATAGAGAAATGAAATTCTAAGATGAGATTTATCTTCTTACTCTAATTTGTACTCCTGCTGTACTGTAAATGTAATAACCATCAAAATGAAAAATGCAACAGATTGATAATACCATTGAGTTTTAATTAAACCACTGAATTGAAAAGGGCCCAGATGGATAACTGGAAAATGTAGTTATAAGCCTGGTATGAAAAATGCTGGATTGCTAGTGATATGTCTTATAAATAAATGCTATGCCAAAAATAACCTCATTTTTAGAACATCTTCCTAAAATTAATCATTAAAGTCTCTAAAACAGATGGTTTCTAGATTTTATTTAATTTGGCTGCCAAACACTTATTACCCTAGATCAGGAATTGTGCTTTTAACAAATCGCCGTGTGAGTTCATCTCGTCCAGTGCCGCGGTGCCCCGTGGAACGGAGAGGCGATGCCGAGGTGTGTGAAGGCTCCGGTGTGTACAATCACAGCTCAGCCTCTTTAGCTGTGGAAGTCGCATTCATTTGGCACAAAGTCCTCAACGCCCCAAACCATTCAACGCGTTGAACGCTGCTGAGGTAACATCACATCTTTGGCTTTTTTCAAATTTTGCTGAAGTGGAGACTTTTAATAGAAGGGTAGCTACACCGTTTGATCTTTCCTGTTTCCTTTTTTTTGGTCAGATTATTCCAGGTAATATTTTTGTCACTAAACAAGCTGGTGTGTGTTTTCATCCATGTGTCTGCACGACTGAGTACAAAAGCTCACGAGTTTTGCCAGTTTTATTTTCTGGTGAAGTTTTTTTCCAGTCATCGTCGAAGGGATTCTTCAAGTTATTTTGTAGATATCTAAAAGTAAAAAAAGTGCTAGTCAAATTAAATTAGCGGTGATCAAATCCTGAAATTAGCATAGAAGGTTGCAGAAATCAATATCTTTTTACTTTCAAAGCTTGTTATCTGTACCTTCTCATGCATTAATTCTAGAAACTTTATGCTAAATGATGTAAAAATTGATCTAAAGCTTGCAAAAAAATCGGTGATCAATAATTTTCTTCTGGTTGGAGAGAAATTTATTAAATTCTATAGGTATTACATTGCCAGATATTCTTACTGAGCTCTGTTGTAATCACTACATTATTCTTGACTGAGAACACATTAGCTGTAAAACTTCATGAAATGAGAAACAGAACCTTATAAAGATTTTCTCGGGGTATTGTCAGTAATGAGTTGTGCAGAAAAGTGGAACACACTCTCTTTGCCAGTGAAGACGTGTTTATGTCTGGGATTGTGTTCCTTATCATTATGTAAACATTTTTTTCATTATAAATTTGGAGAAACATTAAGT
The DNA here is from genome assembly GCA_025345505.1 of Todiramphus chloris collaris. Classification (NCBI taxonomy): domain Eukaryota; kingdom Metazoa; phylum Chordata; class Aves; order Coraciiformes; family Alcedinidae; genus Todiramphus; species Todiramphus chloris. Next base: position 36,389,922 of record JANVCC010000022.1, read on the forward strand.
AGTTGGCTGTTTTGTTTTGTGATTTTGTTTGTTTGTTTGTTTGTTTGTTTTGTTTTTCTTTTGTTTTGTTTTTCAAAGAATCACAGTACTTTAGGAGTTGGAAGGGACAGCAAAAGATCATCTAGTCCAACACCCCTGCCAGAGCAGGATCACCTAGATTAGGTCACACAGGAACAGATCCAGCTGGGTGTTGAATGTCTCCAGAGAAGGAGACTCCACAGCCTCCCTGGGCAGCCTGTTCCAGGCTCTGTCACCCTCGCCGTGACAAAGTTTTTCCTTATGCTTCTGTGGAACCTCTTATGCTCCAGCTTGCACCCATCGCCCCTTGTCCTATCGATGGACATAACAGAGAAGAGCCTGGCTCCATCCTCCTGACACTCACCCTTTATGTGTTTATAAACATTAATGAGGTCACCCCTCAGTCTCCTCTTCTCCAAGCTAAAGAGACCCAGCTCCCTCAGCCTCTCCTCATCAGGGAGATGCTCCACTCCATCATCTTTGTGGCTCTGCACTGGACTCTCTCAGGCAGTTCCCTGTCCTTCAGAACTGGGCACAATATTCCAGATGCAGCCTCACCAGGGCAGAGTAGAGGGGCAGGAGAACCTCTCTCAACCTACCAACCACACCCTTCTAATCCACTCCAGGATGCCATTGGCCTTCTTGGCCAGGAGGGCACGTTGCTGGCTCATGGCCATCCTGCTGTCCTTGAGGACCCCGATTTTCCTACTGTAATGATTTAACTTGCCCTTGCTGTGACCAAATTAATTTCTTAGAGCAAAAATTTAGAGCAAGAATGGTGAGGTTCAGGATATCATTCAGAGATGTGGTTGAAAAATTAACTCCCGCTTCCTTGGCTCTGGTGATCGCTGGGATGATTTTAGGAGGGTGTTGGTGATGACTGTAGGGACACCTCTTTGGGCTGAATCATCTGTTTCAGCTACTGCGTATCCAGTGCTTTGGCAAGCTGATTTTTAAACGATGTAGTTTTATTTTCTGGCACTGTGGCTGCAGCTGTCTGTTCTTTACAGCTGACATTGTTCTTTGCTGATCAGCAGAGGTGTGCTCTGGTCCAAATTCCGTTGTCTTTAGGAAACCCTCTGACTGGCTGCAGTACCGGTGAGCACGTAGGGGTGTGTTTGTGCTCCAAGGAAAATCCCCTCTTGCATTAGGTACTGATTTCTTGCCTTGTTTTGCTGACTGCCAGAGGTTTCTCCTGGTACACTGTCTGCCCTCTTGCCTTTCTTTCCCTGTCCTTTTTGGTATTAATTTTCAGCTGTTGGAGTATACTTTTCGTTTCTGTAGGGATGTCACTTGGAGTGAAAAATAGGAGTTGTTGATATTCATGTAAGTCACTTCCCTACTACTTCAGCTTATTTTGATGATTCAGGAGAGCCTGCACGTTAAGTAAATTGAATGGCAAATATGACTTCCTATTGAAGAGACAGGAAAAATACGATCTCAGAAAAAAAAAAAGTGAAAAAAACGTCTGTTTTATGCTGAATAATAAATAATTGAAACTGACTGACTGAATTGTCAGAAAATGCTAGTTAATAAATTATGACTGATGTCTAGTGCTATTGTAATAAGGAAAATTTCTTTCTGTGTATTATAAGTCACATGTAAGTGTAAAGTTAGCATTTAAAGCACATACATTTAAAAACCCAGTACGATACTATGTTTACACATGTATGTGCATGTTAACTGTATGTGTTATACCTTTAGAGGAGTTCATATGTTCCTTATGGAAAATATTATACAATGGTGTGATACAAACTTTCCCTGAATCTCGTGTGTTTTTATCTAAAGGGGAGTACCAATGAGTTGAAGCATTGCTGATTCTTTGAGCAAACCTAATTGAAGTTAGAGGCAGCCCAGATAACGCTTGTTATCACTGTGTCAAATTTTGAGCAGTCACACTTAAATTGTTACAAGAAGTGGGCTTCTTTTTCATATCAGGGTTTCTAATGGATTTGCATCATCAGAAATGAAGAGGCAAAGTTTACATTCTTTCTCACTGGAATCAATCTTACAAAGGAAAACATTGCCATCTGTTAGTTTTGTACTCAGAGCTTCCCTGGTCAGGCAGAGCGAGATGCTGTGTGTGCTTAAACTGTCGTCTCGGGGAAGCCTTCACTAGTGTTTCCCAAAAATGGCTTTCATGGACAGAAGCATTTCAGTACCTAGCAACTGAAAGTTGTGCATTTTGGAGTGTTTGTCCTTCCTCTGCTCCCCTAACCAAGCAAAATGTATGCTTAAGGTGCAGAGACCGTAAGCATATTTAATGAAAATCCTAGTTTAGGAGCAGCTCAGTCTCACAAATAGGGTTTTAAAAGATTCTCCCCAGTTGTTAGGTGCAGCTAGGTGAGTAGAAGGCAGGCTGCAAAATCCAGCTGGTGAGCACTTCACTCCACCAGGTCGTGATAGCTCTGTCTGCAAATGAAATGGTTTCTAAGGGTAGACTGAGGTGCCAGCCATCGCCTGCCTCTTAGCATTCCTTTTGTAACTTCAGATTAGTCATCCTTTCAGTTTCCTCGTGGTTAAAGTGCATATTATACATGCAGTATACAAAAATTGCAAAGCAATTGTTAGGCTGAAGCTTTACAGACTCCTCCTCATTCGAAACCGAAGACTATGGTGAATGAATTATTCTCTCCAAAGCCCCAGTTGTAAGTTAACCTGAGCCAAAAGTTAAAAACCCACCCACGATCCTAATTGCCCTGTAATTCCAACAGTGTTATTGCAGGTCTCTTCAAATCTGGACTCTTACATTTGGTGCAGGTTCCCTGGTGCATCTTCATACCCTCGCCCTTGTTAATTTTTGCAGACTTGGCTTTGAAGTCCAATTTTAGGGCACGGAGGTTTGTTAGAGCATGGCAATCTAAATAATGTGTACTCGTTTACTGCTATTGGTGTTATATGTTCATATATATCAGTGAAAAAGTAACTTTCTCATGTATATTGTGTGGGGCTTTCTTCTCATGGGAGTGTGTTTCCCCTCCTGCCTTGCTGGGGGTGGGTGCCAGGGCATTTTGGAGCTTGTCCTCGCTGTGATGCCACGTGCTTTGGGAGGTTTATGTTGCACCCAGCCTCTGGGAGTTTGTGTTTTTGTCAAGTGTGGGGTTTTTTTTTGTTTGTTCTCAGCGGGTTTTTTTGGGTGTTTTGTTTGGTGTTTTTTTGTTTGTTTTTTCCTATTTTTTTGGGGGTTTTGTCTTTTCTTATGTTTTTGCTTTGTTTTGGTCTTGTTTTGTTTGTTTGTTTTCGGCGATGGTGGTTGTTTTTGTGGACGAGAGAACCTCTGTGTCTACCCACCCCTGATGCCAGCACACCTCTCTCTTCTCCAGGACCTGCTGTAGGGTGGTTGGGTGAAGATGGCCATCTCTCACGTGCCTTTTCACAGGGTGTAGGAGAGGAGCCTCTGTTCCTGGTGAAATCACCCTCTCTCACCGTATTGTCACACTTTGTCTCGTGAAGTGCTCTGTGAAGCTCGACTGGGACCTCCTGAGTGATACCGATGTGGAAATACTGTTCCCTTTTTTCAGGTCTTTGATACTTCTACTGAATCTCAGTAAACGTGAATCTACTCACAGTGTGCTCTTTCAGCTGGAGGAATAATGGGTAGTTAATGGATAGTAAAATTTGGCCTTGATTTCTTGACTTGCAGGAGAGTAGTGTGTACTTCTGTGCAGCGGTGAGGTATTTCAATACAAATATTATTGTGTTACAAGGTCTGGTAAAATTGCTTTGTCACGAGCGTGAGGAAGTGATGGAAATGGCTCCAGCAGGATGCTGCCTGCTGGGGTGCACTTTCTTTTGATATAATTTGTAGTTCAGCAGCTTTGCAATAATTTTCTAATGAAAGCATGTGCTATCATTTCTGTCTCTGTTTCCATGACATTAAAACCCAGGAAATAAAGGCAGACATTTAGTCCTCTGTACTTTAGAGATGTGTGAACAGTCTGTTGAACCACTGCCTGAAGAGTATGAATTGCCTTTAGGAGGAGTAAAAGAACTGTGGACCTCTGAGTCTCATGTTTTACTGGTTTACCTATGATCTTCCAAAGCTGTTTCTATTTGTTAATTCATTTATAGAGCAGTTGCCCTCTCTGAAAGTTTCCTGCCAGCCCGTCCAGGCAAAGAGAAAATCAAATACAGAGTAACTATCCAGTGAAGTGCAGGAAACTTTTATATACAGTAAAACTGACAGATAAAAGTGGTGGTAGGCTTACTGGAACGCACTTGATGAAAAGCAACATGTAGTCTGTGATATATATGAGGGAAAGAGATAAAAAAAATAATAGCTTTTAAAAGAGTCCAAAGAGGGCTTTTTCTGCAGTGTGAGGAACACGCTTCAGGGCTCCTAATCACCTTACTCAGCACTTTAGATGAAGGGAACAGTTTTGGGAGAGAGAGAGAGATGTATAGATACCCCGAGACCAGTGCCCCAGTCTGAGATGCACTTAGCCCCCAGCAAAGACCTTGTTCCAACCATGGAACTGATGTTGCAGCCTTCACAGACACCAGCAGGTCAACGTGGTGCTGCTGTGGAGTGAGTATCTGCCAGTGGAGCTAGCACCAGGGCAATCCTGCAGTAGCAGAAGATTACTTGTGCTGAAGCAGCTACTGCAGACTCTTGCTGTATGGGGGGGGCTTCTGCTTCTACAGGTATGGGGGCAGAATGTGATCTCAGATACCTGGACAGAACAGGCAGATCTTGTAGGTTTTTCCCTTCACGGAGAGGGAAGCCTTGAACAGAGCTAGGTATTTTTAGTATATGCAGAGCATTTCTTCAGAGAGTTACAGTACTCTGGCGTTGAAGAGAATTGCAAAAATGTCTTTTTTTAAGAATGGAGCAATACAGAAAGAGAAAATTACTTGTATTTTATGCAAAGTTTTGATCAAAGTGTGATGTGGCAAAGTGTTTGCACTAATTTTCCATCTGTAGCAAACTGTTATAAACAGTGACCCATCTGTTTCAAATTGCTGCTTTGCTTGCACATATATAAATTCAGTGTTTTGCATAATGCAGTTTGTTAAAGAAGTGCACCTGACTTTTTTTTTGTTTGTTTGTTTGTTTTCCTTTGCACTGTAATATTTCATGGAGTGTGTTAATAAATGGCATTTGGTTACTTTTCGCTGAGCATTCAGGTTTTGAGAAAGAAAGCAACCATGTCTAATAGAAGAAACTGTGCTTCAGCTTGAAGTCAGTGACAGAAGTGCCTAGCTGCTTAAAGGCAAGCAAAGCTGGGCCATGGTGTTAATGTGAAAAAGCCATGATTATGCTTGTTCGATCTGAAGTCTTTAACATAAAATTCAGGTTTTCTCACCTAATATACTAAAACCATATGGAGAATCTTACCCTTCGATCCTCTTTCCACCTTGTTTTTGGTTCCCTCGCATCAGCATCATCATAGTTTTGCTGTGGTTGCCGTGTTATTCTGCTCTCTCTTCTTCTCCTCTTCTCCTCTTCTCCTCTTCTTCTCTTCTTCTTCTCTTCTCTTCTTCTTCTCTTCTCTTCTTCTTCTCTTCTCTTCTTCTCTTCTTCTCTTCTTCTTCTCTTCTTCTTCTCTTCTCTTCTTCTCTTCTTCTCTTCTTCTCTTCTCTTCTTCTCTTCTCTTCTTCTCTTCTCTTCTCTTCTCTTCTCTTCTCTTCTCTTCTCTTCTCTTCTCTTCTCTTCTCTTCTCTTCTCTTCTCTTCTCTTCTCCTCTTCTTCTCCTCTTCTCCTCTTCTGCTTTTCTCCTCTCCTCTTCTCCTCTTCTCCTCTCCTCCTCTCCTCCTCTCCTCCTCTCCTCCTCTCCTCCTCTCCTCCTCTCCTCCTCTCCTCCTCTCCTCCTCTCCTCCTCTCCTCCTCTTCTTCTGTCTTCTGTCTTCTCTCTTCTCTCTTCTCTCTTCTCTCTTCTCTCTTTTCTCTTCTTCTCTCTTCTCTTCTTCTCTTCTTTTCTTCTTTTCTTCTTCTCTTCTTCTCTTCTTTTCTTCTTTTCTTCTTCTTTTCTTCTTTTCTTCTTCTCTTCTTTTCTTCTTCTTTTCTTCTTTTCTTCTTTTCTTCTTTTCTTCTTTTCTTCTTTTCTTTTCTTCTTTTCTTCTTCTTTTCTTCTTTTCTTCTTTTCTTCTTCTCTTCTTCTCTTCTTCTCTCTTCTCCTCTTCTCAAAATATCTAACAGTTCATTAGCACTGTTTTTATGAGCCCCTTTTTTACAATGTTGCTCTTTGGTTTTCAGTATATTCAAGGAGTCCTCTACACACCGGGAGATCTCTGAACTCGTTTTCATTTTGTCTTCCAGTCACAACAATAATGAAAGCTTTGGAAAATGCCTCACCAGCAAGATAAGCCATCAAGTCCAAAGATGTAAACAGATTACAGTTGTACTCACTTTCAGCTTTGCCCACTCTACCAACGTGCTGTTTTACACCTGGCTTTGGAAATCATGTAGTTGATTGATATAGCAATAAAAGGACATTTAATAGCGACCAAGATAAAAAGCTTTGCCTAACACTCTTCGTCGCGTAATAACGATCCTCACAACATTCAAGACCTCCTTAAATGATGAAAGTATAACACATAAAAATGTTGTCTGACAAAACCCTCCACACTTTGAAAATTGCTTCTAGGATGAGAGGACCAATTAGAGAAAGAAAAGTCCCTATTTCCTCTTGAGACACCTGTCATTGCGAGAGAATTTGGAATCGTGGGAAATAGGAGGAAGATGAAAACAGCTTATCAACCCTTTTTGGGGATGGAGATATTTCCTGATGCATGGTTTTATTACTGTTTTTGGTTAAAAGGGGCTTTGGTGACCAATTTTTCCACTCAAGAAAGTTTAAACGGCAGTCAGTAGTTGCTGAATATTTTTTGACCTCTTGATTTTGTTATAACTACAAATTTAGTTGAGGATGGCAACTATTACTTTGCCAGAGTCTCAAGGAATTTATTTCTCTTGTTAGATGGCTGGTGTATGTTGTAAATTCAGTCTGAATTTATTCTTTTAGGAATTACATCCTCCATAGCCAAGAGCAAATTCTGACCTCCCCCCCCCCCCAGGAATTTGTTTCTTTTGTAGGGAAAGGAGAACCCCTCATACTTCTGTTCTTTACCTGAGTGGAACAGAAGAGGACCTTTGCTTTTGTTGACTTCTTTACTATATATCAGTTACGTAAGAGGAAACCAGGAGTATGCACAGTGTTGGTAATAGGAAAGGGGAAATACGTTCAGGCTGCAAAGCACGTTTAGTATGTTGACCTTTTTCGGTTTTTTTTCAGCTAAGGGAAGTGGTCATAGAAAAAAAATGAAAGGTGTGGAATGCTGACGTTTTTGTTGAGGCAGGAGGTCTTCAGTTGGAGGCTGCTGGAGCCTTTTTCCCTGGGTCTTGGGTTAAATGAGGTGTTTGTTACTCTGTACTGGAGCATGCTTCATGGCAAAGTGCAGGCAATGAGTTAGGAGTTGCTGTATATGGCTTACACTTCATAGGCTGTGCAAAAATATCGAATACAGGGCTTAAGAGATTGTACATATGAAGGAGAAAAGAATCAATTTAAGCCAGCGAGTCATGGATTTTGCTATTCTGGTGCACCCAGTTATTTCGTGCGTTACAGTATTTCTTCCAAGATTGGGACAGTAGTTATTTAGAAATATTTGAATTTTAGTGTACTTTTTTTATGGGGTAAAGGTAGAACAGCACTGCCAGGGCAGGACTGTGGGTGAAATCTGTGCAGTTTAATCAGAAGCTAAATATTTGGTGTGGATGGATAATGGAGAGGTGGCAGAGGTGAAAATCACGTTTGAAACACAGATTCAAGGTTATGTGATAGTTGGGTTTCTGCTGAGAGGAGTGTTCACAGTGGAAGGCATGTGCATACTTTTCCTATCCCCTTCTAACACGATTTGCCATCTTGTGCTGAATTAAGTCTTTTCCCATCTCTCCCCAGGAACCTTCCAAGTTTTCAGCGTTGTGTGGCTCAATAGACCATTTCAGCATCTATTTGTCAGGGATAGTTAGAGGCTTAAAAACATTTCAGGTAATTAATGGGATATGCCTCCTTAAAAGTAAGGATTTATATGCTTAATGCCCACAATTTTTTCTTCTTTTTTTTTTTTAATGCTTCACTCTGTTAGGAGTGACTTAAAGGTACAGATTCCTACTGAAGCAGCTGGAAAACTCAGGGTTATTTAGAAAGACTAGCTTTAACCTCACCTATGTCTGTACTGGTGAAAGAGAAGCTTCTCTGGGGAGAAGGTCCATGTGTGGGCATGACCTCGGTGCTCCCAGTTTGTTGCTGGAGAAACCTATTGCTTTCCATTAATGGGAGAGGGCTCGTCCCTGTAGGGTCCTTCATGACCAGTCAGTGTGTGAGTACCCACCCCATCCTGTTAGCAGCAGTGTTTTGCTCTTACAGACATAGCACAAGTAGATATTACAGATGTGATTTGTCTTTATGCCCTGACACCTAGCCAATGAAAATTAGTTGTGTGTGATTCCTCCTTCATATGCACTTCTAGGTAAGCTAGTTCACAGCAAATATGTAAAGTAAACACTGTGAAACTGCAGGGTGCTAACAGAATGCAAATTCCTGCATATCTATGTAGGACATTTAAACATAGTATTTTGCCTTTTAAAACACAAGTTCGGTTTGGTTTCTACACTAGCCACTAATACAAGGTGATCAAGTGATTTCCATTTCACAGGGAACATGTTATGTGCCTAAATGTAGGCTTGAGAAAACTCTTCCCTTTCAACTTACATCGGTAGAATTGAGTATCAAACCAGAAGGGAAATGCCTGAGGTGTTAATGTTTAATTGACATTGAGTCATACTGTTGGCACAGGATTTTCTCTTTTTTTTGTATTCTAAAAATACTGAATAAATATATCTGAGCGTTCCAGTGACTTTCACAGTCATTGACTCAGGTGGTATAGTATTCCATTTGGGGGTGAAATAGTATTCTGGTTTGTAACTGGCACTAGTTATTTAAAAAAAAAACCAAACAGATTTAAAAAAAAAGAAAAGGTACAAAAGAAAAAAATGTACCTTATCTGCCATTAAAATGTCTGCCATACAGAATTAACCTGATGCATGAAGACTGGGGTGTGTATCCTCTTCCTAGATCTCATCATATATATGTATATGTTGCTACTTTATTAGTGCAGAAATAATTTAATCATTAAATAGCACTGTAATTTACTGCAGTTCATAATTGGCAAGTGTTGCAATTAACAACACAACAGTGATTGTTCCAGATGCCACCGTGGCTGCACGGGCTTACTGGGCTTGCTAGCTGACGCAGATAAATTGGCAAACACAGGCAAGGCACATTTATTCCACTAATAAGTCTTTGCCTTTTTTCTTTTTTCCTTCTTTTTTTTTTCAGACAAGCAGAAGTATTTGAAATTAATTAATGGCTATTCTGTTTATTGCAAACTACAGTAAACTGCTCTTCTGCAAAACTGAGGTGCCTAGGTTTTGGTGTCCAGCAAGGTTTGGAGAGATTAAGCATCACTGCTTTGAGCTAAGGAGCCTTGATGTAAGATGACACTAACAGTCTTTTCGAAGATGAGAAATAAAAATCATCAAACATATAGTTTTAAAAGAAGTGATTCCCCATCCGTGCTCGAGGAGGCACAGGGCTGAGCAGTTCAAACTTGTGCTCTGGGAGAACACTGAGCGCTGCTGAAGGGGTAGAGGCTGGGGGGGAGGGAACCAACTTGGCAATTTGTGAATTAACACTGGCAATGGGAAATTGTTGCCATTTCAGTTCTTAAGTTGTCACTGGAAAACAGGATTAGAGGAGGAAGGATTTCTCTAAGCCTCGGGAGAAAAGCTATTGCAGTGGAATATTGACACAAGGAGAAATGCATATATTCTCTGCTATTAAGCATACTTAGGAGAAGAGTTCACTGCCAGTCACGGTTTACTGTTCTGATATTTCTCTGATGTAATTCATAGGAACAATCAGAGGAAGCTGCTTTCTATTGAAGTCAATCGTTTTCCCCTCTGCCTCTCTGGTGATTCTCCTCCCGAGTTCCCACTGGCAGCTGGTGGCAGTGATGCTGCCCTGCCTCCACGTGCCCACTGCTTTGAACTGCTGGGGTAAGGTCTTCCCTGGTGTAAAGACCCCCGCCAGAAGCGTGCTGCTTTCTGCGTGTGGTGCAGGTGCTTGTAGGTGCCATCGCTTCAGGTAACACTGGCTGGTGTTTTTCTGACCTGCCTTTTTTTCCTGTACAGACAATTTTCTTAGGTCTGTGTTTCTCAAGAAAATATAAGATACCTTCTTTAGAACTATTAGTTTAAAGTCAGTGTCTCTCCAGGTTTTGTGTGGCATATCAGATACTGGATGTCGTTCAATGGAACTACAGAATGTATAGATGAGAAAACGGTGTAGGGAATAGTGGAACTTGGTCTGGATTGTTTGGAAACAGATATGTACATAGCCAGCCGGTATAGATTGACTTGCTAAAGATTTATTTCTCAAAATGCAATGTTTTTTAGAGCACTATGATATCATTTTGGTTAAATGTAAGATGTTAAATCACTCCTAAGGGTGAGCAAATGGGACTAAACCAGTGGCAGCGATGAGATGCTCTCGCAGTGATTACTCGGGTTCTCAGGGGAAACTGGGGGGAAACTGCGAAATGGGAAATAAATCACATCCTGGCACCCATCAGTGTGCCGTGTATTACTTTTCTTAAGTGGGTGTTGGGGTAAAAACCCTACTAAAACCTGAAAGGTTCTTGTCTGGGCAGAGAAAGAAAAGGAACACCCTTAGGATGACAATAGAGAGAATGACAGAATGGGAAAGAAAATAATTTGTTTTACCGGCTTGATGTGGAGGTATTCTAAAAATGCATGAAAGAGCAGGATAAAATGTATATATATAGAATCCACTCATTCAGGCTTCTTACTGTTTTTACCCTCCAGTCTTCATGGCAATACCTTTGGGTGAAAGAACAAATAATTATTTCTGTTGTGGAGAAATGGTTTTTAGACTCATTTTAATAGGAAGTGTCACAGCGTTGTGAAAGACAAAGAATTGGAGGTGTTGTGTTAAAACAGGGTTGGGAAGCAGAGGCAATAGCACAGAGAGCTATTTTCAGGTTGGGTGATATCATCCAGGAGGAGAAGAAGGCTGCATAATCCCTTCCCCAAAGAGGTGAATGCTGGAGGAGCTAGAAGGAGCCTGAAGATCAGCTCTTTCTGCAACTTCTAACACCTGCTGATTGTTTTAACTCAAGTATTCAGCAAAATTGATTGAAGAAATAATGTGGTTTGTTTTAATTTTGTATTTTGGAATAATTGCAGTAGACTAGTAGGCTCCCTTTTGGTTATAAGCTCTCATCGTTTTCACCAATAAAAATTACTTCATATTGTTCCCTTGGGATTTTAATTGCATTACAAAATGATTGGCTCTAATAAACTTCTACAGTCTGTGATAATTATAATCAAATACGATATCCCTATAAAAACATAAAATTACGCTGAAGCAAAAGCATTCTTGATCATTAATTAGTGAACTATCAAAGGCATTGCAGATGGTGGTCGTTCGTGCTTTTTGGAATGAAGCCTGACCATCGCAGCCTCGGCTACGTGTAGTCAAACTACTTTTCATCTATTCTTCTATCAGTAAATGCATTTGAACATGTATTTATGTACATATCCTGTCATGAGCAGTACTTGTCTAAACCGTGGACTTTTTGGAGAGGTTTTGTGAAGAGCAGTAAAGCGTTTGGTGGCAGATTGTGCCATGTTTGAGTGGCAACAGAGGGGAATGAACCAATGAGGAGAGAAAGAAAAGTTAAGTGGACTCTGTATTTGGCAGCCAGTAGAGAAATCAGAATGACTCTCCGGCTCAGTGTTGGGCTACTGTGTTTGATAGCTTGGGTTGCCTCCTCGTAACATAGGGTGGAAGAGAGCTGTGGACACCTTGGTACCAACCCAAGTTCTTCCAACCTGTTTTCTTTTTTGCAGTGAAGTGCAAGTTTAAAGGCATGCTATGTTTCCTATTTCTGGAATCCTTGGAGAAAGTGGATCTACAGAAAGCCAATCCAAAACATTAACAAGGACAGGTGGGCTCATCTGTTAAAGTCTTGTGAGATGCTGTCATCAAAACTGTCGCAAGCACAGCTTTTTTTACAAAGAATGCCATCCAGAACTAAAGATCAGGAGCATCATTACCACCAAATTATCTTGATCTAATGATAGATGAGTCTCTTGTGTGTGGTATCAAGACATTTTTGTCTTATGGTTAGTTCCCTTCTAGTTAACGGGCATCACAGCTGTCTTTGAGTTGCAGGAAGGCTTTGATTCCTAAATCCTGTAAAGTGGATTTAGGTCCCAGTTTTCCTTTTATTGATTAAAAAAAGTTTAATTTAATTGCTTATGCAGTGTCTCTTTCCATTTTGCTCATTTTATCAGTGAAATACAGGCCCACATCTCTGACTTCAAACAGTTCCATTTCCATAATCAGCACATTTACCATTTTCCCCTCACAGTTTACTCATCGGTTGAGCTTGTCTGCCTGCCACGTGATCTGACCACAACAGCTAGCCACTCCTTAGTGATAATTTACATTGTTATTGTAATATGGATTAGGCTTCAGTTGGAAGCGAGTCTGAGTCAATACTGGCTTCTTTCCTGTGACATCTTAAATTATTTAACAGTCTGATACCCAATTGGAAATTCAAAAGACATTGCTTAAAATGCCTTTTGGCAAACTGAGGTCCATCAATGAAACTCAGCAATTGGTTTGACATCCAAAATGCGGGACAGAGATAAATGAGGAACAGAGTAGGAATGTGGACTCAGTCTGCTCACCTTGAATTGATGCTGGCATAATAGAGACCAGAATTTGGCTCTTTGTCTTCTCCTTTGGAAGATAATGCCGCGGATGCTTCTGTCAAGTGACTGCAGGTCTTGACACTCATAACCCCCTGAGTGGAGAATGTGGATGTAGTAGGGGAAGATATTTGGTTGTCTTGTAAAAACATTTTTCTACTATATATGCAAATGCATATATAAAAGCAGGCTGGAAGAAACTAATGAATTCTCCTGCCTGCCCATCCAGCTCGTTTGTCCGCGGCTTGAATTCTCTAAAGAGAGGAAATATGAAGGATTTTACAGGAACTTTGAGCTGTTGCTGGATGTGCAGGATGTGCACTGTGATCCGTAAACCCCCCAATCTTTGATCAGGGTGGTTGGCACCCAGGGGCTTGTTCTAAGGGTCCAGCTGAATGCTGCAGTCGTCGTGAGTCTGATGCCATATGCTGTTGTTACTGCTGTGAGCCATTTATGTATATACTTGATGCTGAGTTAATATTTTAATGTAGCTTATACAAACAGTGTCATCATAATTGCATCATTTAGGAGGTCTTTTTCTTTAAGGTGGCTGTATAAAGGTATCTCTGATACCTTGCCTTGCTGAAGTTTGAATGGAGGAAGTCTGTTTGCCCATAAATTATGAATGCAAAAAACCTCCACAGACTTATTATGCATGGCTTTATTCACATAGGAAACTTGAGGAGGGTTTTACACTCTTAGATATCTAAGGAAGAGGTTATAAAATGCTCTGATTAGTTAAAAGAAAAAAAAAGACAATCCTCTTGTATCATGAGTATCTTTGTCATGCTCAGTGTTCTTCAGTTATTACACGTGAAATTAATTATTTGAAAAGATGAACTATTGCAATACCCCAGATTCTGGACTTTGAAGTCAGAGAGCTGTAGTGATCTTGTTTTTCCAAGGCATTGCAGCACCTAATAAACATGCAGAATCTTTCTAAGAGGGATGATGCAAAACATCTTTATTTCTGCTTACACAAATGTCTGAAGCTGGTTTATTCCCAAGACTAAGCTATGTGGATATATTGCATTAGAGGAGGCACTTTGTGTTTTTCCTGGCGTTCTGGCAGAGTGCTCTGCTCGGTCTGGTTTGGGAGAATGTGATTCTCCATCCTGTTTGTTTGCAGTAGCAGGAGTGAAAAACCACAGGTCTGCATGGACTGAGAAAGAGAGTCCATCCCTCATGGAAGTCAGACTGTGTCTGTCTTAAGGTAAATTTTTCTCTGCTTGTTCTTGGGCAAGGAGGAAGCACACCTTAGAGATAAGTGTAGCCAATTAATTATTGTTAGTGTAACTGAAATCCTGAGTCTATTTGTTAGTAGTCCAGATGTAATTGTTAAAGAGTAGTGCAGTTAAAGTTACACCCCCGATTCTCAGCTTGCATACCTTTCCTGGTGTTACTCTCAGCTTGCTTCTCTGTGGCTTCATGCTGGTGGTGGAGACCTGGAGTCTTTTCCCAGGGGGAATATGATGGTTTCTCCCTCCTCACTGTAGGATCCACATGGGGTCACATCGATTTCCTAACTGGTTTGCACCCTTCTCTTTCTTCATTGGCCTTTGTTACCATGTTAGACTTCTGGTTTTTTTCTTCTTGTGTCCATCTCAAGATATACGTATCTCTGACCAGTAGTGAGTTAGCGGTAGTGGTGGGGTCTCCAGTGCCAGCCTGCACCCCATCCTGTGATGTTCACTCAAGCTTCTGCTCGGTTTGAGCCACTATCCCTGGATGCATTTAAAAGAGGTGTAGATGTGGTGCTTGGTGATATGGTTTAGTGGTGGACTTGGCAGTGCTGGATTAATGGTTGGACTCAAAGATCTGAAAGGTCTTCTCCAACCTAAATAATTCTATGATGGTTCTTTACAACTTACCAGGAATGTGGGAATGGGTAGCCTTGGCCTGCGTTGATCCAAAGGATGGTGGAATTTAAGATCTTAAGGAAAGTGAGGAAGGAAAGTGGTGGATTAAAGGTCTTTCCTTGATCTTGGAAGTACGGATTTTAACTCGTTCAGTGAATTGGGAATCTGTGGGAAGCTGTCCTGAAGGGCAAGGAACATACACGGAAATGTGACCCAGAAAAAAGTCCTGAAAATGATGCTGTTGGAGAAGCTTAGCTCAAGAGTACATAGGCTATTCTGTTTTCTTGAATTATTTCAGAGTGTGATGTCTGGGTGAATAGTAGGAAACTTCTGCTTTCTTAATCTGTTGGAAAGTGATTGCATGTGGAAATAAATAAGGCTATCCCATGGATATGGTGTGTGGTCACACATCTGTCATTATCAGGGGAAAATTCTTTGGGCAGCAACTACTGTAACCAGACAAATTTAGATAAATGGAAATGTTGACCGAGTAAGCATTAATAATGTGCATTTGCATGTGTAAAAATTGATACAGGAAAGCATTTAGTTGCTCAGTACGCCTGTCAAGGTTGTGTTATTGGTTTAAGTTAGAATACTTGGGAGAATGGAAAGATGGTTCATTGAAACAGTGTGAGAAGAGTGATGGGACAATGAACTAACCGATCTAACTGATGGAGCTGTCTGAGACCTTTAAGTGGAAGAATCTATGGCAGACCTGCCTAAATTGCATTCTTAGTGACTAAGCTCAGAGGTCCAACAGATATTTTCCTCTCCTTTATTCTTAAAGGGAGTAAAGCAGGAACAGTTTAAATTGAGCATACTGGTTTTGGTGTAAGATAGGATTTTTAATATTCTTTAAAAAAATCTAAAGTTTTTTATTTCTGTTAAAAGCACATGATGATTATGCACATTATTAACCATATACATGCATTCTGTTTATACTTTTTGGAACCCACTTTGTATATCTGCAGTAATACCCAGGTTTGATGCAAACTGAAAAATCTTTCTTCATCATCTGAGAAAGATTTTGAGTCATTTATGGTCAATTTTCAAGGATGAGGAATATCTTGAATTTCTAAACTTCAGATAGGACAGACTGTAAATATTTTTAACTTGTAATTAGTATGGATTAAATTTTCTTAGCTCCCTTCTCTTCATTGATTTTTGCCATTCGACCAGTCATTTCTATTTGTATATATAAAATATACGGCTTGCTGTTAAAAGGTTCTCAAATCAAATTGCCTTTGCTTACTTCAGAATATTCTGAATAATATTTATTATCAGAATCCTAAGAAAGGAATAGACATTTCTTAAAAGAAGACTCTTTCCAGCTGGCTTGATTGAATTAAAGAATGCCCGCTGGAATTAAAACTGAATTAAGAGCAGTTATTTCAGTATCCTTAGAGGAAGAATGAATTTTTCTTATTTCACAGAACTACAGGTGTGATTTATCTACAGCTGAGTGCTGTCCATCAGTTGAAGGTACAGACATTTATTAATGATGTAGTTCCTGGGTGGATGTTTCAACTTTGCTGTGAACTTTGTAATTCATTAAACCTGCCTGGGGAGAATACTGAGGGGTGGATTTCCTTCTGGAAGAGGCCAAGTAGTCCACTCCATTTCTCAAGCAAGCTCTTTCTATAGCAGTTTATTGTTTTCTTATGGTGATACTGAATGTCTGTGTACTGGTTAATGAACCAGCTGGGACATGCTAATGAGCTGGTTCATATGGAAACAGCTTACTCATATGAAAGGAGCAAAACTAAAAGCCCTTTGAAATCTGTGGTTCAGGAGTATTAGCTAAATGTTTTTATTCCCCTGTCCCCCCAAATCGCTCCTTGTTCTGCCTGCCTGGATTACTGTCAGGGGATTTGGAGTAATTAGGTGAGCAGATTTCAGTGTCTCGTCCATTGCCTCTCCTCATGTCATCTTCAAGATTACCCGCAGCCTCCATCGTGATCTCCAAGACACTGGAAGCATCTCCTCACAGAAGGATTGGGAACTGGCTCCAGTATTTCAGAAGCCATGATATGGCAGTTGTGATGTTTTACGTATGCTTCTATTCCACTGGGTACAGACTGAGTGAAAAAAACACTGATTAATTCCAAAATGTGAGCGGAATGGGATAATTTGGGTATAAATATCTCATAGCGTGAATATATATGTGTGTGTATATATTTCACAGCAAAGTTATGTGCATTCACACTTACATTCTTTTCCTTTTATTAAATAATTTATCATTTTTCTTAATTGTACGTGTCTGGAAATACGAAGCAAAAAGAACTACTTGTCTTGGCTGATCTTTTCTCCCATGCAGGCATCCCTGAGCTCGAGCACGTGGGTGCTGAAAGGTTACTTTGATAGCGTCTCCTTTCAGTAAGGTCCCATCAGGACTTGGGACTCGTCCGCTGCTTTGATGAAACACTTAGGGCAGCACCATCTTCTGTCAATATTTAGTAAGTCGGGGGATTTCAGATACTATCACGATGAACCTAAATTGAACTGAAAGCAGCTTGAGGCAGGAATGGCTTTTTATCTTCTCGAATCGTGTTTGAAGTTGTGAGCGTTCTTTGAAGCATATTTAAATTAATAACCACTGCATTTTCTTGATAATACTGGGAGAGATAACGTGGGATTTCCATTATTCTGGGTTTCGAGCATTTCCCAGTGAGGGTGATGAATGAACATCGCCAAGAAATTCTATTTTAAAATATTAGTTTTTGCCGTGTTGCTGAAATGGCGGGACAGAGACGATGGCCAGTGCTGATGTTTAATTTAAAACTGTCTAAAAATTTCTACTTGATGCCTTTATATGAAAGTGAACTTGAGGCATGCTTAGTTTCTGCAGGTTTCCCAGGCAGTCATGACAGTAGCGTGTTAGATTTATTTCGCTGGCTAAATGCTTGTTTAATATATTCACTAGAACCACTCAAGGCTACAAAACAGAACTCTTTCCAGTTGAGTTTTCATGCAAATACCGTTCTTTGCAGTGTAAAACATTAGAACCGCTCGGTACTCTTGTGTAAATTAGTAGCACTGTTTATAAATATCTCTGCGATGGAAAGCAGCAGAAGTGCCAGATGTGTAATTACGTTAGCACAGATATTCTACAGAAAGCTGCTTCTGTGAAACAGAAACAAGCTTAATGTGAAAATCTTTGCTGTTGAGAGCGTGCACGTTATGCACATCATTAACCTGTTAATTAAATCTATTAAGGGCTGCAGTTTTTGAGGCCTTGTTAAATGATTCCTTATGTAGAAGAATGTTTGTTTTTATAGACCTTCAGTTGCCAAGTGTGGGCTAATGCAGGAAAAGCAGATGCTTGCATCTAGATGTAAGGTGTGCCTACAGCACGTGTGCATCTGTAACTGATATTTTTCCATGGTACCAGTCTTTTACTTCCAAAAATCAGTGTGATACCTTTTATGGCAACAAGGACCAGATTTCTAAGGTCAGAATTGTTCATCTCTGCACAGCAAACATCCCCAGCAGAACACCTGAGTGCCCCCTGCACTCTGCCACATCTCTTAGTGGTTTTCAAAAGAAACATGGAGCTGTACTAGCGAAGTCATCCTCGGGACACGTACTCTCAGCTGTTTCCATGTCTGGAAGGATGTGTTTTCATCCTTTGTGCTGAAGCTTGTGAGAATGTATGTGAAGGGGCACGTCTGTTAGAGCTGCAGCGATAGCTGAAGACTCTTCAGAAACCTATAACCATTGTAAATGCAGAATACCGTGAGCAAAACACCTGCAAAAAAAGGTAGTGAATACCTACCAGTACTGTAAGGCTGACCTCTGAGCAACTTTAGAGCATAATTTGATGTTTTAACACTTCCATCTTTAAATTATTGGAGCTGGCATTCTGTTTCCAATTTTTTTTTTAGTTCGGCAGTGTAGATACTGAAAAGAAAAAAAAAAATCCCTAAACCCTGCCTCTTCCCCTCGAGGTGCTTGCCCCCACCCTGGGACCATGGGTTAGCACTCTGCCTGCTGCAGGACTTGCAGGGCTTGGGCTCCTGTTAATGCACTGACACAGATTTATGGCCAAGCCTGTGGTACTGTGTTCTCTGGCTATCCTTAGAGCATTGCTGGCTTTTCCTCCAAGGAATCTAACTCGGCTAGAAAAAGAAAAAAACTAAATTAAAAAATAAAACAAGTAGAAAATTGCTCTTTATGTTGTAAATGCTTTATTGTCCTGGTTCTGGGTTTTGTGGCTCTCATTTGGGAGGTCGGTTTGCAGAGGAACGTTGCAGAGGATGGTCTGTTTCTGTGGATGGGGGGGGTAGGTGAATTCCATGTTCTGCTCTCCATCAACTAAATAAATCTAATGTGCTAGTTAAAAAAAAACAAAGTTCAAAAGCATCACAGGTTAATGCCACTTCTCGAGAGATCCCTGGATCTCAGTCTGGCCTGATGCACAAGATCTTGGTGGAATCCTGTGTCCAGTTTTGTGCCCCTCTCTACAAGAAGGACACTGAGGTGCTGGAGAGGGTACAGAGGTGGGCTACAAAGCTAGTAAAGGGTTTGGAGCATGTCTCTTATGAGGAGAGGCTGAGGGATCTGGGGCTGTTCAGCCTTGAGAAAAGAAGGCTGAGGGGAGACCTTCTTGCCCTCTACAGCTACCTGAAGGGAAGGTGTAGCCAGGCAGGAGTTGGTCTGTTCTCCCTGGTGACAAGCGACAGAACAAGAGGCAATGGCCTGAAGTTGACCCAGGGGAGGTTCAGGCTGGATCTCAGGAAGCATTTCTTTCCAGAAAGGGTTGTCAGGCACTGGAATGGCTGCCCAGGGGGGTGGTGGAGTCACCATCCCTGGAGGTGTTGAAGAGGCAGTTGGATGTTGTGCTCAGGGACATGGTTTAGTGGTTTTGACAGGGCTGGGAGTAAGGTTGGACTTGATGATCTTGAAGGTCTCTTCCAGCCGAAACTATTCTATGATTCTATCTCTATCTGACAATATTTTGCTGTCACTCAGCTGTGTGTAGGTGTTTGGAACAATGCCTGGCAAAATCTGTCTCCATATGGGATGGAGATTTTCCATTCTTTCTTCACATACCTGCCTGGATATGCTGTGCTTAATCATGTTTTGTCGTTGTGTCACAAGATTCCTAAGATATTTCTAATCTGTGCACCTGCAAGACTGAGTGAGGTAACGTGGTCATATTCTTTTGAGTGCAAACTCAAGCATTTTAGTTACTCTCTTCTGGACCTTACAGTCAAAAATCTGAATTGATGATGTGATGGGGGATTATTTCAATTTGGAAATCAATGTCTTTGTCATCGCCTTCCTGTTACGTTAATTCCTCCCTGTCCTGCAACTGAATTTTTGTGAAATGGATTTAGTTGGGAATTTTTTTGTGGTGTGCATTTGTTTTTTCTTCAGGGTTGGTTTCTTGTGGTGGGTTTTTTGTGCTTTTTTTTTTTCTTCTTTCTTTCTTTTCTTTGGTGTTTGTTGTGTTTTTTTTGTTTTTGTTTTGTTGTTGTTTTCATTTTGATGTTTTTGTTTTTGTTTTTTTAATATTTCCTGTATGGCCACCATTCTTCCCTAAAGTGAAAACCACTTGCATCTCAAAGCCCTTCATCCTGATTTACGCTGTCTGGAAAGTTAAGCTTCTTGGCCCTTTTAGATTGATTAGACACTGCTCAACACTCAGCCATTCTTCCTGTCAGCAGCCTGTGCTCTCAGCGACTGCGAGACGAGCAGATTGATATACTGCTGGAGAACACTTATCATTCCAAACTTTGCTGTAGCTGCTGATACTGTGTATTCCTGCACAGCTATTTCCAAGTATTGCAGACAATTGTCCTTTTCAAAAAATGGTTTTCCTCTAGAATTCAGAGCATTTAAGAAGAGTGTCTAGAGTAAAAGGAAATGTAATTATAAATAATTAAAAGTGGATAATTAACTATGGTCTGTGAATAGAAAAAAAAGAGAGAAAATGCCCAGTAAAAGCAGTTTGTTTATCTCTACAATAGCCTCTCTTCAGGTTTCTTTTTTTTTTAATTTCAAATTGATTGTGCACATATTTAAAAATAGTACTTTTCACATGAATTAATTATGCTATCTGTTGCCAGGGAATCGTTATCATCGGTATTCTCCATCTATGCAGAAATACTAATTAGTAGCAGTTTGGGCACCATGGGAACTTCTGCCCATTGTGTAGCTCTTCTATAATGCTTATTAAGAATAATGACTGTCGGCCCATATGGTTGAGAAGATATTTCTGATAAGTACCTGGTGTCTATATTTTGCCATCTGCCTTTTCTGTTCTAAGAGCTTCGGGCAGCCCCACTTCTGCTCCAGAGCCAGGAGAGTACCCATGAGCAGAGGGACTGCCCCAGCCAGGGCTCATCAGAGGTCTCACCTGGAGAATATCCCTCAGTAGCACATCTGTACCACATCTGTAGGTGTGTACACATCAGCTCCACCGTTTAACCCCAGCCAGACTTGGTAGCGCCTCAGTGTGCGCTTCTGGATTTTGATTCCTGAACCATGGCACGCTGATGGCTGTAGTGTCTGAAAAAGTAGGCTGGCTTCTCTGCTGGGGTGGCTTATAAAATATGCAAGTTGGCAATAGCTTGAAGCTGAGCAGAAAAAAATGCAGTTCTCCTTTGAAACGATGTCTGGAGAAGGATGCACACTTTTCTGTCATGATGTAAGTAAATTCTGCTACTTCAGAAAGGTTCCGCAGGTGTGCAGGTTGCTGAATTACATCACAAAGTTTTCTGTGAAACAAAAACTTGAATTTGTAAAGTTCTGAAAGACAGAGCGTTGCTATTATTTCACCGAACAAATGTAATTTAAGCTGCATGAAAGAGTAAGAAAATTAGAAACTGCAGTTGTTGCAGCTTGGAAGAAGGGGCGGCAGTATCTTTGCTGTCTGCCAAGTAAACAATTATTGTAGAACCAATATAAGAATTCTTTTTGTGCCTTGGAGATTGAATATCAAGCAGACCTTGAACCGCTGGCAGTGCTTCCCCCCTGAGCTGTCCCACTGAGGCAGTGAACCTTTGGCAGGGGATTTTCGGGTGCTGTTCCTTTAGGAGTCCACCAGTGCTCATCTTGACATGGTTTGGAAGGCTTGTCGTGGAGCTGTTGATGAGGTGGTCTCTTCCAGAGCTGCGTGTCTCTGCTCTGCACTGATCCTGCCCATTGCTGGGCTGCCTACTCGAGAAGGTGGACCTGGTGTGAAGCCTGGTCTTTGCATGGTGGAACAAGGGCTTGGAGTGACTGCTGGTGTGAAGGGCGGTGAGGGGAAGCCGATGTATGAAAGGCCAGTAAAGCCCCCTGCAAAGCTTGCTGGTGTTAAACTAGCAGTATAAGGACCTGTATAAAAGTGGAGTGGGCCTCCTGAATCACCCCTGTGATACAGGGGAATAAGAAACAATCCCATTCACAAATACATCAAGCTCCCTTCTTCTTTCCTGGAAACAGCAGGAAACCTTTTACCTGGTTGTCTTTCAAGGGATCAGAGCTTTCCTGTGGGAGAGAAAGAAAATTTAAACATAGGTAGAGAGGAGATCAGGGATCAGAAGAAAGTGTAATGGAGATGGGTGTCCAGCAATGCCCCTGTATTTCCTCTGGTCTCCCAGCATTAAGCCGGGCAGTTTGTGTTGCAGATGTTGTGTAACCAGTGTTGTATTGATTCTGGGTTTTTTCCCCAGGGAAGTAGAGGTTCCCGTTGGGGAATATAAGCCCTAAAGTCAAGGTGGAGTGACTTAAGAAACATTTTTCATCTGTGCTTTCGATTAAGGTTACATTTACAAACCCTTTATAAAGGCTGTTATGTTTTAAAAGGAATCAGCTTTCATAGATGTTTGGAATTTTAAAAAGGTCAGAGTTTGATTATAACTATCTATAACCCAGTACTGAGATGGTTTTAATCTCGTATGCAGTAAACAACTCATAGTTGTAATCTGCTGATAACATCTATTTATACTTTTTGTTTTTATAGTACACATAAATTTATATACATTACGGCCTCATCTCTTAATGTCAGCTGCTATCAAGACATGGAATCTGTTCTCACAAACCCTCAAAATGTGTCGGATGAGTCTCACAGAAATGGTTTGGAATGTGTGGGTTCAGGGGTTTTCTTTTAATTTTTTTTTAACTGATTGTTGAAAGAAAATAATATTGTTCCCTGGGCCGTCCCTGGGATGTGGGCACATGATTGAGTAGCTCAGCTAACGCAGTTTACATTAGTGCATAATATTGAGAAGTCCTGACTTCAAGTGCCGAGGGATTAGTAAATCACTGCGTTTTCATAAACAGCACTGTTCAGTACATTTTGCTGCAGAATGCCTTTCTTGCTGGAGTGTGTCTTGAGTGTTGCTGCGTGTGGATAATAAGGGAAAAACCTGAAATGTAAAGTTGGAATAAACTGCTGCATGGCTACAAGTCGCACAACTTCACTTTTAGTCATACCTAAGATAAGACGGATAACTGAGCTGCTGAATCACTCATTTGTGTGGGTCATGAAAATGTAAAAGAACGCTACAGGTCTTTAAAATTAATCCCAGGAATCTGAGGAATTTTATAGGCCCGGTGTGACACGTTGCAAAGAGTACAACAGTCTTTTATTTTGTGCAGCATCTTTCATACAGGTTATAGTTGAAAGAGTTTTTTTTAATTGTTAATAATAGACAGCAAAATAATGCAGACAGTTAAGTTTGGGCAAGGAAGAAAGGCTGTATTTTGGCTGGGATACAGCAGTAGCTGCAGAGCAGGCATACAGGAGAGTCCTTCCAGAAAGGAGGGCACTTATGCTAACTACAGCTGTACTAATATTAGTTTGTAATATAAAATACCTAAATGTATCAGATCTTCTCTCCTACACTCTGTACAGAGCTGGTCCCAAAGATTTTGGGCTGTTTAGTCTGCAAGAAGAGATGTGACTGGACTGAGTGCACTGACATGGAGCGAGCATGACATACAAATGATAGCGCTGTCATCAGCATAGTAAGATCTTTGTCCAAATCATTAGAACTATTTTTCTTGGCATCATACTGAATTCTATTGCATTGTGCCAAGAAAGGATGTAGCGGTTAGGAAATATGTGGTACTTCATAGGATGTTGAACAGTTTGGTTCCTAATAAATAAATTTGTCCGAGTCTCATAAAAAATTCATAATTCTTCTAAAATTACATAAAAATTACATAGATCTCATAAAAACGTCTCATAAAATAACCGATCCCGAGGAAACCAATTCAGTGGGACTTATTTTTGCCACTGTTACTAATAGGTAAGATTAATTGGTTATAATGCCATTAGGAATAAAGCTCACGTGTTGTCCGAGTCAGTTGTTTTCTGCACAAGGAGGTGGAGCTTTCCGTTTGGTGTAAACGTGCTCTGGTGGAAGGATGCTAGAGTGACATCCAAAGTGGTTATATGACAGTTCAAGCAGACGGACTCAATTAAAGTGGACACTGCAGTGATCTTCTGGAGTTACAATCGCATCTGGTGGAGTTATTCCTCAGTCAGGCATTAATGAAGTCATTTGTCTCTGTTACGGTGTTTGGAGATCTTTGTCTAAGGATTAGGAGGCTCTGTTTAAAAACAAATAGTTAAGGTCTTTAATTACTCCTAAATTTGATGACAGGCAAACTTAAAAGTGTAGAAAATAGGAAAACTATTCCAGAGATTGTGTATTATTTTTTTGTTTCAGTGCTCCTTCACTGTTTTATGTATCGGATGTGACTTGGAGCATATCTGTCACCTGTTTGAAATAAATTACTAACACAATACTCTGTTTAACTGATTTGCTGATCTTGTCCTAAGTTTGCAAATTACTACATAGCTACAGGGACAGGATAATTGTGGAAGATGCTTATTGTTGAATGAATTCTCAGATGGTGAAATGATTGCAATTAAGCTAAATGTCACGTTAAACAGAGCATAATTGTTGTAGCAATCCTTATTAAGCAATAATGTACTTATTAAGGAGCTCTTATTTGGATTCCTGTTTTAGGTCTGATGTTTAGTAGTGTTTCATTTTGTCTGTACTATGTAATTACTGTCTGAATAGCCTTTTTGCCTCGTGCTTGTGTGACCTGCGTGTCAAAGGGCAGATGTCACTGTATCCTTTCAGACATAATTATTGCATAGTTGTAGGTAGGACTTGCAGGCAGAAATGGGTGCACGCTACGTAAATAAACAGCAATTGCTGTGTTATTGTGTGATTTTAATGGGATTAGAGAAGCTGTACGGGATGATAACACGATACCCTTTCTGTCCAATAAAAGATGGCAATCAGAACAGTGTGCAGTTTTTCTTTATTAGATTGTGTTTATTTATTAATCCCTTTCATGTTGTTACTGCTTGTGGTGTTACACATGTCTTGTAAGAGACAGTAGGATATCTTTACTTACAGTTTTCCATAAACAAACACATCTCTTACAGTTCTTGTGCAAGTCAAGCAAGTTGTGCTTGACTTCTCACTGTTGGAAATAGTGATTTGGTTGAATTTCTCTTTAGTTTGGTTGACCAATGTGTTTACTTGTGCTGTTGCATATCCCATGGTACTCTGCAGATCTCGGTGGTATTTTTAGTGAAAAACATTTTTCTTAGCATCCTAGTGGGCAAAGTCTTGCTTTCAGTTGGATGCTCCATCACAGTGATCAGGTCAGAAAGGACCATGGGAAGTCATGTGGTTGAATCTCGTGCTCAGAGCAAGTTCAACACTGAAGTCACACCAGCTTTATTCAGTCAGATCTTGAAAACCACCAAGGATGATATTCTACTGTCCCTTGGGGCAGCCTGTTCCAAGGGTTATCCTCATAGTGATGAGCTTTTCCTTTGTAGCCCTCTGGAACCTCCCCTGTTTCAAAATATATCCACAATCTTTCTTTCTCCCACCTCCATCCTGCTGTGCTGAGAGCAAACATCCATCCAGTATCTGATTAGGCTACAATGGTTAGGAGACAGAAAACTATCCTTTATCTTAATCTTTTTGTACTTTCTGTAGACAGATGTGAAATACATTTCATTTTGTTTAGTCTCCTGCTTTAATTGCCCCTGGCCTCCCATTCTAGATCAGGAGTTGTAAAGCATCTTTCTGAAGTTGAGGCTTTTGATGCCTAAATTCCAGTGGTTTTTTAACAAAATGTAGTTAATATTATTACTTGCAGTGTGCCGAGTTGTTTCTTCTAATTGACTAAGATTTACTTCAAGGAAAGTGTGAATTTAACACGACTCTTCTAAAAATAATTAAATTCTAAGTACAAAGCAGACTATTGACTAGGAAGTATTTACATCCTTCTCATTTGAGCCGCTGAACAGGATATTTAACTAAGCTATGAAACATTGTGGATAAGTTTACTGCCGCGTCCTGAAGAGATCATCAGGAAGTGAAAAAAAATCTATAGTAATGGGATTTGCATCTGATTTTTAACCTTATTTATCATGCTTCTTTTTTTTTGATACGCCAAGAGCGGGCTATGTTTTTAGCGTGTTTGCCAGAGAATAATTGCAGATCTTGATGTGTCTAACGATAGTGTAATTACTTACGAGTCCTTTTTTTTTTCTGGTAATTTTTCATTTGAAATTCACATCTGACATTAAATAATGGTCACTTCTGGCTTCTGCTGCATCTCTCTCTATCCTGCTAATATAAGGATGGGTAAATTTGCAGCTATTACATAGAGCAGTTCACGAGCAACACCCAGAGATGTATAAAAAGTAGTAAGAAGTTCTGTGCAGTAGTGAAAGAGTGGTGGTAGGTTTGGTGACTCCACGGTGGGTTTCAGTGGTATTTTTAATGCAGTTTACTATCCTAAGAAATAAGTAGTAAACCCTTAATTGGTGTTTCAAGGCCCTGTTGATGAGTAAAATACAGTTCTGCTCTATGCTGAAGTGAAATGATATTACTCTTGATTTTTTCCTTTAAAAACAATCTGGTGAAAACCCAGCTTTTCCTGTAGTAAAACTTACACATCTCAAAAAATTAAATGGCCTTATTGAACTGCTTCAGAGAAACAGACTCTGAAATAAGCTTGTGATGCAATTGCGTTGCGATGCTTAGTCTTTGGGCTCGTTACTTACCTGTGTTAAAAGACACCTGGTACTGGAGGTTTGGATTTTGACTATTATTTTTAGTAAGATGACAGTATATAAATACTCTGACGTCTGTTTTTTAATCTTGTTGGCGTTCTCTTAAATCACAAGGTGAAGTATCAAGGATGAACATTTAAATTGTCAGCGGACCTCTTAATGTAACTGAACCTCAAAGCCTATTTAAAGATTCAGGTTTTTGAATATTCTGTTTTTAAGCACGCTGAGTTCTGTTGAAAGCCTGTTGTTCGTGTAGTACAGCTCGTAGAGCACAGTGTAGTTTAATGCTGTCTTTCCCCATCCAAGAGAGGTGTCACCACTGAGTTCCTACCTTGGGCTGATAGCTCTGGGTGTGCAACAGACGCATAAAAGGGACAAAGATTTGACAAAAGCTCCACCTATCTGAACCCCAGCGACTCTGAAAAGCCCTCTTGCCCCTGCCTGTCCCCAGCGGGAGAAGATGCAAGACCTAGGGCAGAGTTGGAGGAGGAGGGAAGAGGAGCAGCATCCACAGAAGGGACATGGCAAGAGCATGGGATGTCGTGGAGGAGGAGCTTGCCTATATCCAGTTCCTATTTACTTTTCCTCCTTTATTAACCATGAAGCAAGAAGAGGAATTTTTCTTTGTATTTATTTTTATTGCACAATGTCAAGCCCCTGGCTCTAGAGGATTAACTCCTCTACTGTTGAAGAGAGCAAAGGGTTTACCAACACAGCTGTCGTTAGCTGGATGAAGTACCTGGAATTGTAACTGAAGCTATTATGGGGCTGTTCTCAGTTTTTATGTGTGTCTTTGGTTTTGTAGTGTAAGCACGGAACTGATTCCGGTAGTTTTAAAGTCAATTTAAAAAAAAACTGGACTGGAGTGTCGTTTCTTAATATAAATCAACCCATTTATTGCAAGTTCATTTTCTCCCTTGAAAGAACAGGAATTACAAGGCAGTTGCAGTGTACTACCAAAGCAATGTTATGAGATATTGGAAAGTTTTGAAACTTAGGAACGAGATGAGACCCTCTTGAGACATGTTCATCAAAATTCCTTTAATGTGTCAAGATTCAGCCTTTTCTCTACCTTTCCTTTTTGGTTTGTAAGTAATTTTTACTTTACAGCCTTCAGATTTTATTTTTGGCTTAGCGGATTTTTCTTGAGTAATACTGTCACAGAAAAGTCTTTCTATTTAGCCTTGTCTGATTATGTTCACTTTCAAATCCTCAGATAAGATTCATGTGATTACATATATACGTTCGCGTGCTCCAGAACTAAACGTGATGTTGCTGGGTTTAATTTTGATTTAATTTCCCTTCCTGAATGACTGGCTTTACAACCACTTACAGCCACGTGCTGCAGATGGAAACAACCAGCTCAATGTGCGTCCCAGGGTAATTCAGAAGTCGCTGCACGTGAGGAGCCTTCTCTGCTCTCGGAGCAGCACCTCACGAGACCTGTCCTGCAGTACAGACACTGTCATAGCAAGGCAGTTCCTCCATTTCAAACTCCTGTTAAGAATATGCTCTTATTTTCACTGTGTTTATCCTCACTGTTTTATCACCATGGATAACGATTCGACTTCCCAGTGCAGTTTATTCCATTGACTAATTGCTCTATTAAGACTGTTTTCCTCTTGTCTAACTTTACTTTCTTTTCCTATTAGATTATTGTTCCTTTATGAACGTTTTTATATCCATTTGTACAAGTGGAATTAAATATTCATATTTCCTCAGGCTTTGGGATGTGTTTACTGCTGCAGAAATGTGCCTAGATTGCCTTTAATTTGAGATGTTGTGTGGCTCTTTTTTCCCCCTGCAGGTTTCTTTGAGTGGTCCAGCGCTGGGAGTACGCTGGGAGGAGAAATGACTTGCAGCCTTTAGGAAAGTTTTAACCCATTTTAGGGACCAGCTGATAGTTATTTACTTTTTAATACACGGCAGGGATGGTTTGGATGCTGCTGGGCACCGGGAGAGATCCGTGGCCCGGGTATCGCGTGGCATTTCTCAACACCTCCTCTCTTGCAGGTCACTGGGGCCGGTGCGTAGGCGACTGCGGCTCGGGGGGCCTTCGGAGCCGGGCCATCTGGTGCACGCACGTGGAGGGCTGGACGACGTACCACGCGAACTGCGACCAGAAGGACAAACCTGAAAGCCAGAGGAGGTGCTTTAAAGTCTGCGACTGGCACCTGGAACTGTTTGAGTGGGAGGTTTCGGGATGGGACAGGTGCGGGCTCGTCCCCTTTGCCGGCGGTGAGGTGGGAGCTGGGGCTTGCGTCACCGCCCAGCACGGGCTGCAGCGCCGGAGTGTCCGCTGTCTCCAGAAGCTGAACAGAACCGTCGTCGCCAACGACATCTGTGAGCATTTCACGCCACAGCCGCCCGCCGAACAAGCCTGCTTGGTGCCCTGCCCGCGGGACTGCGTGGTCTCCCAGTTCTCCGGCTGGTCCGAGTGCAGCACGGGCTGTGCCAAGAGCCTGCAGCATCGCACGCGGGCCGTCCTGGCTCCCCCTCTCTACGGGGGTGCCCCCTGCCCCAATCTGACCGACTCCAGAGCCTGCGGCATTCCTGCCTGTCCTCTTGGGGAAGGGGAGCACACCTACAGCCTCCGCGTGGGCTCCTGGGGCGAATGCCGGCTGCCCCGTCCTAGAGACCTTGACCTGGCGGGGAGGACTATGCCGGGCTTGGGTTTGGACTCTGGAGAGCGCAGCACGTCGGGGATTCAAGGCTATAAAGCCCAGCACCATCCCGGGGAGGTGGAGATTGGTTACCAAACCAGGCAGGTCGAGTGTGTGAGGAGCGATGGCAAGCCCTCGGCGCTGAGGTAAGGGTGCTTCGGCTTTTGGTGCCTCCCCAAAGGGGGATGTGTTTGACAGAGCGCTTGCTCTGCGTGGCAGCACCAGAGCAAATGTGCTCCCCTTCTTTGACTGTTAAATGCAAATTTGAATGTGTTTTCTTTATGGTCTTTTTTAATTATTATTTTTTTTTATTTAATTCCCTTCTTGTAAAGCTAGCGCACGCTGAGTATTTTGCATTCTTCTACAATTTGTGACCATTTTATGGTTTTAATAATTCTCTTCTGGGTTTTTTTGGTTGGGTTTTTTGGTTGTTGTTTAGGGGAAACATGGAGGAAATGGAATTATATATCACTTTGTACTGTTCCTGAGCCCTGGCTGTGGGAGAGGGAGATTTCCTTCTTGGTCACGTATTGCATACATTTGACAAAAGAGGCCAAAATTGCACCAGCTTAAACTCTTCCGTTCTTACAAATCAATACTGGATAAAATAAATCTGAAAAGTTTGGCCTTCTGTATTTACTGAAAGGTATTTCTTGGAAGGATAGATCAGCGAGCAAACCTGTGATTGTCCTCCTGCTTACTGAGGAGCCTTCCCATCAGGGTGTAACTCTGGGATGCTGATGCTAAGATACATGACTTGCTGTTCTTCCTTGTCCTCTTGTGTTTTATCTAACAGTTTCTCTTTGTCTGCGTAGGTTCCTTTGCTGTAATTCAGTTGTGAAGGTTGCAATGAATGAATTCAAATGTGAAGATTGTAACAAATAATGGAAAGATTTATTTGCTCCATTTCTTGCATTTAAATTTAAGCTATCTAAGCTCTACCACTTCAGGTTGGATTTGGGCAGGTGCCAGGAGCTATAGATGACAGAGAAATTGATTGAGTTCTGAGACAGTCAAGATTTCTGGAGAACTTCTCGTGTTCTGTTTTTCAAGCATATTAGAGGTTCTTGACAAATCATGCTCCTGAATTTTGCAGAAATCAGTCTGTTTCTCAGTCATTTATAGCTCCTGGCACCCACACAAACTCACGTGGCAGAGAGAAGGGGTTATGTTACGTCCAGTTCTCTGTCCCCATTAATGTCTGCAGTGCTTTTGCACACATACCGAGGTGAAAATATACATTCTGGCCTTTTTCTTACCCCCTCCCATTACACCTGTAGTAAAGTACGGATTTTTTTTTTATTGGTTGGAAAAAAGTCAAGCTTGGGGAACTGCTCCAGCAGCTTCTAACATCTTGACTTTATTACTTTTCTCTAAATATATGCTGATTCTAAATATACAGATTTTATGCTCATGTAGCTGCTTGACTTTAATGGAGTCACTTGTGATTTATGTTGCCGTGCGACCAGCAGCAGGTTTATGTCTGCTAACACTTCGTAGGTGTTCTTCTGCCTCTTGTATCTCAATCCTTATCAGAGGCTCTGGGAAGGAGATCCTGACTTCGTTAAAATTTCACTTGCTCTGCCCTCGCACGCTCGCTGCTGTATTTGCTGCAGTGGGGAATGGAAGACGTTGTTTCTATAAATGTTTTCTCCTTGTTAGGCTATTGTGTGAGTTATACATTGTATTTCTGGATGACAGTGCAGAGGGTCCTGAGAGATTTAGTTTTAGTGACTCTAACCTGATCAAGCTGTCTTCTTTCTTGCTCCTTTTTGGGTATTTTTTGCTGATCTAGTCCCCTTTTTGGGACCGTAGAGCTCCATTAGCCACCTCCTGGCAGACTTCCTCTGCTGAAGCTCTCGGATTTGGTGCAGAGGGCTGAGCCTGTCCCAGCCCTTACTCCAAAAACAAGATATAAGGCCATTGATTCAACAGAAAACAAAAGTTCATGCCATGTTACAGTGTCCAGACAGTCACACACTTTTCTCTTTTTGGACCTAGACTCCAACCCGTGTTGAATTCCGGGGCTGGAGTGTCACTAATATCAAATACCCCTGACAACGACTCCTGTTAAGCATCCCCTGGTAGTGTCCTTTCTGTTCTGTTGCGCAGCATTTTTGCTGCCGTTCTTCTGAAGCGCGGACCCGATCGTGCAGATGTCGCTTTACAAGAGTGATGATATTTTGGCTGCTGATAAAGAAGAGTAAACGCATTTGCATAACCCTGTAGTGGGGTTTGGCCGGCAGCCAAGCATCTGCTATAAAACTGGGAAGAAGTTCCTTATTTGTGCTTTTTCATTTTCCTGGCTAAGGTTCCCTGTCTCAGCTAACACCGCCGAGTAAGTACTGGTGAGAGGTACAAATTAAATTTCTGGAAAACTGGAGCGAAAGAGAGAGAGGAATATCCCAAGATGTGCTTTAATGGTGGGCTCTGAGTTGCTGGTCTGCCAGGGGTTTGCCAGCACCCTGCCTCTGCCCGCTTCTTGCAGGAAACTGGGATGGATAGATAATGGGAGTGGTCAGCTAACCACCCCTGACTGGTCAAAGGCCGTGTGAGGAGACGGACCATATGCTCATCTCACCTCCTAATTTATAATGCAGTGGCAAAGATGCCTAATTTCTTATCAAGGTTGTTTAATTTACTGGTTTCTGATTGCAGGGCTGTGGAGGAGCCAGTGAGGCCAGCGAGCAGCAGCAGCTGCCGTGCTCGCTGATGGGAGAGGGTACCAGGTACACTCCTTGGTGTGAAGGAACAGTCTTTTACCAGTAATTGGATTTTGGGGGGCTTGGGTGCCAGCAGGCTCTTAAAGACTAAAAGATTGAAAGTGTTCACATAGCTTACAGATGCCAGGTTACTGGCAGGACATTCATTTTGGCTTCTTGAGTAACAAGCTGGCGATTGATGGGAATGGTGGATGGGGTGTCCTTTCTTTCTTGCTTTTACTTTTCACTGATGCTTAGTTTATACTATTGAACCCTCAGATGGGAGCTGAATAATCCTTTGCATTATAAGGAAAATATTTTTTTCATTAAATTATTGGTCCTATGAGTATCTGTATGTCCATAGCAGCCTCTAAGGTGCAAGCTAAAATCCTGGCAAAGTGAAAAACTGTAAACAGGAATTACTTGGAGAGGAGCACAAGGGCATACAAGGTGGGATGTGCTGCTTCAGGGAAACAGGGCAGGGGAATGGTTTTGATGTGGTATTTTTTCAGTTTAGAGGTTCTATATTTGTCAAAATGGAAGGAAAAGGGAGAAAGGAAGAGGAAAGGGAGGGACAGACCTTTCTGAAAACACTTGAAGACAATTGAACAGCAGAACATCAATAGACCTCGAGACAGGTTCATTTCTGTTCAGAAATAATTTTGGTGTAGAAACTTTGTATTTGTGAAAAGAAAAAGAATGACATCAAACCAGAATGATTTTATGGGTCCAATTTGAAACTTTTAAAGACTGTTTTAAAAAGCTGAACATTTTTTTTCCCGTAGTGTTTTGGATAGAATTCATATTTCATTCTATTTCAGAAAAACAGGTTTAGTTTTGTGTTGTATGTCATGTCCAGTAACAAATAAAAAAAAAAAAACAACAACAAAAGAAACTGAAAACCAAACCAAAAAAAAAAGAAAAAAAAAAAGGGGGGGAAAAAACCAGAAAAAAAGCCCAAACAAAAAAGCTCTGACAATGTTGCAAGAAATGAATGTAGTAGAACTTTTCCCCTTTTTGGTTTTCTGTATATTCACAGATTTAAAACTCTACTGAACAGTGAGACACAGACCCTTGTGGGTTTTTTTGTTTGGTTTTTCTTTTTAAAGTTAGTTAGGTTTGACACTAAATTGGAAGTTGTGAAATGAGTGCTCATAGCTAGACATTGAAATCCCAGATAAATTTAGCCTGATCTTCTAACCAGATGTGTGTGCTCACTAAACATACTGAGAAGTTAAAGACAGGAGCAGAACAGTTTTAGGGGTTTTTTTTGTTATTATTATTTGAATTAGGAGTCTTTTTAGGTACATCTTTCTTAAACTCTTCATTCTATGTATAAGCTGACAACAGTGATATACAAGAGCTGGAGCTGGGTTTCTGTTTGCTTTGCCTTTGTAAAGGAAAATACAGGTCAAACTCAGTCAAGGGGCAACCCATCCAGTCAAGGCTGAGGCAGAGCGGCATTCATCTCTTTTGTTTGCCTCTCTAGTTTGAATTTCCATTATCCATTTCCTAGTGGAGTGTGCTTAACAACTGTGCTGTTGCTCTTTTTTAGGGAAAAAATTTGCCATTTCCAGCGTTGACATTCTTCAGTTGTCTGGGCAAATACAAAATTTTGCAATCCAGAGGTGGAAACGTTGTGTTCTGAACGCTATTTGATGGTTATGATTCTGATCTGGGAGAGGAGATGTGTGTTCCCATTCCTCCCAGCAGATGTAGGAATCAAGCCTCGGTGCTCAGGCTTGAAAACAAATCCCTGAGCTATTGGATTAGGAGGAGATTTCATTTTCTAGTGTTGTTTTCAAAAGTTTTGTCTCTCAATTCCTTTGCTTTTATTAAAAGCAGATGAAACAAAGGAAGAGTGACTGCTTTTTTTCATTTCAATAGTAACATTTTAGAAATTGTGTCCAAAAATAATTGGTCTTTTTGCTTCTGTTTTCAAATTATGCTGAAAGCCAGCTGCTTCTGTAGCCCTAGGATTTCAGTGTCTGCCTAGGTAGCACGATTTTAAGTCAGCATTTATTTTTAATTGAAACAGAGGATCTGGTGCATTAAGTGTTGGAGACACCAAAACTTAGACATCTTAGACAGCAAAGCCCTGTGTTTGTTTGGATTATCGGGCTCCCAGCTCCCTTTCCCTTTGCTTGGTTGTATGGCAGGCAAATATTTCCCATCTTCCTTTCTACCCTTGTGCAGAAGGGGTTGGTGTTTCTTCTGCCAGAGATGCTTCTGATTCACAGATTGAATATATGGTATTGCCAGTATCCAGAATTACCCCAACACCCCTCAAGGACCCCAAAATACATGCTGAATCCTTGAAAGTGTGCCTGTTAACACTGATTGCCAGTTCCCTAAGGGGGGAAAAAAGCATTTGGATGTTGTTAGAAACACAGCAAAGCTGTGTCCGTCATTAGACCCTAATAGTATTAGCCAGGTGCAGAGAGCAGGTCGTGCTTAATCCAGTAGCCTGTAAGGCTGGGTCACTGATTACAGAATAGAAACTGATGTTAGGAAAAAGATAAAAAATGAAAATGGGTTTTTATCAGCGTAGGGTAGCTCACTTTGGGATTTTTTTTGCTCTGCAGTGTGTGGATTTGAACAGGCATCCCCTGGTCAGGCTTGACACTTCTCAGGAGCCTTCCTGAGCTGCTGCGGGAGAGCCTGGCTGCTGAAGTGGTACCTTGTCCCCCTGGTGCTGCCTTCCCGACCAGCAGGATGGGTGTGGTGATAGCTTCTTACTGTGTCAGATCGTTTTGGAGATGATCCTTTCAGTATCAAAGGTTCAGCAGTAACCACCTGTCTCATCCCCTGATGTAAGGAAATGCATTCACCTGTCATTCTGAATGCATTGATACGGCTGGGAAAGGAAGCCAGGGTAATTTCTGTGCTGTGCCCAATCTGATTTAATGACACACTTCTACTGGACAGTCTTGTTCCTTTTTTCCTGCAGAAAGATGTGTTTCCACTCATTTCCTTGTGGTGGATGCGATGCCTGTGTGACTGTGCAAGTGCAGGAGAGGCATGAGTAGATTTCCTTTGGTTTAGTGGGTTTTTTGTGTGGTTTATTCCCCTTCAGTGCACAAGAGTAAGAGGGCTCTCTGACACTTGAGTGAGTTAGGCTTCGTGCTGCTGCTATCTGCTAACTAACAGATCCATCTTACACCGCAGGCAGTGTAAGGTAGTGAACATTGTGAAGCAATTCCTGGAGTCTTACGGTATCAATCCAAGCGTGTAACATAGAAAAAACCATCAATCACATAAGTACCCTGCTATATCACAGTTACCAGATTGAATCCCAAGAGGAAGATCTAAACTGATACTTTTAATACATGAAAAGTTAGTTTAGAAACAGCTTAGAAATATCTTAGAGCTTATATAGTATCTCCTGTTGCCCAGAGCTCCTTCCTCTGCCTGCCAGTTTGGGTACAGCCACAGCAGAGCAAATACACATCTGGTTTGCAGGCTCAGATCAGTGAGCATCTTGCACATCTGGGCTTTATCTGTATTCGATTGTCCTCAGTACATCTGTGACATGAAAGACTGTGTCTGGATTTCATGCAAAAGCCTGTTTTTACATTTGTCTCTGCGTTGCTCCGTGTCACAATTAATTTGACTTCGAGCCTCTGAATGACTAGGTACAAGTTAATTAGATTTGCTTTCTGTTAGGCAGTTGCATGTAATTCTCCCACAAAAACATTGACTCAGGCAGAAGGGTGGAAATTGCCAGCTCCACGTCTTGTTCACCTTAAGGTCAATGAAGTTATCTCTTTAGCCTTTCATGGTAGGAGCAGTGGAGGGATTCTCAAGGAAAAGAAACAGCTATTCAGTCTTTGCATACTTCAAAGGCTTTTGCAAATAGCAAGGATGATTGCTGGGCAGAGTGTTGGCATAGGTGTGAATCCATTAGCAGAGGTCTTGCAGGTATTGTCTTGCTAAGAACTGGGGCCAGCAGCATTAATTTTAGAGAAGACTCCAAACAGATTGTTAAAGGCTTCGTTTTGCTTGGTATTTCAGTAAAGATCAGGCCAGACTTAAATCTCCTTTGCAGTGGTGCAACCCCAAAAATGGATTTGGGTTTCTGTACTGGTATCTGAATGGGAAGTTTTGATCACACACTAAAATGTGAGATCAGTTACCCTCCGTGCTGTGTTCTTAGATAAACTCCAGTTTTCTATTCCCATCGCTTAGGACAGTGATTTGTATGTACTGCTATTTTATCTACTCAAAATCAGGAGTTCTTGTTAATGTCGTGGTACAGGTGGCTCATGTGATAACTGTTGAAAAAGTATTAGAAGGGAAATAAGGTTACCATTCGTGTGACTCCACCTAACCTAATGTTCCAAACAAGACTCAAAATCCCTGGGTTAGTAAGTACAGATACAATGGCTATTACTTTTCAGTCCTTGGTTCAATACTATTGATGTTTTGTACCACAGACAGCTTTGCAATCAGTTGAATTTGACATGTAACAGAGAAATGAGTTGTCTTTTGGAGTCGTAAGCAATAATATTTTTATTTTGAGGGGGCTGTATCTCAGACTGTTGCTACTTTACGAAGCTCTGAAAATAAAGCTCACTAAACTCATCCTCACAGCACTGGTGAAATTAATGAATTTATTCTAGGTTAAAAATCTGAGACAAAAAATTGTTACACTTTTTTTTTAGTTTGAATTATAAATTTAGGTCACTAAATGCTATAATTTACTGGTAGTTGAGAGTCTAGTCTAATTTGATCAGGTATCAGTGGGAGTACTCCTGTTGACCTTTGTGGAAATGGGACCACTTTCTAGACTGGAGGAGAAGTGAGTGAATGTCCTTTAAATACTCTGCTCCCTCTATGAGACTGCCCTGCAATCCCATAATGATTGCCCCAGTCTATTTTCTTTAGAGAAAGTTAGGTTAGTCAAACTGTGCTATAAAGTAATATCAAGTGAGGTAATGGCTGGTTCCCTGGCAGCAGCTCTGGATTTCACACCTTTTAAATGGACCTGTATTTGCTCCTTACAGTTGGCAAAAGCCTGGCCGTGAGCAACTGGAGCCTGGAGAAGACAAAATTTGGAGAGTTCACACTGAGTTTATGTATGGTCTTAATTTCAGAACACTGGGCAGGAGTCAGAAAATCTTGGTTCCTTTTCTCCTGGTGACTGCTTTTATTTCTGGGTTTCATCTGATTTTTTTCCCCATCCCACCCTTTGTGGTGCTACAGTGATGCCTCAGCTCAGTCCTCTTTCGGTGTATCTTTTCCTGCTCTGTTACATCAGCTCTCTAAGGCTTTTGAGAGATGAGAAGGGTTTTTCTCCCGTTTTGGGAGAGCAGTGGTGAGTCTTGGGGCCCAGCTGGGCTGAGATGGAGCAGCAGCATCCATGCTCTGCGGGGTCCCTCCCCGTGTATGCTGGGCTGGAGAGCCATCACCTGACCGAGGCAGAAGCAGAGGAGCAAGGAAGGATGGTGGCCTTAGTCTGGAGGTTTGTCTTCTCCCAGAAGTGTTCTCTATATTTGCCATACTTTCTATATTAGGAAAAGCTATTGGAACTTTGGAAGTCTTAAATCTTTTATTCTGGGACTTTGTATCTTGATACCAAACCTCAACAGTTGGCAGCTCTTAAAATGTGGTTTTTCATTGTGTCTTGGTGTGTTACAGGATGAATGAGGGTCATGTCCTTGTGCCAGCAGGAGTAATTGAGTCCCAGAATACAGCCACAGTCAGCATTCCCGACTGTCTGGTGGTTTGTCTGGTTTGAAATCCCTCTGACCTTGTTTGACAGCATTTGGTGACAGCTTCACAGAACCAACACCTTTCTTATTTGTGTGTGACTAATTATTTTTAAAAGGGCAGAGATGCTCAGCAGGACATGCCGATGCCTGGACAGATGGATGGACAGTGGGCAGCTAGTCCTGTGTGCAGAGTAATGGGAACAGTTACCAGTGGCAGTATTTCTCTTGGGCTTGGCTTTGGCTTTCCCTCCTGGGTAAACTGTGCGATTCTACCTGCATGGGAGGAAATACAGTGCCTTTTGCATCGGTTTTAACTTGAAATAGAGGAGGTTTATTATTTGCAAACTATTCGGCATACAAGATTGCACCCAGAGCTCCCTGGAAATGTGTTACGTGCAGTGCGTTACAATTCCTCTTACTTGATTGTACTGGTGTTGATGCAGATCATCTCATTTATCCCAAATGACCGTGGACTTCTGATAGTCTGAGGCCAAACCTTGACTTAGGGTGAAATATTTGCGGGGGGGTTTGGGTCGGAAAAAAAAAAAAAGCAAATAAGTTTATTAAGCAAAACCTCCTTGTCTGTTTTACTGTGTTCTTATCGCAGCCTCTGCCTGCAAGATCCCGTCCCTTTGACCTTCAGGTCCTGCGTGGTCGCTAAAGACTGCGAGGCGTCGGAGTGGTCTGCGTGGAGCGCCTGCTGGCGCAGCTGCGGCTGGGCAGAGCTCGCCCCGGGCTTTCGGAGCCGGCGCCGCGGCGTGCGGAGCGTGCCCGTGGGCACTGGGAAGCCGTGCCCGGAGCTGGAAGAGAGAGAAGCGTGCAGCGTGGGAGGGAAATCGCTGCTGCAGCCTTGCCCCAGGTATACGGAGTCGTTTGAGCCCGGTTTGTGGAAGGAAAGCGGCCCCTGTTCGACGGGTGCCTCGTGTGAGGCAGATCTGCCTTGCTCGGTGTTTGTGTGAGGAGGGAGTTGCACGTCATGCTTTCTGTGTCTAGAAGATCGCTGATTTGATCACTGTAAACTCTGATTAGCAGTACTGTTTATTGTTAGTAGTATTCTTGTAATTATTGCTATTACCATTATTGTTATTACAATAATTACATTCATAGATGGAAATAAATTTAAATTACACCCACTACAGTTTGTATTTTCATATTTTAAAAAGTGAGAGCAGATCCTCTTGTTCTCTGAAGGGGCTTTCACACTGATTGCTGTTCTGGAGACCGGGCTCATCTCCATGGCTCTGCTCTTACTGGCTTTTAAATTGTAATTTTTACATAAGATTTAACGATTCCCCTTTTATCGACCCATAAAAATCCCAGTCCTTGATGAAAGTGGGAACTGGTCAATGGCAGTAGCTTGGACTTCACTCATATTCCCTCTGGGTATTGAAATGGAAAACTTTGCGGTCCTTGAGTGTTTGCTTGGTTTATGACAATCTTTGTTCTGACAGAAGATGAGGATCTCACTTTGGGTCCACAAATCCATGCTGTCATGTGTGGCAAGGCCAGTGAAGGGGGTTGCTAGTTTGCTTTGCAAAAAAACCCCCTATCACTTAATTTGTCATGTGACACATTCTGAGATTGACTGTAAAATGCTTCAAAAAGTAATAATTTTTTATATGCATGCAGGCAAATCTCCCTGTCTGTGAATGAGTGTGTTTAACAGGAGGTCTGTTCAGCGCTCAGGTCATGAGTTTTGGGGCTTTGCCAGATGATGCCAAAACCTTTGATACAGCCTTTGTGAGATACGTTTCCTAGGAAGGTGTAAGCTGTGGAAGCATCTCTGTATTGTTGGATTCATTCAAAATCAAATGCTAATCATTTTAATGCACCCTGCTATCAGAAGAGAGGAAGTATAAAACCCCAAAAATTCTGATGCTTGATTACATCCTCTGAAAAGGCTCTTAGAGAGTGATTTTTGCTCCTGCCCAAACGCACCTTGATTTCAAAGACAACAGATTAATACATTGTCTTGCTGATTTTGAATAGGAGCGTGGATGGAGGTGACACCTGACTGGGGTAGGCTGGCTGGTGGTTCAGCAGGGAGGGAACAGACATGGATCTGTCCCTAGATTCTCACTTCTACCGTTCGGCATGTGCTGTATTAAAGTGCAAATGATTGCAGGCGCTTGGTGTAGAGCCAGGAGAGCCCAAACGGTGAGAACCTGTGTAACACTGGTAATTTTCTGGGTGTGCCACTCTTGCTGTAGAAAGAAACCTGTAGTTCTTTCAGCATATTGCTGCTGGGTCCAGGTTTTCATGAGCCTATGAACTTTTAAACCTTCCCCATCCTGCCATACCTGTGCACCTTCAGGCAACAGCTTCACTGAAGGATCTGTGTGAGCTCAGATTAACTGCCTAATGAGCTACCCCAAAAATTAACATGAGACTTAGACGTTAATAGAGCCACTTAACTAAAAATACTACAAAACAGGGAAAAAAAATATCTCTGGTATTCAGTTAATTGTTATGTCTAGGGATGTTATATCTCAAAGCAGGTGTTAGGCTATGACCTTCTCACGCTAGGCATTGCTGAGGAGAATTCTACACTTCAGCCCAGTTAGTAGACTTTGGTTTGGCCATGAAATACTGTAGAACAAGCAGGAATAAAAAGCTGTAATGCTGCAGTATGTGTTGTGGGTCTACTGGACATAAGGCCGTGGGGGCTGGAAATTTGTATTAATAAACAGAAGTCAGACGTTTCTGAGTGCATTATTTAAGTGTCAGCAGTTGGTAAAGGATGTTGTTACAGTTTATGGCCTGGGATGTGGTGTTGGTCTTTGAGAATTAGTGACCCAAGGTACTGGAAGTACTTCAGATGGGAAAGCAGTAGCTTTTGGCCATAGAGAGATGCAGTGTTAATCCCTATGAAATAACGTAAGAAGTCTTTGGTGCTACTGTTCTCTTTATTTCAGCATATTCTCTTTGCAGTGTAATACTGAGAAAGATTATGCTTTTCTTCCCCTTAAGTATATGCCACCTCATCTGTAGCTTTGCTGAGGCTTACCAACCAGTTATCTTTTCTTTCTTCTCCTTAGAAGGAGATGATGAATTTAAGGAGATTGAGTTGCAGAAATAAAAGGCTCTCTCCTTCCTTTTTCTGGTCTCGACAGAAACGATTCATTCTTTCTTTCTGGCTTGTGTTTGTCTAATCAGATTAGCCTTAAAATCTTTTAAGATGTGAGCCCTATTTACTTTCCCAGTTCCTGGAAATCTTCTCTTAGCTATTTTTTCTTGGTTTATTTTAAGACAACCTTAGCTTTATTCTTTGGGCAAGAATTCTCCAAAGCCTTTTCCAGGCACAGCAAAGCAAAGGAGTGAGGACAGAGACCAGAAAGAGAGCAAGTCTCTGAGCAGGAGAAGGAAAGGGTTTCCTCATGTGCTGGTTTTTGATGCAGGGACAGAGAGCACCCCATGACTGAATGAAGGTACATACTGTGGATTACATCCAGCAGCAAAAGAGGCAGCACTTGTAGTCAGCAGGGAGGATGGGTGAAGTTACATTCCAGCCTCCTAAAAGTAGCCAGAGGGAGAAAAAATACTTTCAACTGCAAAACCACTTTATTGAATGTTACTTCTATGTCCATGGTGAGGCTACAAGTTAAAGGTCCCATCACAGGTACATGGTAATTAGTGTAAATTTGCTGTTTAATGGGAAGGCCTTTTAATTTGATGTCTGAAGTCTACAATAACTCCTTTAATCAATAGTTTAAATGCAAGAAAATAAAACACTTTAACTGCATGTAGGACTCCAGAGCTTTGTGCTTTGTTTTACTTTTGGTTATTTGTTTTGAAGGGATTAGATTAAGGGCTTAAAAAGCTTAAATACATAGGAGGTGATTCTGCTTTCTTTTATTGCGATATAAATTTGGGACAGTTCAATTAAAGCAAATGGGTACATACAGGTATAAAACTTGTGTGAGCACTAAGAGCATAAGTCCTGTAGAGTAAAGAGACCAAGAGGTTACTATAAATCGGAAAGATATTGAGCACTTGTTTGTTGCATAACTGTCACTGAGTCATCAGCTTTAAAACAATGTGTTATATCATTTTTATCCTTGATGTGTAGCTTTTGTGTTCACTGGGAATAGATAGATTTTTCCAGAATTATGATTATGTCTTTAAATCTTTCATTTTGGTTGTGGTTGCTATGTTACAAGACGGGGATTTAGAAAAAAAAAACCCCTCTTTGTTGGAAATTCAAAGCTTTTCAGAAGTTAAAGGATGGAAAATGGGAAAGTTTTAAGACCTGATATTTTCAAAAGGTTTGAGGTTACTGCTGAGATACAGGTGTGATGGTATCACTTCGTAAATGAGGCCCATTATGTGCCTCAATTAAAGACAGGCATTAGTGTGAAGTAGGAAAGACTTAAAAGGAAACGCAGTGAACCGTGCTGGTAGGCTGCTGGAGTAACACTTTGGGAGTGCTAGCAACACTACTCTCCAGCCCTTTGACCTTCATGGGTTTTGGGCATGCTGCAGTGACCTTCATTCAGCTGGGCAGCTTGTTGGATCAGAAACTATCCATCGTACAGCTTTGGTTCTCCAGCTCCACCCTGGAGACTCGTGCAGCTGCGGTTGGGCGTCGAGAGCGCAAGTTGCAGCACGCAATGCCCGGATCGTAAACAGAAACCTGTGGGATGATGCTGTGGAAAGCTGGTCAGCTTTTATCAGTCAGGTTCCCTCCTGGATACCTAATGCCATGCACTTTATTGTTTCTAAAGTAGCAGGTTTTCTTGCCCAATTTCTTAAGGAGACTGATATAGCTCTCTGTGGATTCTGGAGGTCCCCATCTGGGAAGTTACCTAGCTAGTCCTCTAGCCATCATCACTAGGGTCTTTCAGTCTTTGAAATAGCTAGAGTGTCTTTGGTCAGTTTTGGAGAACTTACCATTCCGTGGTAAATCTGCTGTAGATACTGCTAATAATTTGCAAGTATTGGCTGACAGTTGCCTGAGGTACAAAAATCCCCAAGTATTTGCCAGCCAGTAATCTCGTTTTTTTCCTAATGGCTATTAAGCTTCTGATTAAATATAAATAGAGATTACACAGCCAGTTTCTCTTCGTTAAGTAATGTTAATTCTCATCGTCTTTAGTGTAGTCCACAGATGGGCAAAGTAATACCAAGCATCGGCCACGCTGCTTAAAACCCTGCAAAGAGTCTGCCACAAAGCCGTCTGAGGTCACGGCGTCCGTCTGGAAAGGTTTCCCGCTCAGCGGGATAGCAATCCCTCGGATACGTTTCTGGTGTAGTGGGCTTGTTAATGGCCCTGAAAATGTGTAGCTTTTAAACAGCTAGTGCTTGGGGGTCAGGATTTGTTACTGGAGAGCTCTGGACAGCTGGGAAAAAGCAGGATGGGCTGATGGGACTGAGGCTTTAAGCTGCTCACAGCAGAGCAGGCGCTGGCTGGAGAACCCGATAGCTGCTCATTAAAGACTTCTCTGCAGTGTAGCACACTATCCACTTACTCTGTGAAAATATGTAATGGGATTTTTAGATTTTAGGTCTTTTTTTCAATTCAGGGGCTGATGAAGTTTAATTATCTCTGAGCTCAGATTTGGTTATTTTGCATAATTTTAATCACTGATGGCCTAATTTTCATAGGTGTTAACTCCCACAGCTCACGCTGAATAGGAGAAGCAGGTGCTCCCACCTCTGCAAATGAGTCTTTAGGATCCAGAGTTCACAGCTGACTACTGAAGCCAGATATTGATAATCAGTTATTCTTTAACCAGTTATTATTTTAAGGAATATTCCCCTAAACCAGTTATTTCTGTGGCTGCAGAAAGACGTGTGTGTTCTATATTTAAGCTTCCAGTTTTGAAAGCCTAGACCTGAAGAGCACGATGTCCTGGTGTGGGGGAGGTATCCTCTTCACCCAGTTTTCATTGCCTTTACGATGTGAGGAAGTTTGCTTTTAACACTGCAGGCCCAAGCGACGTGATTAGGAATTCCCAGAAGAAACTACTAGAAGAAAAAAAATTCATGGCTGTGCTTTATATGTTGTGGGAGTTCAAGTATTTCATGCCTGTCATGTGAAAAGTGTATTGTTTATTGTTTTCTCTGTTGGTAATAAACTCTGTGAGCACATCCAAATTCGCACGTGATGCTTTATATTATTTGAGAGCATGATAGCTTGTCTGAAAAGTACTTGCAAATTAAAAGTAATTGGCAGTATTCACAAACGTTTTCCATGATTGTGTTGCAAAACTCCAGAGTATCAAGAAGAAATCATTCTTATGCCCGTATTTGCGACAGAAGAAGTTAAAAGAGTTACTTTGCTCAGGCAAACGAATGTATTTCTTTTTCATGTAATTTTGAGATGCATGTTTCCTTACTGTAGGTGTAGTCAGAAACAGATACACTCACTATGGAGAACGCACGGAATCACAGTGTGAAATTGTGCTTGAGTTTACAGTGATCAATCAGCAGGTTAACAAACATACCTAGCTTTTACAACCGTGGATCTTCGG
This sequence comes from Todiramphus chloris collaris, assembly GCA_025345505.1. Classification (NCBI taxonomy): domain Eukaryota; kingdom Metazoa; phylum Chordata; class Aves; order Coraciiformes; family Alcedinidae; genus Todiramphus; species Todiramphus chloris. Next base: position 36,434,202 of record JANVCC010000022.1, read on the forward strand.
TAATAGGAGAGAGTCTTGAGGATAAAAGAAGGAAATTATTTTACATAGTTTACATTACACAAAACTCAAAAGCTGTATGGAAAAAGTAAACTATAAAATTTAAAGGAGCAAAGGAATAAAGCAGCAGAAGTGTGAACAGATTGGTTATAAAAAGAAAATTGCCTAAGATTTGTGTTTGGGAAGCTAAGAAAGACTTTGAGCTCTTATTCACTCCGCTGATACTCTGACCTGTGAATCAAACCAAATTATGCCAGTGAAAACTGTTGGATGGAAAATATGCTCTGCGTTTTCAGACACGATGGGGAAATAACTTTCGCTTTCCATTGATGCACATTATTTTCCCTATAGTTTTAATAAGTTCTTCCTGGCATTTAAGCTGGTACATGCCAATGGTGAATGTCTGTACAGAATTCACATATCTGTGCCCAAGAACGTCATCCTTCCTTGAAAAACCAGTAACGCTCTTTAGGTGTGAATGGAATATAGTATGAAAATATTTTCATCTAGAGCTTGCTGTGTGTCACAACCTCTGGAAAGTGAAATGAGAGAACTGAGTTACTTTAGCTAATCCCTCGAAGAAATTGGTAGTACCCTGGGCGTTTATAAAACTGTCACCTGTAGGAAAGCTGCCCGCTTCTTGGAGCTCTGTTGACATATGTTGGGTTTTAGCTATTAAGTGCATTTCAGAGTGAGGCATCCAGCTCTAGGCGGAGAGATGTGGTTTAGTGGTTTGAGCCACATAGTTGAAAACTAGTTTTCACACTTAATTGAACCTCTTAATCTTCGTTACAACTTTGCACCCTGCTCAAAGGTGTCGTCAGGATGATTTAGTGTTTCAGAATGCTTTGGAGATTAGTGCTCTGTGAAAAGTTTTATACAAGTACTCCAGACAAATAGCAAATACTTAACCTTTGCAAATTTAACATTGAAAATGTTTAAAAGTATTCCCTGTTTTAGACAGGGAAGTGCTACTGTTATGATTAAACTTACTGTATTTTGTCATCTGATAAAGTACCACTCCCTTGCTCAGAGCCTTGCAAAAACTGGTTTTACCCGCTCTCTTTTATTTCCAAAGGTTTGCCTGGAGGACTTCTGAATGGAAAGCTTGCCAAGTGTCTCTCCTCTTTGACCAGCAGGACCCTCGCCACCAGAAGCACATAGGCCTTTGTGGGGGTGGCATACAAACCCGGGAGGTTTACTGTGTCCAGATCACCATGGAACTGGGGATGCACCGACTGAAGGAAGGTACGTGTGGAGGGACATTCTGAAATGCCTGGCCCCAGTAGATCTGAGTAAGAGAAATGAGGGGAAGAAAAAATAGTAGGGAATGTGCAATCATTACAAGGCTTTGTCTAGCTGATGTCCTCGTTGTATCCATGCTTACACAAGGAGGTGTTACTCAGCATCAGAGGGAGCCAGGAGGGCATGGTCTTCTGGGTCCTGAGGAGCTGCCAAGAGCCACAGCCTTGTGGGGTGAATTGCTGCCAGTTCTGTGGGTTACTCGTGTGGGAGAGTTTCAAAGGATGAAGGAGTTTGCTTGGAGTTGTGTTTTCTTCCTCTTTCATGTATCAGGTAGTCCAGCACTAAAATTTGTGATTTTAATCCGGGTTTAGAATATAAAAAAAGATGTCACACTCCATTCCTGATATGGCTTTACCCTCTACTTCAGATTGATACACAATCTTTCTTGTGATTTGAAGGGGAAAGCAAAAATAATACTGTCACAACTTCTGAGCAGACAGACGTTTTTTGGACTCTGGAAGTGAGATATAGTTCTTTTAGAAGAATAATGAGTAGATACGGATGCATGATGAATAATTCATCGTAGGCTGTTTTATTTACTCTTATGTAGTGCTCTTGCAGAATATGTTTTTGAGCAGAGATGTAAGATAATAAGAACACAATATCATATCTTAGATTTATTTACTTACAAAGGCAAAGCAAATGTTTCCTGGACGCCCAGTGTGGCCTAGCATCCTGCAGAGACTCTGAGATCATAGGAAACTAGACCCATTTTAATCTCTAATCAGTCCGTGCATAGTTGCTGCTTCACCTTTCCCAACCACATGGCACTACCTTCCTCTCCCAACAAAAACCCCTCTCGATTCAAGGCAGTTGTACAGATTTTCAGTAGTCCTTAAATAGTGAGAACCCCATCTACTGTCAACATAGTTGCATGGAAATAGAAAGAGGCCTTTGCTATTACCTTTCCCCATGCAGTAATATTCAGTGTCTCTCACTTACTGGCTGATCAATTTTTGTTCTTTGAATAAGTAAGGAATGACATCTTTCCTGGCTTCTTCTCTGGCAATCTGAACCGATAGAATACTTTTATTCATCACTAGGGCATCTCATATTTTATTGTACTACTTCTTCAGTGGTAGTTAGTCCTTTCCTTTTGGAGGAAGTTAGTCCTCCTACATATAAGCAAATACAGAGTCTAATTGCTACCATCGAAATGACAGTAATTTTTCTTTCTTCTCTTGAGTGTCCTTAAAGGGATAATTCAGGAATCGAACAAGCGAGTCTAATAGGATATTACCATCCATCACAGTTGTTATTCTTCTGGTTACTTCCAGTGAGAAATTGGATCTAGGCCCAGTGACATATGTAAAAGAAGATTTTGTCCCGTGGTCTCTCCAGCAGTATTCTTGGATAAAATCTGTTGAATCCTAGTTGGAGACAGGTACCATCTGTGATGTATTTGTACATATTGCTGAAAACTCTTTTATCCCCCAAGGATATCGCTCACATTTTTCCATTGCTTAGTCTTCCCATCTATTTCTTCTTCTATTAAAATGTGTATATTTAGAAAGGGAGCCCCTGTTTTCCTGTGCCCCTATACAGCAGTTACTCAGAAGGTTAAATCTGCCGATATCTTTCTATATTTTGGTTATTAAAAAATCCAACTTGAATATACTGGAAATGGAAAACTTTCACTTGGGTATTACTTTCAGAAATGAAATGATGAGTTTTCATGTCTTTCTCCCCCAGGAGAGGATCTAACTAAGGAATTCATGTCTTGATCCAAGTGAATTTACATTCTTTTTAGGCCTTAAAGAGGAAGTCCGTACTTTTAACATGGGTGATGAGTATTTGGAGGCAGAAGGTCTTTGGATTTTTGAAGTCCTTTGTAATATTGTTGCATTCTGAGACTCTTAATTCTGGATGAAGCTGGCAAGGAACACTTGATAAATGTGTAAAGTGCCATGTCATTCAGATACTTGGATTTCTGTGTGTCTAGGTAAGCCAATGTATAGGTGCGTGAGTTAAGAGAGTAAGCTATTTTTAATGTTATATATTCCACCCAAGGGAATCTACATCTCTACATTGTTGTGAGGCTTTTGTTAATTTAGACTGATCTGTAACATTATTAGCTGTAAATAAATCCTTGTATTTTTTTATGGGTTTTTAAGTATCTCACTGAATTATAACACGTTTAAATTTACAATGCTCTATTTTCACAGAGAGTCGCTCATCTGCTACTGCATATACCAGTATTCTTTTGATATCCAGAAGTGAAGGAGCAAATCTACATGTTGGAAATTACATTGCTTTTAAGGGGGAAGACAAATTTTGCACAAAAAGTAACACAGAATACGCAAGTGAGATACCTATGCTGCAGCTCTGCTCTGCCCTTACTGTCCTTCATCTCTGGATACTCCCTGATCCCTGTTCCTCAATGTCCCGTGTCCGGAACAACCCATAGATGCAGTGGTGGTTCTTTGTACCTCTTTAATGGAAATTTGTTTACTTTCATGGAAGCTCTTTCAAGTAAAGCAGAAATACTGAAATTCTTTTCAAAGCCAGACACTGCTAACATGGGACCCAGATGTTTTCTTCTCTTTTCCAAATGGGTTTTTCTGGACTGAAATGAGATTTTTGTGACTCTTGATTTTATAAAATGCTATCTGAAATGTGTAAACTTTTCTCACAATAAATTCTAATTAGTCTGAGCGAACATCACTAACAATCCCTAGTGTACTTACCAAAAAGATATATGGAAGAATGTTATGCAGTGATCAGTTTGTGACATCTCCCTGTTTGGCAATACAACTCTCCTCTCAATCACAAGAAATAAGTCCAATAATATGGGAATTAAAATTCCTCTTAGAGTCTGGAGGTGGTGTCTGTGTTTATGTTCAGTTAATAAACATATGAGGTTCCTACATTTAATCTTCTTTCCCAGGAATTTTTTACCTCCTCTCCTGAAGGCTAGGGAGTATCCTTTTGTTTTCTTATTAAATTTTGCTTTTTGGATTTATCTTGAGACTGTAACTCTTTATCAGTATCCTGGTGGATGGCATCCCTTATAAAATTCCCCAGAAGCAACTCCTCTTTTCTCTGAACTAATTACCTGCTGTCCCCAGTGACTGGGATTGCTCTTCTCTCCATATTTTCTGTAGCTTTCTAACTAGGAATCTGCCTGCCCTGTCATTCTTTTGCAAAATTTGTGCCTTATATATCTTGACATTTTTTTCTTTTTTTACTTATTTGAATGAGATCCAATTTATCTCTCTCTCAGAAATTTCTTACAATGTTTTTTGGAGCCTGTCTGCTTAAGTTTTAATTATAGGACTGAAAAGACCTTTGTGAAATGCTGTTCTTCCTTGAATCGTCTATATTGTTTACGCAGCATAGTAAACTTGGCTAATAAAATGTATCTCTTATTACCATCTCAGCAGCAAATCTTTACAGTTTCATATCTTCTTAATCTTTGTTGGTTTCCATCAGGAAATCCACATTAATTTCTCATACCTTTGCAAGGTTCTACTGTTTTGTTGACTTATTTTTTTCCCAATGAGTGTCTCCATTGTATTTGTCTCCATATATATATATTTTAATTTGATCTTGGATTTCAGTAGCACCTATATGAGGTGCCTTCATTATTCTTAGATACCTTTTAGTGTTACTCTGCAAAACTATTTCTTACAGAAGTCTTTATTAATAGTTTTATATCCCTCTTGCATTAGAGAGATACTCTACCCTCGCCTGTTAGCAGACATAATTTCTTGACTTACTTATTCCACTGTAGTTCATCAGCCTATACCTATTTTAGCTTTATTTTTAGGATGGAGTTCTGTCTGGGTCCTCTTACATGAGATTTTTTTAATAAATGTGTGTGTCACTAGGTGTAGCAGCAAAAACTCCTTTAGTCTGTTTACAATTCAAGACTTAGTAAATATTCAAGTACCTTTCAGGTCTAATGGTTACTTTCTGATCTATTCCTGTGTGTATTCCTGTATGTATTTTTGTATTACAAGCTGCTTCACTGAAAGAATCCCCAAATGGTCTTGAAAGTGAAGGATTCCCTTGCACTTCCATCCGAGTCCTACTTATATGAGTCTCAAAATTATAATTTTATGGCCTTTGTCCGTTCTTGTTTTCCACAAGATATTAAGCTTTCTCCCCACACCTGATAGAAAAAAAAAATTCTAATACTTTCTTATTTGATGAGTGAATTTTTCAGACTATTCTTCATTTCCATGTGGGAGAATTTTGGGCACTGTATTTGATTTTCCAGAAATCAGTCCTCCTTAGGAGTTGCATAGAGATCATTTGAGGACTCCTTTCATATTACTCTGTATTTATTCTCATCCCTTTCTTTCTGCCCTTTTCTCTCTTTAAGCTCTAAAAATATGTGGTTTTGCCTTCTTTGCTCTGTACGCTCCGTTTCCTAATGAGGGTGCCACATTTTTTCCCCTTGCAAGTTCTTTGTTCTGCTCTGAATCATGATCTTCCAACGCATGTCTTCTGGGGGATTAGTGTTTCAAATTGGTACGTGTGGCATCTGTTCAATAAACTGTGGAAATACTTTCAGGAAGAGAGAAATACAAGTGAAGAGTGCTAGTCGACTGTGCCATCATTGCTTTGGGTGGCAGCTGTCCTGGGAGCCACCAGGTCTGATCGTTAGAAGCAGTAAGTTGGTTGTGCAGGTTGTTGCCATTTAAGGCTGTTACAATCCTGCATATTTATTGGGAAAAGTGTGTTGGTGGAGATGAGGTGCCCACAGGAGTTGGCACGGGATATGCACTTTCAGAATGAATATGAACCATGTATGGAGGATGAGCCCTATATTAAATGCACACTGTTTTGTTTTGGTTTTTTTCCTTCAAATTTATGCTGGTGAAGCTGCAGAAATCAGAAGAATGATTTCCTCTATGGAAGTGAGAATTTAGGGACTTGGATGTTTAAATCCTGTTGTCCTTTTCTGATTTATGAAACTGGAAAGCAATAGGTTAGAGTAGTTTAGGAATGAGAAAACTTGACTGGGACCACAGTAGGGAGAGATCTAATGGTGATGTGAAAAAAGCTTTCTTTGACTGGCTCATGGTACCCAGCCTAGGGCTTAGCTGACCTGAATCACAGAAACCATGTTCTTAGGTAGAAGGAACCACCTCATAGGGTCCCTCTCATCCCAAAATAGTTATTTTTCATTGGGATGACTGAAATGGCTTGAAAAGATGAGAAATACATCTTTGAAGTGTAAAATATATTCAGGCAAGTCTGTATCAGATTTATATTGCTGGGATGCCGAGTTATTGATCTGTAAGCTCACCAGATTCTGTTCAGCCTGCTGAACAGGATTCATGAGATACAACTCACATAATGGAAAAATAAATATGTAACAGCTGGCTTCTTTGGGGGAAACCCTTTAGAAGCAAGAGAGGAAATGATTTTATTCAGATCATTGCAGTGCTTGACAGTAGTGTTTAAATGTGTATTTCAGAAATTTTAGTTTGAATCCATTAGGGAGAAAAAACATTTTCCCTAATGTCTTTTAGAGGTGTAATGTTTTGAGTTCTTTCATGTCTAGAAACTAATTAAAGTAAAATGAAGAGAATAATGTTTAAAAAGGCTTTGACAGTGAAAGAATTGTGCCTTCTAAAAGGTGCCTTATAAAGAACATGCCTTTTTTTGTCAGCAAGTTATTTGATATGACCATGAAATATTTATCTCTTTATAAATACTTCTATTTATAAAGCTGGCTTTGGTATGCAGCAAATCGTTCACTGCCCAGTCAGTTCACAGGAGATGCTAGGTTTCAGTTAAGATTTTGTTTTTGAAAGCTAAGTTTGTACTGGCATTGGGGTTTTTTGTCATTATTTTCTGCCACTGGAGCTGGATTAATTTTACTCAAAACAGTGATGGTTTGTTTTGTGCAATTGTTCTTATGAGGATGAGGACCTGCATTGTGTTCAAACAATAATGTTGAGTCAGATGAAAAAATAAAAGGGTTTGTATATACAAGGCTATACCATAAACTGGGACACCGGGGAGAGACAACAAAGCCAGTGCTGGTTGGGCTGGTCCTGGAACAGGAGACACTTGAGATAAATAAAGCTTGTGAACTTGGGCCAGCTCTGCATGGAGCAGCCCTGCTTCTTTCAGGATCTGAGCTGGCATGGCACTGCCATGGTGGACTGGCTTATCTCTGGGCCACCTGTACCACATCCTAGTATCACAGACACATCCTTAGTGGTGCTTTTCTCATTCAGGACTCCTGCAGTGATGTTGTAGTCACAGAACAGATTTCTGCTTCGTGGTGCTCCGTGCTGTTGAACGAACGCTAGACTTAGTAAAGCTGGCAAAGCTCAAATGCTCATGAGGCTTTCATGAAGTATATCCCTGCCTGTTCTTCTTGTGTCTTCTCTTGCCCTCTCTGGCAGTCTGTCCCAGTAACTTGCAGCATTTGGTGGCCTTTTCCAGGTAACGGCCAACAAGGATCAAACATCCTGGAGAATCCCTTTATAATTCCTGTCATTGCCTTCACTGGCATCCCAGCATCCCTGTTGCCTCCACTGTTTTTTCTGGTCACTCCTAATGACTTGTCACCTCTGATCTGCTCAGTTGTGTGACTGCTGGTGGGAAGTCCCATGCTGAGTCTGAATTTTTGCTGTCTCTGTGCTTTCTGTTGACAATCTCTACAAATTCTGCTGTGGTGAAGCAAGGCAATATCCTAGTTGGGATCAGGATCCTGTTGTACAGCAGAGGATACGGACACGGGGACAATTCATTCCATGGAGTGCTAATAGTCCGTGTCACTTCAGTAAAATTGCCAGGATCCTTATTGTTCTGAAATGCATTAAACCGTTGTTGCTCTTGGCAATCTGCTATTAACCCTCTTTCATGCTGTGATTAGTCTTCTATTCATACTATGTTTCTTGTCTGTTAAATAGATTTTAATTGAAAATAGGACTTCAACTTTGTACTTTGTCGCTTCAAAACTAATTGATTGTTCTTAAAGGCATAAAAGGGCCCTTTCCATCAGGCATGGGCATTAGACTTTTTGAATGGAGGGATGCACTGGACTAGGGTTGGCACCGTTTCCAGGCTAGTTAAATTCCATTCACTGCTTCTCCTTTGTCTGATCTTCTGTTTTTGCTATAAAAACAAGTCTTTCAGGTTAGAGAAATTACTTACAAATGTTGTGCTGGTTTATTCCTATTAGGTTTTACACATGTAGGTGTTTTTGTAACACAACTTAATTCCTTTGTGATTTTCTGAAGTAATTTCCCTTTGTATTGATCCAGGAGTCTTTGGTTTACAAGTCCTGGCAAAAGGCAGTAAGAACTTTCACAGAGATAAACCATCCCTTTCTTCTACCCTGACAATCATTAATTTGGCTTTGTTTTGACAAAACAAATGGTAAATATCTGGATTTATTATCTTGAGAATTGAATATTGGCTAAAATCTGGCTGCACCAGTATATAAGGGACAGTTCTGATACTCTTTGTGTGTATTTCAGATACGTTAGTGATATTTAGAAATTTCTCACGTAGGTGTTAATATCAGAAATAATTGTTTTTTTCACTGTAAAAGGGAAATTAAGGTCCATGGGAAAAAAAGAAAAAAAGTTATCTACCCTTGTGAGGAGCTGAAAAAATAAATTTGAAAGAAATCACTGCAACCAAAATGCCATCCTGTACATTTCTGCCTCTCTTTGGTCATCGTTGCTTTTTAACATAGTGTTGGTGTATATGCCTGTAAGTATGTCTGTTACGACTGTGTTCACAGATAATTCATTTATTAGCTTCAAATTGCATTATGAAAATAATCATATCAGAGCTGATTTCCTCTTACACTCTTCCTCCAAATCACTACCTCAGTAAAAATATACAGGGAAACAAGATACTTTAGAACCCAATTTATTATCTCCTGCTGGTAGCAATAACCTGAGAATAACAGCAAATAGTAAAATCCAAACTTGAGGCAGACACTGGTGCTGGGAACAGCTGTAGTCAGAGTTATAAAGGATAGATTCAATGTAACAGCTATAGAAATGTGCAATGTTTTAGGGGCTCCAACTACTTGATTGCTTTTTCAAGTTTGTTCTGTAGATTGGGAAGAACACAGGATTGTAAAAGGTAAAAACAAGCGTAATAAATAAGCTGCTACTTGAATTAGAGATATGGCCTCCTCCTCTTCTCACTCTTCCCTGGCTTCTGCCTTTCCCCTTGCTCCCAAAAAGTGGCGAGTATTTTTCCCAGGAAAATAATGACACAAAAAGCACTTTTTCGTTAAGGATGTAGGAAAATGCCATTACAGAGTTAATTACTGAGCAAAATCAGAAGGCTCTCTAGTACATAAAGACAGTCCAAGCACCTGTGTTCATTCATCATAGGCACCAAATGAGCTGCTTTTTTCACGAGCAAGGCATCCCCAGCCAGGTTATCAGTTCCTTTTTGGAGGCTGCAGTGTGTGAGAATTTTGACATTTAAAAGGTTCACAGAAACAGCCCATCTTGTAGTTCATTATGAGAAAAAAAAAATTAAAAATTATGAAGAGTATTAAAGAATAGCAGTAGAAAAATCACATCAAACTCAGTAAAACTGATTGAAATCAGAGGTGTCAATCAAATTGCTGAAGAAGGGATGAAACTCTTTCATTGAGGACCCTGCTGGTCCACTCTGGCTATTGTGGATATTCTGGCTCTTCATACCTGCCTGGTTTTGGAAAAGGATGCTATTCTATGTGCGTTTATTAATGCAGCTTGTTTCTTTTTGTTCTTGTTTTATTCCTGAAGACTTTCACTGGAGGACTGTAGTCGGTGTAGAGTGAGTATAAACTGGCCCAGACCTAGAATATGTTTTGATATCTGATTGGAATGGTCTGTGTATTTTCTGATTTACATTTTCAAGAATGTATGTAGTTACTTAAGGAAGTGAGTAAACAAGCAGTGTTGTTTCAGTGACAAGTGGGATGTTGGTCCTGGGAAAAGAGCTCCCAGTGCTAGAATTAAATAGGATATTAGCCCGAGGGAGGAAGGGGAGCAGATAGGTTGTTGGCAGGGAAAGGAAGGCAGGGGTTTCCTCCAGAACAGGAAGGATGATTCCATGAGTCTGTGAAGGTTGGTAGTTCCAGCTACCAACAAAAGCTTGCCCCTTTAACTTTGTGTAATCAATTTTTCCTGTGTTTTGGTTTTTTTTTTCTTTAAATCCAAAGTCAAAATACCTTTGACACCACTGGTTGTAGCTGGTTAATTTTCAGGGCAGGGGAGCCAACCTGCTTTATCTAGTGGCTTCTTCTTGTAAAGAGTTAAACTGCACTACAGAAACAATCTGAAAATTGGTGAGAGAGCCATTGCTAACAACGACACCTTAAGTTACAGTAGAGTAGGACTGCTCTTTATTCCTTCGGTTGACCATCTACACTTGATTTTATTTCCTTTCGTTTCAAGGGAACTCTCCAAGAATGATACAGCTTTGCAAAGCTTGATGCTGAAAGGCAGGTCAAGCCATGCATGAGACTTCTTGGTAAAATAAATACTCTTATCCTTAAAACTCTAATATTTATTTCATCCTGTCTGTCACTTTATTTTCAGGGTCTCTAGAAAAGGTCTGTTTATATTAGCATTCAGGTGAATTGGATATATGCCACCTTGCTGTAATCTCTAAATGAACATGTCAAAGGCCTTGCAGTGTCTCAGAAATCATTCAGAAAATGATCTTTTTTACTAACATACTATCTTTCATCTTAGAATTGAATCACATCTGCTGTTTAATCCTGTTATTCTGATGAGCCGGAATCATAAGCACTGATACTGGTCTGGTCTCAGCTTCAGAATGTGCAAATCAAAAGTTACTGGGATTTTGAGCACTGAAGTCTTGTTTTTTTTTTTTTTTTTAAAAAAAAAGTGTTTCTCTTCAAATGACTCATTTTAAAGAAAATGGTAAAATATCAGAAAAATGAAAAGATTACTCATACATTGGGCATATTTTTATAAATTCTTTTAAAGTCATTTCCATGCGTGGAAGCAAAGAAAAATAAACATGAAAAATAAAAATGAGGATAAAGCAAACTCAGTAACTGTAAAAATTAATGAAGTCTTGGTAATACCATGTCAGAGTAAACTCAAACAAGCCTTTGCCTTTTGAAAGACTGCTTTGATATTGATTTATCTAAAGAGACAGCCAAATTCAGCTCATAATGTAATTAAAATGCAATATCATATAATGACTTGGAAGACAGATTTAAGAGTCTTTCCCCTACTTTGCCTTCTTTCCTGTGCCCTGAAGAAAAAGGCAAGAGAAATTAACTGAAACTAGAGATCTCTTCTGATAAATAAAAATACAAAGGGAATCAGATTTCCAAATTTATTGTCAGTATCAACTAAACTGGTACTTGGCAGAATTTGATCAGATAGATCAGCTCATCTCTTGGATGCAGAGGCTTGGAGATCCACGTGTGCCTTGGGTCTGGGCAGCTCAAGTGAGTATCTCTCCTCCCAGGTAGGAAAGATGCTCTCTGCATATGTCTGTGTGGAAGAAACCAGGAGCTCTGCTCCATTTTATTGAAGGTAGGTGAAGAAAATTCGAAGGTCCAGACCCTGCATCTTTAATCTAGAGGTGGCAGCACCCCTGAAGGAGATGGGTATGGGGAGATTCCTGCATGCTTAGGCTTTTGTCACCTGCCTCTACCTGGTCTCCAACTGCAGCACGAGCTTTTTGGATTTCCTTCTTGTACATCTTTCTCTTCAATGCCATGTAAAGAGGTGCCTTTGGCCATAAATGCAGGAGATTAGATTCCAGTTTGTTGCACCAGTATTGTAGAAAATCAGCATTAAATGTGATTTTCAAGCACTCCTTTACCATTAAGCATAGTCTTAATCGACCTGCTGAATATGGATGATTTAGATAAAACTTCAAGTGCCTTGCTGAACACAGGATTAACTTTTTGCTCTGGGAGATAAGACCCTAAAAAAGCACTGGATTTTGATGCGTTCTGGAAAACTAAGGCCAGCAGTAAACTCTAGAGCTCTGTGTGTTGATTGGGGCAAAGTTACAGCCATACTTTTCTTTCTCCCTTTCTTTTTTTTTCCTCTTAGTTACTAGACCAGTTGATGGGAAGCTCTGCCTGGGTCCTGCTCCTTCTGCCTCCCAGCTGTGTAACCTGCCGTGCCCGTCCGAGTGTGTGGTGTCTGCCTGGTCAGCGTGGGGCCCTTGTCTTCCTGAGAACTGCCAGGAGCGCCACGGCAGAAGAGGTGATCGCTGCTCTTACCTATTGCCTCGACACCATGGGGTGGTCTAGAGCAGGGGGATGGAGTGTTATGATAAGATTGCAAAAGCAGTGGTGTTAAATTCTACTTTTGGAGCTTAAAGTGTTTTTTAAAATATTAATCTAATATAGGTTGAAGCTCTTAGATGTGCATACAGGAGTGGAATATGACCTTTAAGAGCTTTTTGCAGTTATTCTTGAGAGAAGAAAAAAACCCCAAACTATTTTCAGCCTGGATCAGATCCTTTTATCCTGCACTGAACTTGCAGACCTGCATTGTGCCAGGCTGTCCCTCTTTGATCCCCCTTGGAAGTCCTGCTGTGTGAGGGCAATGCTTGGGTGAGGTTGGAAGGCATAAAGGCTGGGGTGTATCCCATAGCCCATCTACCTCGGAGTTAGACTGACCTGAGGGATTGGTTTAGATTTGGTTTAAATTCCTGGAAGAAGAGTATGCAAGTATAATTTAACCCTCCTGGATCTTAATTGACCAGCATACATGTCTACTGCTGTGACACTACGGGATTCATTGCAGAGCCTTTCCTAGGGCTCTAAGTTGGAAAGATGACTGTTGGAGTTCAGGGCAGGGAATGAATATTATTGTTTGGAAATTACACTTTTCTGAATATAGCACAAGTTTTTGAAGTGATTGGAGCTGGTCAGAATTTTTCAAATTAAAAACGAAATAATAACAAATAATATGGTTAAATATTAAGTTTTGCAAAGCCATTTCATTTTTAAATTGTTTTGAATGATTTCTTTCTGCTTGTTTGAGAACGGTGGAAGTTTGCTCTATTACATTCTCTGGAATGTTTTATTTTTTATTTTCTTTTCTGTGCTATGGCCAAGATATTTCCATGTGGCACTGTGTATTTGCCTCTTGTCTGAAACTGTCACAGGAAAGACCACTATGTATTTTTTTCTGCCTGTCTTAGAATTACGTGTCATTTACATAACAAAACATGATGAAAGATACTTGCTTATTAGTTCTGCATTTTACATAGCAACATGACTTTTGATTTTATTCAGAAGGAGGTAGATTATGTAATCAATTCTTTCATTATTTCTGTAACCTTTTTCTTTCACTTCACATTTGAATCTTCCAATTTAATAGAATGTCATTTCAGAGAGGTCTGATATGCATTATGTATCAGAAATCCTTACACCTCCATAAAGTAGAATACTAATTTCTTAGTAAACTGCTCTGCTGTATCTCAAAACAAGTCTTTTCATTAGTTGATTCCCAAGCAGAATATAGATGTCCTTTAGATCTTCCAGTTTCTTAACTGTTTTTCTCTTTTATCTTAATGTTGTTATTACATTAATATATGCATCATTGGCAAATTCCTATATTTGGACATGTATATTTCTGTCTAATGCTGATGAAAGGGAAAAAGAAATGTGAAAAATGTGGGTTGTTGGAATTTTTTTACACTCTATTAGATTTTGTCTGCCCTGACTGTGGGCACATACAGCCCAGTACTGACACAATCAATTCAGTTTCTAACTGTTGTATTCCTGTTTGTCTTTATATCCCCCAGTTCCAGATGCCCTGTTCTCTTGTTTGTCTTTATATCTCCCAGTTCCAGATGCCCTGTTCTCTTGTTTGTCTTTATATCCCCCAGTTCCAGATGCCTTATGTAGTCATCTGCCTACTAGGTTATTGGTATAAATATTTTTCACAGTTGTCCAGTTAATTCAGTTTCTCTTTTTTTCCAGGCTTTAGAATGAGACATAGGCAAGTGATTGTGGATCCGGTAGGCACCCTGGCAGGTTGTCCACATTTAATTGAATCTATTCCTTGTGAAGACCCAGTGTGTTACGAGTGGATGGTTTCAGAAGGAATATGTGTGACTGATCATGGGAAATGTGGACCCGGAAACCGCATCCTGACGGCTGAATGCAGGAACAAGAAAGGTGCGTACCAATATCATATTAAAATTCCTGCAGACAATTCTGATTATTTACCATAGCTCCTTACTGAATTTTTATGAAACTGTCAGATTTGTCAGTTGATTGTGATGTTCATAAAAGCCTAGTGCTGATATTACCCAGGATTTTCCTTGGTGTCTTCTGTTGTATTTTATCCTAAAGGAGATAGCTCTCCTGTACAGGTCATGTTTTGTCACCGGAGGCTTTATCACAATAGAAGTTTGTTTGGTTTGGTTATTTTTTTTTTTTTGCACATCTTGTACTAAAGTAGATCTGTCACTGAGGCCAGCAGCACTGTGGACAGTCACAAAATTAATCTGTCCCCTAGCATTTCTTCTATCCTCACTTTTGAGTGCACAGTCTGAATGTTTATCTTGTTATGATAACCCTTTTACAATCATGAGAAGGGATGCTTGGTTGTTCTGCCAAAATTAATACAAGAATTAGACGTAAATGAAACGATCACACTGAGTAATACTTTTGTTGGCAGCTGTTTGAGACATGCAGTGTGTTCACTTTACAAGTTGTTAATAATGAATAAGTACATTTTTATATGACGTTTACAAACAACCAGCAAGAGCTTATTTCTCCTGCATGGTTTGAACCTCAGCCAAAGGTTTCATTTCTTGATAAGGTCAGTGTTGTCAGATCTTTAGATTCAATTACATGGAGCATGATTTTGCAGTCCTTAGTCACAGTGAGACTGTGCTATCATCTCAGAAGTGGCAAAATTGTGGAACTTCAGAGCCTGATATTATATCTGAAATGGAGAAGTTTTCTTTTACACGGTGCTCAGACTGACCACAGGAAACAATTTCAAGTCAGTAACAAGAGGGGTTAATTGTCAAGTAGTTAAAAATGCTGTATCATTTACAAGGCATTAGGATCTGACAGAATAAAATGATGTTTGCTTTGACTGAAGAGCATGGATCCTCCTGAAATACATTAAAAATACATGTGATTTTCTTCAAAGTTAGTGAAAATGGGGCTAAAATAAAAACCTGAATGTTATAAAACAATATAGCTAGAATATCCTAGAGAGCAGAGAGCTGTCACTGAATCTGGTCTGAGTGGTGTCTTCTGATGTGTGATCATAACTGTAGGTCCAGCCCTGCAGTGATATGTGCAGATGGAGTCTTGTATTGCTAAGGAGCACCATGTACTTCACGCTGTTAAAACTGTGCCAACATCCATTTTTATGCTCCAACTTGCAACTCGGAAGGAAGTCGTGTAACATGGCAGATGCTCATTGATCTCTGATCAAACTGTTCTCGGTGGCTATGATCCTTAAGAAGTCATGCCTTTGAAGTGTCTCTTCTTCACTTAATTCTGCAGCAAGATATTGGAAGTTTCTCACCACCCTTTTCCACTACGATTATGTTCTGCATCTTTTAGTTACCAAGAAGAAAAATTTGTGACATTCTTCCCACCCTGCCACTCTGAGGCAAACATTGTCACTAGACGTGACCATTGTCCAGTTCCAGCTGAGAACATTTCATAAGGAAATACCCAGATCACTAGGCTGATGAGAAGCACTGCTTAATACAAGTTTTAAACTTTTCTGAATTTTGGTCCAGTAGGATAGGACTGGCAGAGTCCTTAAAAGTCAAAGTTGAAAATAAAACTCAATTTGTTTCTTTTCCTGTCAGTCCCATAATAGTAGTTGCTGTTTATAATTTATTTTCCTTCTGTAATGTTCTCTTAACTAGTTTTGCATTGCAGTCAGTGGTGTATTTTCTTGAATAAAAGCTGGAGTAAGTGACAGGTTTGCATAAAGTATTTTTCCTGGGATGGATGGTCAGTTGGCAGCGGGAAGCTGGTAAGGAGTCCTGGGAAACTGTGAGACCTGTCAGTTCCAGCTAAAATACATAGTGTTGCACAGTGTCTGTGCAAGCAACTGCTCTGCTGAAAGCGTCGTGGGTAGCTGCATTATGTGCTGGTATTTTAATTTACTGAAGTATCTTGTGTAGAATTCAGCTTTATATCCTAAAATCCGTTCTTTTATCCAGTCATTCTTTTCATCTGTGCCTGGCATTGTCATTCAGTATTCTCACTGAATGCCTAAAGGGATAAAAAAATACATTCTTTTGGACCCCATTAAAGGACAAAATCCAGTGCATCATTATCTTAACAGGAGTTCATTGGGCCTGGAGTATGTCGATTAGGGTCTTTGGCTCTTCTGTGTATCCGTGCCTGCCAGACATCTTCATTTTCATAAAATGCCAGGCTTTTTGGCGTGGTGCTCCCTTCTTGCTGCAGTGTTAGTTCACTTCTCTTTAGAAGTTACGTGTAGCTGATCTGTCAGTCCTTTTTATGTCAGTCATACTCCAGAAGAGCTTGGCATCACAGCTCCTTCCCTTTGCCCATCTTCTTAACCTCCATCCACAGCGTGGCTGAACCTGTGTCCTTCGCTAGCCCGTGTGTGTGATGGAGGGCTGTTGCAGACTGTTCTCCACAGCATGGAGACTTGAGGCCTTTTTCATGATGAGAATGCTTTTCCCTTGCCAAGAAAGGAGCTTTAATTAAGTTGACTGCAGCAGAAGGAAACTGGCTGTGTTTTTCTAGTCCTCTTTACCATGTCAGAGGACTTTGCTGCTGCCGGCAAGATCCCGTGGGATCCCACGGGACTAAACTTCCCTCCAGCGAGGTGGAGCTTGGCTGTGCATCTTTGATATGTATTCATGGGTGGTGAGTGAAGATCATAAGCCATTAGCCCCTCTCTCTCCTGCTTCTGGTCACCCCCTGTGGTGGGGGTGTGAAAATGTACAAAGATGCTTCCCCTTGCTACAGAGCTCCAACCAAGGCTGTACTGGCTGCAAAAATGAGTGGAATGCACTTCACTCAGATAAAAGCAGCACTATAATTTATTAAGCAGGAGTAACGGTTTAGCTAATTAGTAAAATAATAGCAAAGAATCAACTAAGTTAAACAAGATTCAGTTGACGGCAAGGTCACTATATTACTTACTACAAGGCAATTAATCAAAAATAAGTGAATGGAATTAAAAAAAAAACCAGAGTGATTATCTTATGAGTAAATTTGTGTGTGACTAATGAAAGCAATATGATTATAATATTTGTACTAATGAACCTATGAGCAATGGAATGATTTTTGGCTGAGGGTATTGATCTTTTTACGGGGATTGCAAATGGGGCAGAAGGAAGGGGATAAGAGCAGCCCTCCCGTCCAGTCATGAGGTTCAGGATAGACCCCCTTTCCCTCCAAACTCCTTCAGAGAATAAGGTAAAATCTACCTCTAGTCCCAGACCTGGTTGACGATTTATGTGTACAGGTATAGGGGGGCTGTAACAGGGGAAAAAAGAGGTAGGGAAGCCCTCCTGTCTGGTGAGAAGGTTCAGGCTGGACCCCCTTTTCCTCCAAACTTCTTTGGGGAATAAGGAGAGATCTGCCCCTAGTCGCAGACCTGTTTGAGGGTTTGTGTCTAAGGACACAGGGAAAGGATAGGATACAAGGTGTTGGAGTTTGTGTAGTGCTTAGTGTAACACAGTACCCTAGAATAAATGATTCGTTAACACTGATCTATTAATACTAAATCAGGGTAAACGCTTATGATAAATGCAATAATATCTATATGATCTAAGAAGGGAATCACATGTACACAGAGCTACAGATATATGTAGATATATAGAGAGGTTAACTTGTGAATAAGATGGAATTATTCCACAGATTGAAAATTAAATTTGGCAGCCTATAATCTCCAGGATTTTTGTACAAAAATGTCCTGTAGATCAGAAATACTCAAATAGTTGGTCAGTGTCTCTGCCTCCGTTGGTCTGTAGGAGAAGGATGGTGTCTCTGCCTACGTTGGTTGGTAGGAGATGGATGGTGTCTCTGCCTCCATTGGTTGGTAGGAGATGGATGGTGTCTCTGTCTACGTTGGTTGGTAGGAGATGGATGGTGTCTCTGCCTCTGTTGGTCTGTAGAAGGTGGATGGTGTCTCTGCCTACGTTGGTTGGTAGGAGATGGATGATGTCTCTGCCTCCGTTGGTTGGTAGGAGATGGATGATGTCTCTGCCTCCGTTGGTTGGTAGGAGATGGATGGTGTCTCTGCCTCCATTGGTTGGTAGGAGATGGATGGTGTCTCTGCCTCCATTGGTCTGTAGATGGATGGTGTCTCTGCCTCCATTGGTTGGTAGGAGATGGATGGTGTCTCTGCCTCTGTTGGTCGGTAGCAGATGGACAATGTCTCTCCCTCCATAGGTCTTGGCCGTTGGTTGGTGTAGCCTGTGAGTCATCCCAGATCAGAGAGCGATGCGAGACTCGGGCCTGCTGAGATCCTGGAGAGCTCCAGTGAGCCTCACTTGGGATCAGTATTTACCGAGCTGTGAGATGGTTGACTTTGGGCAAAACTAGGCTGGTAATTTTGCACTGCGAGCAGCAGTCTCCCAGGCGGGGCTGCGTGTGTGCGGTCCCTCCTTAGCCCCCTCTCTTCGGAGTGCTCGGGAGCAGCGGATGTGATGGGGGAGGCCCAACCGCTCTCTCTCACTGACTCACTCTCCAAGCCTTAATCAGGATTGTTTTGGTTCCAAGCCTTGCACAAAGTCGGCATACATCAGAAACCAAAATTGTTTTGGTTTCAGGAGGCCATACACCTGTTGCTCTGCAGCTCGGGAGCCTCTCGCAGCACGGCCTGGGATGGATGCTCTGCAGAGACACCTGGGGTAGGGGGGCTGTGCCACCGCACCCCGTTCTTCCTCCCGTGTCACGTCTCTTGCACACTGATGGGGCCAGGCCGTGCCGTGACAGAGTGCTGGAAGAAACCTGTGCGGGAGGTGAGCAGGGAGCAGTGGTTAAATAACCTCCCCTTTGGAGCTCCTTGTAGTCAAAGAATCATAGAATGATTCCATGTGGAGTGTCCTTCCAATTTTAAAAAGTCATCCTTTCTGTTGAGAACGTTTTGTGGTACTGACCCTGGTAACAAAGTGCTGCTGGCCTGAGTTTGACCAGCTTGGGATCGAGTCACTCCTAGCTCTCACTCTGGCTTGCAGGGTTTCTCTGAAGACTTCCCTGCCAAAGTAATATCTCTTTGTAAAGGCCAGTATGAATTTCAGTGATGTAGCACTCTTACTTCCACTCAGTCTAGAGGTACAAAAAAACCCTTTTTATTTCTTAAATAGGTTCATGTAGAGGGTACACAATGGAGGAGCCTGTGTAGGGCACGTATTATGTATGGCTTGTTTTCACGGCGTCTGTAATTTGTGATTTGCAGCAGTTAGCATAGATGAGGGGGAATGAGAAGACCGTAATAATCTCATTACTCTGTCATTGTTAGGTGCCTGTCTGCTTCCACCTAGTAGTGTCTCTAATCTCTGTTAATAAGTTACTGAACATGCATATGATGCTTGCAAGACACTCTTAGTGTCTGGTCCATGTCCCTCGAGTGCACATCTTCTGTAGCATCAGAAGACAGTACTGTTAATAAATCAAATGAAATTAAATAATGCATGGAAAGGCAATGAAGTAATGCATAGAATGGGAAAGGAGCTATGTTGCATACTTCTTCCAAACAAATATTTTCAGCAAAGTGTTTTGATTTAACTACCGAAGGAAGATGGATGCTCTGGGACAGTTTTGTGAAGCCAAAAGAATAGTACAGGAAAATGGATGATGATACTTAAATTGGGTTGTGTAAGTGTATCATTAAAGGTTGGGCTTGATGACCCTGGAGGTCCTTTCCAACCATAATGGTTCTATGATTCTATAATTCATTGGGTACATGGATCTAGAATTCAGATCAAAGAATTTATTTGAAAACTTTTCTTATATTCGCAGACAACCCAAGGATTATTTCTGATTTTTGCGAGAGTTGTTGTGTTAGGTTGTTCAAGAAGGAATTGAGTGTGTAATGTGTACTTGATCAGGTAGTTGCAAGTATTTGACATTTGAACTTGGCCAGTCCTGATTAGAACCGACAAACGTTACTGTGCATTGACCAGATGAAAATAACTCTCTGAAAACTTTCCAGTTCACTTGCTCTCCTTTGATGTTGCTACTCAGTAGCTACAAAACCACGAACATGGTCAAAACTTTCTCATTTTGAAATGCAATTGGACAGTAGCCAAAATGTATTGCATATATATATATATTTTTTTTTTTTAAGAGAATGAACAAAATCATCTTTTGTGTGCTCTGCTCCTTAAGCCTTTTTAATAGGTACAAGCACTTTGAGTATGGTGAGACAAAGGGAATTCAGTGTTGTAGTGCACAAAACTGCAGATAACATTGAACAGCAGGACTCGGCTCAGGGCAGCAGGTAAAAGTTCAGTCCAAACAGGAGTTGCTGTGTGTTCGTAGGTAGTTTCCCAGTCTCTTGATTTAGATGCTAAGAAATGCAGCTGGATTTAACATAAAATTGTTGTTGGGTTCAGTCTGATGGAGGAATTTGGGAACCATTTTTATTGCTATTTTCCATATCTATTTGAGATATATAATAAAAATATTTTGAAGTAGTAATAGAAAAATAGATTGAAACAAGACAGATGTTGAACCAAACTGTGTTTTTTAGAAATCCATGTTAGTCATGTAGCTTTTGAACAGAGCAGTTATCATGGTGAGTACAACCTCAGAACAGATGTAAAAGGAACTGCAACAATAAATTAATAAAGTAACAAGTATGGCTTATAAAAGTAACAATTAATTCTCCAAGCATTTTACAAATGTTTCTGGCAGTACTGTAAACTAAACCTCACCTATTAGCAATGCTCTTGAATAAATTGTAAACTGTTATTATTCAGAATCCTACCCACAAGTCATCAGTCCATTTTGTTATAATTCCCATGTCATCATTTATTAATTTGCTTCTGCTTGTTCTGATTCCTCCCAGAAGAACTATTAGAAAAAAAGATGATTTCTCTGTGATAGTGAACAGCACAGTGTCTAAATAATCAAAAATATTAAATAATTTATACCCAAACACTGCATTGTTTTATCAGAAGTTATCAGATCTGCAACAGGGTTTAATGCAAAGGTCGTGCGACTTTGCTGTGTTTTGGTTGTTTTACTCTACTCCTAGCTAACAAATGTGCTCACAGCTCAAAAGCTGGTGAGGATATTTGCCTTTTTATATTGCCAGCTTGGTTATTGGGGTTTCTTTCTTTTATAGGAGTTAAAATTGTGGGGGTTTCTTCCTTTTTGAGGATAGTGTTTAAAGAACACCTAGTAATCTGTTGGTTCATTTGGTTCATTATTCATACTGAGTACACAGAGTCATAAGGAGATGCAGGTGCTGAACCCAAAGGAGCAGAGTCCAGGGGTGCCCAGAACAACATTGCTGTGTCTCTGTCCCTATAGCACCTAAATGACCGTTCCTGGGACCTGTCACAAAGCCACCTTCTCCAGCAGATTCTGCCTTGCCTAGGTGCTCCCAGGCACTGGGGAGGTTTCTGTGCACCCTTCCCAGACGCATCTGATAGATGAGTAATAGCTGAGAGGTCCTGGGACTGCAGCTGTAAGGGCAAACCACCATGCTAGAGACAATCTGTTGAGGTGGTAGCTTAGAAATAAAACACGTCGCAAGCCTACTGTCATAGCTGGTATGGTGGAGAGAGCCTTTAAGTGTTCTCAGTGGAATAAGCTGCTGGTTTCCAGCTGCAGGAGTTACCTGAGCCCAGGCTCACCAAGCTTCTGCGCTGCCGGGCGCGGGATGGCTGCGTGAGCGGCAACAAAGAGCAGGTGGGAATAGAAATTGTTGTGGAGTAAAAATCAATTGTCCTCATTTCAGCAGTGTTACGCCAGATGATTAAACCTGTGTTTTTCTTTTTCCTCTTTCCTTTGTTTCCTGGTACTAACATCTAACCCCCAACACACACTTACCCACTCCTATACCCCCCTGAAAATAAGAAGCCTGCCAAAACCCCAGGGCATATTTGCAGGGAGCAGTGGACAGAAGAAACCCACAAAATAAGAGTGTTAACCAAAGTTTTAAGCCCGTTGCTTCTGTTAAGAGACATTCCAGTAGAACAGTTTTGTTTTATTTTTTCTGTGCAGTGTCTTTGGTTCCAGGCAGTCAGTATTTAGAACATGGCACTTGCCAAGAATGCAAGAGGGATTGCTGTTTTAAATGTTAATAAGTTTGAAGAAGTACATGTCTGGGTTGACATACATCTATTCTCAAGTTTCTGTTCCATCTGACAGTTTTATTTGTAAAATTGGAGAACAGTACTTCAGAGTCAGAATGTTTTCTTTAAGCATTTTTCAGATTAAATGGTTGTTTGCTTTATTTTTTTTTTTTTTTTGGTAAATGAACTAGGCCAAGGCTTAAACAAAATTTGAAAAAAAATCAAAATATTTTTAAAGAGGTGTCTTAACATAAAAGCAAAATATTTTAGATTAAACAAACATTTTGCCTTATCTTGAAATTACTTTTTTCCTAAATCCTCCCCCTGTCCCTACTTAAAAACAGAGTTACAGAGTTTTTTGTCTTCCCTTCTCTTTTTTTTTTTGGTTCAGTGCCCAAACAGATAACCATTATTCACACATCTCTATTGACAGAGCAGACAGTGAAATCCTGTTGGAATTCAAGCAAAGAGTAAAGGGAAGTAAGATAATCAAAGCAGTGTTATTTTAAGATCCAATATTATGTTCTGCCAGAGCTTGACAGTGAAACTCTGCCCTTATGGAAGCTGAAGACTCTTTGGGGGTAGAATATTAATAATGATGTGCTCAGTTACCTGTCTCTATTTCCAGGTTAATCACAGCATGTCCTGTGATCCCTAAGAGTTGTTGTCTGCAGAGGCAGCTTGTGCTGTGTGCTCTGCTTGGTGCAAAACATCCCAGGGGGCAGAAGCATCCCCAAGAGCTGAGCTTGAATCCGTCAGAAGGAGTGGTCTGCAAGTAGAGTTGATGTCTGGTTTTATTACTGGTTGAGGGCATGAAGTGAGCAGCTTTCTAAGTTCTGTTTTAACACAAATCTCAGCAAAGCCAAGTTCTTACCTGGGGAGGATTCTTGATTTTTCATCTTGTAATGGATTAATGATACAGAATGAATTTGCAGAGCCTGTTTAATTTCTCAGGGAAAAGATTTACTGTGTTCAGTTTATTGAAAGTACGTTTTCAACAAGTTCTTTCTGACATTCCAGAAAGTCTCTGTTGATGCATTGTGTCCAGTGACACAACTCCATGTCTAATGTATTGTCCATCTAGATTCTATCTCCTGGTAGAGTATCATAAGCTCAGATTGTGATCATTCTTTCTTTTTGAGAAACTGAAACTTTTGGAAACGAGAAGCAGCAGTTTTGTTTGGAAAATTGAAACACTTCTCTTCATTGCCATGGAAATGCACCTGTCTTTAATCTGACCTGAATACACGGAGTAGCAAAAATCAATTTTTCTTCAGTGATGCTTTTTTTTTGCCTCTACACTGAGCATGCCCATGAGGGCTTTCACTTACTGAGAGGGGCAGGTGGGGAGTGTGCTTCCAGTGATATTCTCCAGTGAACGAGGGAACGATGCATAGCTAAAAGTTAAAGAGCTCAGTCGATGGATTAGGAGCTGTTTTGTCTCAGCCTCTTAAATCATTGAGATTCAAAACGACAGACTTATGTACTGCTTTGGTCAAATTTGTGTGCTGTCAGCATTAGCAGGACAGGACTCACAATGGGAATTTTGCCTGGGGAGGGTGTGATTAATATTTGTACGTTATGGACTATTCATGTAAATTTGAACTGAAGGTGAGAACTTTACAGCTGTAAGGTTTGGAATTGTTTTGTAGGGAACAGCAGAATAATCTTCTCACTTGCACATACAGTCGATAAAATTAAACAGGTTCCAGCTCTTCCAAGCCTTCAGGCTCAATGACTGTCATGGGGCTCAGCTTTCTGCACCACATTGCTCATTCCTCCTCGTGAGCGTACCCCACCATACCCTGTCCTTGGAGGTGTTGATCCCAAACTGGTATATTTTCCTGACTGTTAGAAGCACAAATCTGTTAAAAGGCAACATTCAGAGCCTTCTGGCAATTAGATAGGATCCATACTTCTCATTTCGCAGCTGCGGTGGAAGGAGCATATTGCAGTGTAGTAGAAAGGCTGGGGAGTATTGTGAGTGTTTCAGGAATACTGAAGAACGCTGTGTGGTTGGTTCAATAGATTTGAGACCCTTTTTGGGGTGGGTTTTTTTGGTATCCATAAAGATTGATGTGCTCTTTGAGCAGGCTGGCTGTTTGGGAGCCAAGCGGAGCGGGTGTCGTTACCTCTGTCAGGCCTTACCTCACAGCAGCTGGTACCATGCCAGCTATTTGATGTTTCCTACTGGAAACATTTAAAATGACAAAATGCAGATTGTGACCTGTTTGAGGAGTGGTACACTGACAGTTTGAGGACAGACACTATCACGAGTTCAAGTAAATTTACTGTCTTTGAATCCTCTACTGATACAGATGTCTGCAAGAGAAACACAAGATCAGCTTTCGGTTAATTTTAAAGTAAGCTGCTGAAAAGTAAGAGCTTTCTCTGTGTAGCCATGCTTCAACAGTTTTACTTCATTCCAGATCGTGGCAAACTTAAGACCCACAAAGCAAGGAAGACAGAAACTTGAAAGTCTATAAGGAATTCTTGTAGTAGCTACATTTGTGTAAATATCTCTGTTGTAGAGAGTCCGGCATGCTGTGCTAAAACACGGGCTGAAATATCTAATGCTGGTAAGGCTGCGGGTTTGAATCTAGAGGATAAACTCAAATATACTTCGATTAATTCTCTCTACCTTTAAATGCAAATATGTTGCATAATTTCCAGCTGAACTGTGGCTGGGCTTTTTCAAATGCTGGTAGCGTGATTCGTGTCAGTCAACCAGAAGGCAGCTCTAATCAGCATCCACTGGTGCCGCTAGCTCTGTGAGTTGGCAGAGAGAGAAACCAGTGGAATTCTTCTAGCTTTTGTCCTCCCTATGCTTGTCAATATAAGATATGATAACTACCTGTGAAAATACTTTTTCTGCGCCAGCTGGGCAAAGTGTGAGCTTGTGCTTGGTGCGAAATGCCCTCAGATGAATTTTTATGCAAAGCCACGGTTCTTTTCAAGATCTAGCTCTCCTTTTTGATACCTAATGTCTCAAAAAATGTTTTTCAAGACTTCAGAGAAGTGTCAAAATGGTGAGGGCAAAGGTCGTTTCTTCCCCGTGGCTGTTTCAGCAGAGAGGAGATGGATGAATTTTCAGAGATCCAGCTCCCACTTGCAGAAGTGAGAGGGAGCAGCAGGAGCTTCAGACACCTGTAGATCTGGAACGAAGGTTCAAGGTAGCCCTTTCAGAAAGGGGAATTGTAGCATTAAGAGAAATATAAACATCACTTATTATGGCAAGGTCTGTATTGCCCTTTATGTTTTAAATGTTATGGAGTAAGTCTGACATAAGTTGATCTGAGTTTGTGATAAAGGTTACCTAAAGAGCATGGCGTGTGTATGTGACCTGTGGGTCTGTTACATTGGTGCAAGAGGTCTGTAGAAACTGTACAGAAGGATATTTAGTGTTCTAGGCTAGTGCGGATGTATACTTTTCAACTATTTATCCAGAAACTCTTTTTTAATGTTTAGGGAATCTTTTATTGAGCTTGCTTTCTGATCGTTCAATCATGAGACTGAAATAAGGTTCCTGTATCGTATTTTATAACCGTGATAGCATTTCTAGCTAGTTTTTTAAGTCTGGAAAAGAGATCCTAGGGTAGATTTATTTGGTTTTGCCCCTCACAGTATATTGTACTCAAGAATCCCAGATTGTTTCAGTGAGAAACGAGAAGAGTACCTGTAAGTGCCAATAGCAATTCCTGTTTTCTCAGTGAAATGGAGCATGCGGCATAAAATACTTCTTTGCTGTTTTCTTTGAACTAAGCATAACTTCACATACATGTTGAGTTCATATTCTTTTTAGAGAGTTATTGTATCTCTTAGGGAACACTAAACAAGGGGGAGGTGTGAGCAAAACAGGATCCTTCTTGAACTGTATTTGAAAGGTAGGTAGATGACAAGTTCTAAAATTAACTTGGTGGATAGGAGAGGGAGGTCACTAGAAGGCTTGATATGAAAAGTGTTCTTAAGCACCAGATACTGGAGCTGTGACCCAAAGGTGGCTGAGGTTACCAGGAGAAGTAGATGGAAGATGTGACAGTGGGTGTTAATCTCATCCGTGAGGGTTCCGTTTTTTGGGATAAAACAGGTTCCAAAAGTGGTTAAGGATTTCACCGCTTCGCTTTATGACACCTTTTTGTCCTCTTAATCCCAAGCAGAGTCTCTAAGGTGTTTTACACTTTAGCCCTACCCTTGTCAGGTGTAAAGGGGCTCTCTGAAGATAACCTGTGGCTGTTCATAGCATTCACATCAGTGGTATTTTCACCTGGTTTTTGACATGGTGCTTTTCCAGCCTCTTTACACAGTTGTAACCTCAAAACTTCCTTGAGCTTCAGTTTCCTACCTATAATGCCCCCTTGAGATACATGAACACAAAGCTTTTTGCATTAATACCATCCTTAAGCCATTTCTTTTTAACCAGATATTACAGCATATACTACAACCAGATATTACAACATATACATATACATATACATATACAACATACTATAACCAGATATTACAACATATATTACAACTGTGGCTAAAGTGCAAGAAAGCCCAGCACTGATTCTGCAGGCAGGAGCCATTAACATTTACACAGCCCTTCTGTGCTCATCATATTGAAGAGACAGCTGATGGTTTGCAGACGTGTTCATAAAATACTTAAAAAACCTCCAAAACCAGAGTGAATAGGGAAAGTTTCATGATCTGCATACTCATTAGCATTAGTCTTGTCTGAGTACCGGTGTTTGACCAGCCCATGTCCAGCCAGCAAACACAGAAGAGGGATGAATTTCCCTCAGGGGTGGCAATGGTTTGTGACTTTCCCCAACACTCAGCTGGTAATTAAAGTAGGCATTGGAATCTTAAAGGCACCAACCCCCATGTCAAATTTTGTTTACATTAACAGTTGCAAACTTTTCTGGTGTTCAGCAGACGGGTAAGCAGCGTGATGCTATATCCTGATTTCTATAACATGCCAGAAAAAGTGAATTTGGTATTTTCCAAACTCTTAATAAACAGAAAATTACCCAGTTCTCAGTTCAAAATTATTTTAGCCAAGGCTTTTTTTTCCCCAAGAGAAATAGTCAAAAGAGTGTAAAGGCTTTAAATTAAACAGAAGATCATTAGGGTAAAGAAACAACTGGCTGTATTTATTGCATTCTGTATGTGAGATTTAGTGGGCTGGAATCCAACTCATACAATGCAACTCACGAAAGAGAAATGTTTTGAAATAAACCAATTAAGTTCTGGATGAGGTACTATCTAGGAATTTATTTTAATCAGATAATATTAACAGAAATAAACTGAACCTGATTCTGCAGATAGGAGTCTGAGACCTGGTAGTGACTGTCTGTAACAGCCAGCAGCATGTGGGGCTGGGGGCTTCCCTTCATCGCAGTCTGCAGGGGGTTTGGGGTATGGGGAGACCAGAGGAGAGGTGCAGAGAAGTCAGGGCAGAAGAAAAGGCTGGAAGCAGCCTGCAGCCATGAGGGCTTCTGTGCTCGTTGTTCCTCAGACAAGGTGAAGGAGCTGCACGCAGGGTCTGCTTGTGCATCGTGCTGGGGGGCATCAGCCGTAAGTTCCTCCTGAGGTTTGTATGAGGGAATAATTCAAGTCTAACTTCAATAGACAGCTTCTCACATTGATCTCTGACCACAGCCCTTTCAGTAGAGGTAAAAAGAAGGGCTTTTTTTGTGTAATTTAATCCGTTCCTGATGGGTGGCCCTACAGAAGGCTTTTTCTGTAACTGAAATTCCTTTAGTGCTGCACATTGTGTTCTGGATAGGAATGATTGTGAGAGCCACCTTTATATGGTGGTTCTGAAGGCTGTTGAGTGGAAATTAAAGATAAGCAATGCACTTTCTTTGAGTTTGTTTTTATCAAGCTGTTTATGAAGTAGAGCTGATTAAAAAAAATAGAGTCACTTGTTTTTAGGTTTTTGGATGCTGGAGAGGAAGGCTCCCCCCTTAAAAGAAGTTTGGTAAGACTTTTAATTAAGAATTCAGGACATGAAAATTTTGGGCTTGTTCTGCACTACAGAGATTGGCTCTGGGGCATATTGGTCTGTCAGGTTTTTAAAGCAAATCTTCCTCTTAATTCTAATTAAGTATTGTAATGCCAGGACTCTTCATTAGGCAGTAATTTGTGATTAGTCAGGTGGTCATAATGGAAAGAGAATAGCATGTGATGCAATAGTAGAGAAATTGCAGACCAAGGAAGATGACTAGGGGATGCAGCTCATAACATGCGCTTTAACATCCTCCTGCTGGCAAAGTTCTCACTGAACTGGGTGCTCTCTGTGGGATGGGATTCGATCCTCACACGGATCCTGGCTTATGTGGAAACACGAGTTCAGGGCACCTCGCCTCCAGGACTTGAGCTCTGAAGTTGTGACAAGTAATAATGCTAAGAACCAGCTGTAAAAAGGGAAAACTCCTAATTCCTCCCAAACTTTGAAGCCAAGCTATTATTTTAAGTGTAGATTACATTATCACATTTGTTTATCTGTGAATTGAATCTCATATTTAATAAATGGGAGCTTTTGTGAAGCACTGGAGTGAATGTGAATGAGTGAATTGAGAAAGATTAGCTCTTTGAGGAGATCGAGAACAATTTAAAACTCCATTGTTCAGCGCATTTCTTTCTGTCTCTATGAAGCACGTCAGTAATTGTCTCAAATTAGGTACTGCCTTTGTTTAGAAGAGTTAAACAAGTCACAGGATGAGATATTTCATAGTTCCTTTTTAATTGAACAGCCTGTTCAGTTTTTATCATTAGGCAGTTTGCAAATATCAAAGTTTTTGAAGACAACACGCGTACGAGGTGGAGGCTTTCCGCAAACTGAATCATCTTGTATTGTTTGGGTGCATTTTCCAAATTTGAAGCCTGGTCTTCCCATACTGTATGATTTTAGTGCATCCTTTTACCATGGTTCTTAAAACAGATGCATTATGGAAAAAATCCCCCCAAAAAAAGAAGAAAAAGAAAGATGAATGAGGTGGACAGGGTCAGCAGCTATGCAAGAAGAAGATAGCGCTTTTTCCTTTTGTATCCCTGAGGAGGGGAAACCAATCACACGGAGTTAGTTCCTGGCTTGGTCCTGTGGTGTCCACAGGCCTTCAGGCACTGTGTCCCGTGGGAGGTGGATGTAGTCTGAAAAGTGACTTTCTGGAAGAAGTGAGAATATTTATCTGCCCCTAGCAAGAGAACGGGGAGTTTGCTGGGACTGGATGAGAACAGGGTGCTTTGCTGGAGGGATAAAGTTGCTTCCAGGTGGTGTGAGCTCCACCTGCTCTCCCTTTCCACATCTCCTGTGGCCTGTCCCTGATTTAGGGGTTGTTTCCATTCATTACTAGCAAATGTGTGCATGATAAAAAATACTAAATCTTTTTTTTTTCTGTCATGAAAATGCAATGACCCAGCAGGACTGGTAAGTCATAGAATTACAGAATATTAAGGTTGGAAGAGATCTCCAAGATCATCAAGTCCAACCATCAACCCAACATCATCCTGACCATTAAGCCATGTCCTGAAGCTCCATGTCTTCAAGTCCTCATGAACTTCATGGTAAACTGTTGGGGCAGTTATGTAGAAATGGCTCCGTCTGTGCTTGAAGCACGGGAGAGATGGGTCTTGGTCGCTCATAGCACATTGCAGAAACCAAGATGCTCCTGTAAGTTCAAATCCCATTTTTTGTTACGAGATGCAAAATTCCCATTAAATTTAATGTAGTAAGAATTTCCCCTCTACTTGCAGCAGATTTCCCAAGTTTAATACAAAGTCAGCACTGTTTTGTTGTACGTTTAGTGCTGCATCAGAGGAGACTAGAGCCAGGAGGGTGTTTTGTTCTTTTTCATGGTGTTTACAAATAAAGCTGACTGATTTGGTAACTCTCATGGAAACTCTCTGAGACTGTAAATTTAGCAGAGTGGTCCCTGGGCATGCATAGATCTAAAGATAGCAGTTTCTTGCCTATCAATAAGTAGCTTAAGGCCTTTGCTTTTAATACTATATATGACTTAAATCCCAGGAAAATAATTCCACTGCTGCTGTTCATTTATATGGTAGGAGTCTGCATTATTTCAGACTAGGCTAGGTTTTCTAATACATTATTTATTTAGGTCTTCAAAATGTCTGTGGTACTGCATGTGGTTGACAGACCGTATTCTTGTTTGTTGCTATTATATGGCAACCTGTTTTCCCAAGATGCTTGAATAAATGAATGCCTTCAAATAAAGCTGTGATATTAAAAGCCACTTCCCCCCCACCCCCGTATTGCAACTATAGCATCCCATAATCTTAGTTCTGATTCCTCTTCTTTACAACTACCTACTTTAAATAGTTCCGGAAGGATCTTCAGGGTTTTTTGTTTGGTTGGTTTTGGGGTGCTTCTTTTTTTTTTGTTGTTGTTTTGTTTTTGAGAAAAATGTTTATTTAGGTTTTTATTCTAAATATCTAGCCCAGCTTATTCTCCCACCCCAGGCCACAGAAGCTGAACAATACCCTTAAAGTCAATAAAAATTCCTTTACATGAAGGGTGAAGTGCTGAGCTCATATTTTGTGACAGTCCACAAAGTTGAGAAATCAAAATACGTGAGTATGCTGTGGAAGTGAAGGTGCAACAAATGGTGCACAAGGCTTGGAAATGAATAAGTCATGTGAATGAACATTGGCTTGTACATCCCCAGCCCCATATTAAGATTAAAGTGTGTTGTCTGCTCTACAATTGCATAATTGCTTCTGTGACTGATTTGGTGCTGCTCTGCAATAAGTTGTGAATACTGTACGCTGACCTGGTTAATGGGATGTTTACTAAATGAATCTATTTATATAGTTTAATAGGAGGATGTTTGAAAAAATTAGCAGAATGAGAATGAATGGCTCAAGAGAGTCATTTTTCAGCAAGTGCTGGGGTTGTGAAGAGGAAGACAGTCTGCCTTGCTGGTGGTGTATGGGAGCTTGGAGGGTGAGGTTACACAGGGCCAGGTCCCCTTCCCTCCCCACTGCAGGGAAGTCTGTGCCCTGGGCACACTCACTGGTGTGGAGCATCCCCATCCTGATTCCCTGGGTGAGCAGGACGCCTGGACAGCTCCTCTGGCCTTGGAGAACCCGGACTCTGCACCCCACTGAAGATGCTGCTGGTGTAGGGGTGTGTGCTGGGGGGGAGCAGCCTCCAGCCTGCACCCGTGACAGCTTCATTATTTAAAAGATCTTTCTTGAATTTAGCTATTTTAAGTACTATAGACTAAGATAATTATTTCATGAAGTAATATTATCTGCAAATTAACCTTGGATCTTTGCCTAAGTTCAGAAAGGGAGAGATAAGGAATTTTATCGCAAATTGCAGACTTACTGGGTTTAACGTAAAGGCCGTGGCAAGTAATACATTTAAACTGCATTTAAGTAGTAAAGACCAGAATATCAAAGTCTAAAAGCAATAAACATTAATTTATTCAGAAAGTTTTTATATTTTCTTTCTAGCTTATATGTTCTTTTCACACACTGTCATTTAATGAGGTTATATTCTGATTAAAGTAGAAAAATAAAAAAGTAAAATGTTTTATTTCAGTAGATAAAAATGTAGCTTTTAAAATACATCAGCTTGCCCTGCATAGTGTGAGCTAGCTGTACAATTTTCCCTTCGTTCAGCATGGCTGCTAGACTAATGGATTTTGGGGGGAAAACTCCCCCTTATATAGAGTTCCAATTGAAATCCATATTTTCATTTTTCAGTGACAACTAATACATTTCCTGTAATCCCTTTCAAATATTCACTGGCTGTATTCCCAGACATATATTTTGAAGGTTAAATGTTGCAGGATTTATGTACTATATAGTATGTAGGCTGGTCTCAATAAGCTAATGTCTGTATGGCCCCTTCATTGCCAAAGACCAGTTTGTATTTCAGAAAGAAGTTTTGGCTGGTTAATGAGCTGTGGTTTTAACGAGCCCAGGGTGAGGTGCTGGGCTGGAAAACTGCTTTTGCTGGTTGCAGAGCTCACTTGGGTGTCGTTACGTAGGGCTGCTTCACCTAACATAGATGCTCCTTCCTGGCAGCTGGAGGTTTTGGCCCTCTGTCCGATGCCATCTTTCTTTTATAGGCTGCAATTGGCATGAAATAATTAAAATAATATTCCAGGAGGTTTGTATTTTAGTATGGCAGATAGATTAAAATTGGATTTGCTTTTTTCTTTCTCTTGAGGACTGTTGCTCACTTCATAGCTAATGAAGTGGAACAAGCACTGTGATCAATATTTATGGTGTCACTCTGGGCACCTGCAGTTCTTTCAACCTTTCTTGCACCGGAATGG
Source organism: Todiramphus chloris collaris (assembly GCA_025345505.1). Taxonomy (NCBI): domain Eukaryota; kingdom Metazoa; phylum Chordata; class Aves; order Coraciiformes; family Alcedinidae; genus Todiramphus; species Todiramphus chloris. Next base: position 36,467,003 of record JANVCC010000022.1, read on the forward strand.
AGGTTTTTAACTCCAAGCTAATTAATGGCTAACTGTGCAACTTGATGTGAACTCTGGAAAGTCTGTTCTTAGTGCTGTTTCTTAAGAGAGCCACATGCAACTTGCACAGATTTGCTAGTTCTCATCTACACCAGCATTGTACACATCATTGGACAAAAGTAGGAACTTGATTTTCTTCAGTGATGTACTTCTGGGTCCCTCAGTCACCTCTGGTGTTAGTTTGTGCTGTCCCTGTGTTGGGGGTTCTTCCAGTTGTGTTTATAGACTTCTTCTTCTGTTTATACTCCAGTCTCTATTGCAGGTTCCAGTAACTGCTGAAGGTAGCATATGTTTAAGTCTAACTTGAATGCTGTGGAGTTAGTCTAGTGTTAGTGCTAATCTGTGTTTTTGCATCTTACCAGTTTGGGGGCTGCTCCCAGCTGTGCCAGAACATACCTGCTCATGAAGGCCACCAACTGCAGCAGTATTTTCTGTCCAAATCATCACTGCAGTACTTTGTTCCACAGTTCTCTTGTCCTTCAAGGCTTTCCCAAAATAATAATAACATCTTTGAACTCCTGGTGGGTTGGTTCATTGCAAACTTCTCCTGTTCCCTGCCAGTGACAGTGGCTGGAGGCAGTCCAATGTAATTAGTAAGTATTTTGGAGACTCTGCTTTGGCAGCCCTGTTAAATATGTGCAGTGAAAGCAGGATTAGGATGGGGCCTCATCTTTTTTCCTCATTAGGGCATCTCTACGATCTGTAAGCTTATTTAATTGGAAATTAGCCATTCTTATTAACTCTGGGGATACCCTTTGGTCCAAATTCTGACACAGGATAAATGTATATAATTCCCACTGAAGAGAAAGAAAATGCATCCACATACTCCAGGGTGGAAACCTGCCCTTTTGTGTCCATAGCAATTCTCCTGGAGGAGAATTTCATTTTCTAGTAAAGGCAATAAATTTTCGCTGCTCAGATAAGTGACTACAGAGGTTCATCATCAGGATTTGAAGAAATAAGCCTCCTAAGAAGATGGATGATGACAAGGGGAGTAAGAGTTGTTATCCAATCATTTGTCATGGTCCAGAACATTAAGATGTATAGGTAAGACCCCAAAGGTATGTAGAAGTTCCTTTTTCCAGCAGTTGGTTGGTAAGTAGTAACTTATCCTGTGCAGTCAGCCAGTATTACACACTGTCTGAAAACTAATTTTGTTTGCATCTCTTTGTATACACAGCACATAACCGGTAACATCTTCTGTATTGCTGGGAGGTATTCCACACATCATCAGAATGTAGCCCTGTGACTGCTTGAGTCTAGAGGCTCACTTCCCTGGGGGCTCACGTTAACTCCCTTCTCTCCCTCCTCCATCCTGCTCCAGATGTTAACATTGTCTGCCTTGCCTCTTTTGCTGTGATAGTGTTCTGCTCTGGGCTTTCTTCAGAGGCTTTTCCCTCTGCCTGCTTTTCTGTGGTCCCCTGCTTTACAGCACTTTCCCTCTAGTTTTTCCCCCTCTCTCAGGGTTTCAGAAGCACAGAGCAGCCATGGGGTACAGTGTCAGCTAGTGAGAAAATAGATTAAACATTCATGGTTGTAGGAGTGCTTGTTAGCATATATGTATTCATCCAGCACTTCCTGCTGGTTTTCAATATGTTGGGGGGTTATCTTGCCAGTGAGGTTGACTTTTAAAGTCTGTAGTGGCATACATTTCAACTAACTGCTTGAGAGCAGGTAAAAATCTTGCTCTGATTACCTGGTTTCAGAGAAAAACCTTTCCCCTGGCTTTTTAACAAGAGAGCATTCCTCTCTAAACCAAACACGGTCAAGACCAGATTTCTGAAGGATTTTGTTAAATTCTGGCTCTGCAGCTCTGGATTAGCTGATCTTGAAAGTTCACCTTACTGTAGGAGACAACATCATGGTTTGCTGTAGTAAACTGGTCACTGCTTTGCTGTTTGTTTCTGCGAAGCCACACGAAGTCCCACCTGGGCTTGCTGTGGCACAGAATAGCTCAGTAATCCAAATTTGATAATTGAGCCTGGGAGAGCTTGGCATTATTCACTTGAGTCCTTCTGAACTCCAGGAGATGCTCCAGCATGGCAACTTCATTAAGTCTGTGTGATGGAGTTAAAATATGGCCCTTGTGTGCTTCTCCAGCCTGGTCTGGTATTTTGTTGTAAAAAATACGCTTGTCTCAATGTATTTTTTTCCCTTACATTTCACTCTTGCAGCTTGCTCAGGAGGATGTATCTGACCACTGCTGACTTGTAGGCAGAGGATTTTCACTGTAGTTCACTTGACAAAGGTTTAGATATGGTGGTCTCAGGCTTATTCCTCAGTGGTGGCCTGCGTGCCTAGGTAGGAACATAGGTGTGGTGGGAACAGGGTAATACTCTAGAAGGATCATGATGTTGGTGCAGCGCAGAGGATTGTGATTAGAGAAGCCCAAGTCGGGGGCTGACAGCAGTCCTGGCTGTTGAGTTTTCAAAACTCCCCTGGTGCCATTGTGTCAATGCCCGTGGAAGTCAAGCTGGCATAGTCTGCCTCCAGGAGAATGGGGGTGATGGATGCTATGGGGTTTAGAGCCCTGTTTGGACCATTTCAGGCAGCATCTCTTCAAGTGTTCAGGTGTTTGGTCCTGTGGGCAATTTGCAAACTGGCCGTGGTAGGGAGGTCTGTTCCAGTGGGTTTAGGAGCCATCAAACATCATGTGGCCATACTTCCTGGGAAGCAAAATGCAATTCTTCTGAGTCCCAGCCGTGTAATTACAGCAATAATAACAGCTATCATTTTTGACGCCTCAATGCTAAATGGAAAGGTCGTTGTTTCTGTTACATTTTCAGAGTAGTCTGTTCCGCTGCTTTTTTTGCTATTTGTGCCTTATCTACGATTGAACAATTACCAGAAATGTGATGAGGACATCGTACGCAGGAAGTCATCCCTCTGTCTCTTCTCCCAATGACTCTGCGGTGCGTGTGAGCGGCCGTTATCTCAGCTGCTCATCGGTGGAGCTGGTGCTAATGTGTGAAGTGACCTTTGTGAAGAGAAAGGAGGTTGTGCCAATATTATCCTTCCAGTTTGAGTAAACTTTTGCACTTTGTCATGTATTTGATTGCACGAGCTGTTCTCTTACTGACTTGTATTGCCTTATCATTTAGTATTTAGATCAGCCAAGTTAAGAGGTGCCCAAAAATTGTCCTGTATGTTAGTTGTGATGTTTTCTTTGGCCAGGTATCATCAGTGTTACATGATGACCCCTGATCTTCATGGTCTAAATCCCTTTGATTTCACCTGTTTGTGCTTCATTTAGTTTAAACCTATCCTGCACAGCTGTACACTTCCCAGTTTGGTGATGTCAATGGGCTTTTTACTGCTGAAGTAGACCCAGTTTACAGAAGCCTGCGTAGAAGCAAAGGTTATTCTCTAGCACTTTCCTTCTGTAGTCTTATAGTACTTAGGAGTCTCTTGAATGGAGCACTCAATTATTTAGCTCCTATCAAGATTTCTCTTACAACACCTAAACAAACACCAGCATTACCTACTTTTTTCTGGATATATGAAATATAATTCTGCTGCATTAATCCACAAACTTTCTTAAAAAAAACCATGTGCTGTTGCTTAACCAGGCCTTTTAATGAAATGGGTTTTGAATTGAAATTTTAAGTATGCATGAAGACAGTAAGATACCATTTGCAGTGTTAGGATTTCAATAATGTATGGAATTAGCAGAGCTTTATTATATTTCTGTGCCTGCATGCCCTCCATAGAGTAAAAGTTGTAATAAATATAAGTTCAAAGGTAAGATTTTATTGCTGTGCATGAGAGGAGAAAAAATAAATTAGAGTAATGTAATCATGCTCATATACGTTATGAATTTTGAACAGTGTCTATTAGAAAGTTTGTCAAAATGTGCTTAGCTTTGAAAATACAGATTAGCGCTGAAGGTTTTAATATTGTTCTTCCTTATGTGCATATTCCTTGAGAATATAAGTGTAAAATATCTCCTGCCGAAAGCAATTGTCATAAAATGACACTTTCCTATTTTAATAGCTGAATAATCAGAACAGAAATATTTTCTAACTGGCAGAGAGGTTATTGCTTTTTTCACACAAAGAAATTTACTGGTGGAAAACCAAATTTTATCCAGATATTCTCCAGTATTTCTGTTTCAGTTCTTATATTTGAAAAGCATGTCCAAATGCCTCCTGACAGCCTCGACACTTCAGGCTGTTTAAAAAGGGGGTGGGGGGCCATTTGTTTGATTTCCTGTACTGATTCTGTGTTCTCCTTTAATCTAGTAGCAAAGTAAAAATAGTAGTTTTCCAACAGGAGATGGAAAACCTGTTAGGGAATGACTGTCTGGTATCTATCTGGGCCATTTATGCTTCATACATCTGTTTTTTTGCTGCTTTGGAGCAAAATAGGGAGTAGTTCAGCGTGGGAGGGCAGCTGCTGGCACACGTGCCTCTGAACTTGGCAACCAACATTTGGCTGAAATGCCAGCTCAGCACATGGTCCCGTCTTCAGCATCGCTGAGAAAACCCCAGCTTGATACAATTTCAGTATCAAAGATAATTCCTTCTCCATTTACCATCCTTTTACGTTGTCCTCTGTCATCTTCCTCTCTTCTCTTTCTGTGAGTAGAGGACACTACAGCATGGGCAGTAGCCTTTCTTAGTCGTTTGAATAGTCTTCAGGTTTTGGCAAAATGGTCTCAAGGCTTCTAAAGAGTAAGACATACAATAATGTTGATGTGCTAGTAGATCTGTTGTTTCTCACCTTTTAATTACGATACCTAAACATGAGGTTGTGGGCTGCTCACTGGGAGAGATTTCCTCTTGGAAACCCTCTCTGGAAACAAGTTTCTTTGTTTGTTATTTTTCCATCAAATAGTCTACTCACAGCTGGTAGCTTTTAGATTATTGTTTTTTGAATGTTTTGAGAAAATTTGGACTCTGAATAACAGGGGAAAACAGTGGTGGAGTTTTCTTCTTTTTCTTTCTTTTTTCTCTCTTCCCAAAACCAACTGTCAACTTTAAATTTATGTAAACTTTCTGGACACAGAGAATAACAGGATACTTTCCTAAAGAAACTTTTTTACTAAATAAACCATTTTAGGTCATCAGAAGTGATTCCTGCCTTTTAAGTTCTGTTGGTGCCATTGTAGCTTGAGTTGCAAGCAGGATGAGGCTGCTGTTACAACATAATCAGTGAACCTGTTCTAGAGGGTGGAGCAGTTTAGAGACCGAATGCACTTTAAATGGCACTAGAGGAATGATGCAGCACTGACTGGAAATGTAGGCATCATTATTAATGATGTAATTAAAGTTCCACCTCATGGGCAAAGTGGAGGCACACAGAAAAATATTATTAATATTGTGTTTCCAACATTTGATTTATCCCCACTTTAAGTAGTAAATGATCTATGCAAAATACAGTGGAAATTAAACAGTCCTAAAATTTACAGCTTTATTATGTAAAAATGGTTCAAGCGTAGGTCAGGGTACATTAGCCAGAAGTAACTTAACCCATCTGAAAAACATCTTAGTTAAGATACAGAGTTGATACTTGGCAAATCTGGCGTGTACGCTAAGAAGTTTTACTCAATAACCAAAGGTGATGGTTTGCAATTTGTATTGCTTTTGTCATGGACAGGTTTCAGTCATTCATTTAGACCCGTGAGTGATGATCACTTATGTTACCAGCTTTTTAAAAGCTGTCAAATAGGATATCTTAAGACCACTCTGTTCTGAGTTTTGTGAATCGGAGACAAAATTGGGAAAGAAACTACTGCTGTTAGTAGCAAGAATAAGAATTAAAAGAGCCGTCCTGCAAATTGTGGACATCTCCTGCTAGACTGTGGAAGCTCTCAGGGTTGCTTTATGGGATTAGGCCAGACATTGCGTCTGAACTAGAACACATTTTTGTGTTAACTGCTTCTAAATGAGCACTTAGTTTTAAGTAGTTGGCATAAATCTAATTTTAATTTACTGTTTTCATTTACTTTTGCATTGATCCTCTTTTTTGCAGAGATTCAATTGCAGACTTGGAGAAGGGTGTTTTTCAGAGTCCAGATGGTATTTGCAATTATTTATTATCATTAGCATGCACTGTATCTGAAAACAAGACTTTTGCCAACTTAGATAAACCTCATCTGCTGCACTATTGTTTACAATTTTTCAGTGTCTTATGTTAATGCAAGCTCACTCTTCAGGCGAGTTCTGGGGCTAGACGAGAAGAAGAGCCTGCTATTCTTCTATATATGGCAAAGTGCTAACTTATTTTGGGAATATGGAGTGGATAACAGGCAGTCATAGCCTTTTGATGGCTATGAGCAAGGCAGCAAGGTATGTCATTCCTAAGAGCAGCATAATCAGAGCAAAAATCATAATAATCAACTGGTATAAAAGCATTGCACTTGTCCGTGCGTGCACATGGAACTTTTCTTCTTAGGGTCACTTTCTGTGTGAGCACGACTGCTGTAGTTTACCCGTTGTAAGATGTCCCTTAAAGGTGGTTTGGGTTTTTTTTTTGAGTTTTGAGAGTGACGATGGCACCTCAAGTCTGCAAAAATTGAATGTTTAGAAATTCATCACTGTGATGCAGTGGGAATAAAATGCTGCCTTTTTTCCTAAATGAAAATGGTTGAATTCTTCCACTAAAATTGTTCCGTGCCACTGCACAGATACCTAAGTTGAGGTGGACTCTATACACTGTTGGAATACACAAGTCTACTCGTAATTGGTTTTTTTTTTGACTTAAAGTTTTGGAAGGATGTGTATATTTTACAGTATTTTAATACATTTGACTTATTTGTGTAATTGGTTTCTACAGTAGTTCGTGCTGATTAGCATTTGGAACAAAGCAGTGCAGAGAAGGAAATAGAGGGACACCTGTTTCAATTATACCCCGGCACCAATTTCAACAATAAATCTTAATTGTAATCAGTCTTGATCAACCCACCTGTGTAGATTCCCCTCATTTACAATGAGGAAGGATAATGGAGGAAGAAGAAAGAAGTGTACGGAGAGAGGGGAAAGAAAAGCCCAGAACACTAATACGGATTATGTTTAGTTCTTAGACTTTCTGTTTTCAGACTGCTGTGTTATGTTAATTATTAGGAACGGCAGCCTGAATTTCCGTGCTCTTCTCCAGGAATACAGCGAGCCCTTGTTTACTTCCAGCTGCCATGTGAGCAATATCTGTTAATTCAGGGAGGGTTGTGCAAACAGCCAGAAGGTGGAATTCATTCTGTTTTTATGCCCAAGGCCAGCAGGTGAATGTGTAGCAAATTCCTTTAAATGACTACCTGTCGTTCTGTGTGGGATAGGAAATAAATTGGAGCCAATCTCTTATGTAGGTAACCTCATGCAGCTGTATTATTTTTTTTTAACCTTGAGATTGGTAGCTGCTGTATAATACTCCACAGAGATTACTGGGATGTTCTCTGCAGGCTTGGCAGCTGCTCTCTGATGTGCCTCCTCCTGTGCTTGCTTTCTTGGAGCTTCCTTAGAGTCACAAATCAATTTTCTTATGTGCATTTACATAAACAGGGAAAACAGTTGTGAGTAAACAGTCCAAATTGCAGCAGAGAGTGCCTAGGAAAGAAAATTACCTGCAAGTTTTTTTCCATACTCTTCATCCTCTTTTTCTCCTAACCTCTGTAATGATGACTTGGACAGGGATAAGGGACAGGATTGTGGCCAGTGATGCAGAGAGTTGGGCAAGACTTCTGATTTTACGGGGATTTCATAATGTATTTCCAGACATACTTTTTCTTTTTCACATTTATTCTCGTTCCCTCTGTTTAGTTTTCATAATTTTTCAACTTACTTTCCTCTTTCCTTGTTCTCCTGAGTTGTTAATCTCTTTTTCTTCATTGTGCACGATGTGTTTGAAAATGTTTTTTCCTTAATCTAATGCATTGCTTTTCAGAGTTGCATTTTAGTTGAGTCTTTTGATTCAAATCCTCACTGATTGTCTCATCTATGCCTTTATTTTCCAAGAGTGATCCTGGCTGTATTTGTGTTCATTTCTTCTTTTCCAATATGAATGGCTTGCTCTTCTCCACTGCTGCATCTTTTTTCATGGTAGATCTTCACCTCCATTCCTCTCCCTCGCTATTGCTTTTCTCTTCTCTGCCATGGGGCTCTGATAATAGTGACAGACCACTGCAATTAAATTTATTCTATACACCACTGCTTTCCCTGACAAACTGACACGGCTCTTCTCCGATGTTCTTACCTGTTGACTGGCATTAAGAAAAGTCAACCAGGAGCCAGGGATTTCAGTGGAGTGTGACATTGGTCTCCTGGTGATGACTGAGCACAGCAAGCCCTGTCTTTAAGGTACCTCTAAAGCTGGTCGTGCAGCGCAGAAGAAAAACTTGTGATGTTGTGACGGGATGAACACATTCAAAATGGTTATAAGAAATTTCTCCTATTGTTGTAGTTTGATTGTTATTGCTTTTAAATGTAACGTTTTTGTTAGCTGATGAGATGACTAGGCCAAGATACTGTCAGCAGGAAGCTTCCTCTGAATGCAGTTGCCATTAGCAAACTGGCATACAGTCAATAGGAATTCTTCTGGATTTACTACTGTCTGTTGACATCTTATTCTGTTACAGGCAAGTATTTAATCAAAGTTTATTGTCATTCTTTTCTGAGATTTAAGCGGGACATAAAATTTTACGATACGTATAGTATTTTAGATGACAGCTTCATTATTTCCACTGAATAATTTGAAATGCTACAAGGAGAAATATTGATGTCAAACCGGTAATTGTCATTAAATATGCAGCATTTTTGCAGCAGTCATTTGTGCAAAAATATAAATTTTCTGAACTTCTGTGTAGCAATAGAGAATAGTCAGGAGTGGAAGTTCTTTATCTTGAGCCTTTTCCCACCATGGACCTCACCAAGACTCCACACACCTGGGCAAACCTGAAATATTAACAGCAATTTTACTAATTTTCCTTTTAAAAAATGAGCGTGGCATAGTGGTGAACAGCTCTTACTGAACTGTTCTTTTGATTCCTGCTGCCTGATACAGTTTGTATTTTTGCTGCTTTATTGGATCCTATCCACTGACATTCCCATTTTCCTGGAGCAGAAGGGACCTCTGTGGCAGGAGGAATTAAACTGTGTCATAGGAGATGGGTGCCCAGGTCACTGGGAAGAATGAGACTAATGCATCAGAGCTGCAAGGTGTTATGTAAAACAGACAGATACAATTAAATATTGACCTGATACATAATGAAACGTTCCTGTTGATTCAGTGCTTCCCCATGGTTCTGTGCCAGGACCACGAGAGTGGCTTCTCCTTCTAGAATGGAAAAGACAGTAAGAAAAAAACATAAGTTGCTGGAAAACCCGAGCTCTTTAGTTCAAGGGTTGGTTTATGTCATTCTTTGTTTTGTTTCTTTGTTTGGAAGAATTACATTTTCTTTTAGGTGAGTCAGAAATTCAACTCAGGATTGTACTTCTCCAGCTGTCTTGGTAAGGAATTCAAATTAGGGACTGGAGCATTAAGTAATGATCAACCTTATTAGCAAATATGTTTGAAAAAATGCCGTGCTTGTCTTTTTTTTTTTTTTGTAATTATTACACCCTGACTTTGGAAGAAACTGTATTACATCTTTTCTATATTGAAAATATTATCTGGGGGATATATCTGGGGTATTTAGCTTTAATCACTATACTACTCAAGTACAAGGCAATCAGTTTAAATAATGTGATTACAGTTGGTGAGAATGCTTGCAATGAAACATTTTGAATAGAAAACTGTAACATTTTTCTGAACTAAAACTTTTGTAAGGAAGGCATGCATTCTACAAAGCCGAGAAGAAAAACTGCTTAAAAGATGAAGTAAATGATTGGAAATGTCATGGTGAGCACTTCTGCCAGCTCCTTCAGTACTCTTGGGTGGATCCCATGCAGCCTCATAGACTTCTGTGTGTAAAGATTATTGAACGATCTAGAAAGTTTATTCAGAATATCTTGAGATAAGAATTACACCTTCAAGGCACTGGATGAACAATTTGGAAGCTCTGGAGAATTTAATATGCACTGTAAATCTGTGACAATGCATAAAGCACACTTCAGATGTATCCTATACTAGTATTTTTCATGGAAAATGAAAGATTATTGCCTCCCTTTGTAGGGTATGGTGCTTTCTGAGAATTCTCTGCCAGGCGGCTGGTACTGCAGAACATTCCCCTTCTGCAGTAATACAAGCCAGTAATTAAACCTGAACACAGTGAATAGAGCTATAAAGTAAATCAAAGCGAGTGTTGAATTGTACCTTTGTGCACTAGGTGGTAAACTTTTTATAACAAAACTCAAAGCTTCGTTTCTTTGCCGAGAAACCGTGAATTACAGCCTCTGTTTGCAGTGTTACTGTTGCTGTCGCCTGCTGTAAATCCAGAGTGAAAAGAAATCATGGAGGGAAGAAGTGGAAAGCACATTTTGCTGCTTTGCCTTCCTTCCTTCCTCGCAGGGTGGTTGCTCATGGGTGGAGGAAACCACCCCTGAAGAGAGCCGTGCGTTTGAAACCATCTTGACTCACAGAACGGCAGGGGCTTTAACGAACCTCTGAAGATCATCTCGTCCAACTCCCCTGCTCAACCAAGTTCACCTAAATCAGGTTGCCCAGGATCACGTCTAGGCAATTAAGTCAGTGGAAAGGCTCTCCTGGCTTTTAACAAGTAGGTTTTTCTCTGATGCTTACATGTCTATCACGATCTGATTGGTGGAAAAATTGGGCTACATTCAGAGTTGGTGAACTTGATGGCGTTCCCTTGCTGTAAAGTCTGTACATAATGAAGATAATCTTTTGCATGGATGGAGGGACAGGGAGCAGTGTCCCATCTCATCCCTTCTCATTCAGAAGCCTGTTGCTGACTGTCCACATCCTTCCCTGTGTCAGTGATAGGAGAGAAGGATGGTTGTTTTACCCTACTTCACCAAAGCATATAATCCCTTTATGCTACTGTGCCATTGACTCCTAAATTCACGCCGGCCAGGGTGCCCTCGTGTTATCTGCTGCCATACAGATGAGCTGTCAAAATGTTAGCAAGGATTTTGACACAAAAATGACTCAGGAAGACAGCTGGAATAAGGCTTCCAGGTTTATTTTGTGTTTTTACATTGTTTTTCTCTAAAGATAGTTCTCATTATTATGTGAGCATCCAACGCAGCAGTGGTGAGAATGGGCTAGTTGAAGCAAATGATGGATTAGGCTCGGTTTGCAGGGGTGCCAAATGCAGTTCTGAAGGATGGGGGCTGGCTGTAGAGAGGGTGCTGCTCTCAGTTTTCTTACTGCATGGACTTAAAATAGTAGTGCAGAGACTGGGCATATCGAGCCTTTCCTGATGAGCATAGATGTGTGCGAGGGAAAGGGAGTATAAAAATAAAGCATTTTTAAACATATCTTGCAGTCTGATTGCCTGCTAGATTCTCCATTACTTCTCATAATATGCTTGAAAAGTTTTATTTGTGCCTCGAGGGCGATGAGCCTGTCTTCATTTAGGGATGCAACTGCAGATAATACCACTGTGCTATTGACAGCTTTATGCACTCTCGCTAGCAGCCTGCCTCGCTTATTTACTCACTTGTATATGCCTTGCCTTGCAAAAGCAGTACAGTTTTTCTACCCTCCTAGTTATAATTGCATCTTGGGCCACCTTGTTGTGGAGCCTGTTCCTGTAGCATGAGGTGAAATAGCCAGTTGTTGCCATTTAATTTTAATTTTTTTTTTTTTCCTATGTATAATTGAAGCTGGGTAGTCATTATGCTTTACCCTAAGTTTATAATTAAAGAAGTCTCAAAGGAGAGGCTTGTAAATATTATAAAGGCAAAAGAGGAGGTAACATTCAGTGTGAGCTTGTTGTTTATAAATACATAAATTTGAGCCTCCAAAAATTTCGTGTTTGTAGATGAAAATTCATGAAGGTCCAGAAACACTGAGCAAGAGAACAGTCTAACAAAGCCAGTCGTGTCTGTTCATCCCTTGAGTTCTATTTCTAAGACATAAGGTGTAACTCAGTGCCAAAAGAGTTAAATTTTAAGAGTGTTTATGAATTGCGTTGTCCTTTTAAATTCTATGTAATTACTAAAATTACCAGACATTTCTTTTGTTATTTGAAAAGTAAAATTGTATGTTATCCTGCTCTTTAAAAACAATACTCCATGTGACATCCCTCTTGCATGCTTTGTTTCTGCCAGCTGTTCTTTTAGTTGGTAGTTGTTTCTCAACCATCTACAATGTCCTGTCTTCTTGTTGAATAGGGGTTTGGAAAAATGCTTCTCATCAGCAGGTACACTTGGTCCATGTCCCTTGGTTTGTCTCCAACGGGAGGTATTTTGTCCTTGGATGACAATGGTCTGTTAGTTCAGATGTCCTAGTTTTTGGGTGAGAAGCAAAATCAGAAATGGTACGTGGTGTGGGGACCTGCACCGTTTCTATTGTGGAAAACAAGTTCTGTAGGTGGAGATTGCTGGAACGCTTGGGGCAGTTATCAGCAGAATTGATGATAATTGATATTACAACTTTTTATTGATTGAATGATGTCATTCCTCATCCTTGCTTGCTTTATAAAAGTGGACTGCACAAAAAACTTGAAACATATTTTTTTTCTTTTCTTGCTTTTCTGAATAAATAATTAATTGTTCAAGTGTTACACTTTCAAGCCTGAAGCCTCACCTTGTGCTCTTCTGTAGTATGTTCTTCCCCATGGCACGTGATCGTTTGGTGTAAGCTGTCTGTTTAATGCAGACCATGGATACTGAACCAAACTGAGCCTTTCTCATGCTGGTCTTGTTTTCTTTGCTCCAGGTGAAGTAGTACCACCTCACCTCTGCTCAGAACTTCCTCGTCCTGAAGTCGTGGCTTGTGAAATCCCTTGTGCAACAGATTGTGTCATCAGTGAGTGGTCCCCATGGTCCGCGTGTTCCCACACGTGCTCCAGTAAAAATGCTGAGGGCAGTCAGAGCCGGAGCAGGTCCATCTTGGCCCTTCCAGCTGAGGGTGAGTGTCAGCATTTTCGCATTAATCGCTGTTTGTCTAATGACTTGACTTGCATTCCTCAGGCAAATTGTATTTAGGTCAGAGCTTATACCAATACTACAGCAGTGAGGCATGATACCTAATGCATCTCTGTACTTCATGCCCAGCAACTAGAATGTATTTGTAAGGTTCAGTTCATGCATGTGTTACTTAGAGAAGTTCTGTCACACTTCAAAATTACTTCAGCCAATGAGTTACTGTCTGTTGAGGGCCAGTCTGGGGGTGAATTTACTTCAGGAGAGCTATATCCTACTCTAATGAAATTGCTGCGTAACACAAACTCATTGTATGAGTGTCTTCATATAGGAACATATTGGTACTGATACAGAAAAGAACAATGAGCTGTGAAAAATGACTAAATAGGAAAGGACCTGTTTATTTCATTAATGCAGACATGGAATGTACTGACCTTGCTTTTCTATTAGATAAAGCAAATAGCTTGTGATGAATATATATATATATATATATAATTTCCTCTGGATCTTCATGGTCACATCATGTATCTGGATTTTTACATATCAAAGTCAGTGATGCAGTTATTTACACAAACTGTTTTGTACCAGAAGCGTAGTCTTCTAACTGCACTTAGACATACAGTAATTCATTTATGTGTTGATTTATCCTACAGGATTTGAAAGGTATCACATCAACTGCAGAAAAATTCATAGAATGTGAACAGGTATAACAGACTAAAGCCTTGTTGACACGACAGAAATGTCTACTACTGTCAGCACTGTGTGGAGCTAATGCAACAGCAAAACACTTTTGGATGCAAATCTATTCTAGGACAAGCTCTGTTAAGTGCTATTTTGTAAATTATCATTAAAGCCACCCACTGCTTCTGGGGCAATGTAAGGACTTGATCTTGGAAACCCCTGTGCATGTGAATGGTCTGTGTTCACATAAACATCCTTACAAGCACTTACAAAGAAAACTGGGACCTTTCAGGATGAAAACTGCTATATAAGTGTCAATTGAATGATACTAACTACTACAAAAAAAGTCTAAGAGCTAGATAATAATTAAAATGAAAAATACAGTGTTTTTCGTGGAAGTAACAAAATGCAAATAACAGATAAACATGGAATTATGAAAATGAATTGTGCAAGAAGTGAATTCTGAATGTAGAGAAGCTTAGTCACCTCAGCCTGAAACACACAAAACTAAAAATGACATGCTTTGAACTGATTAAGTTTCTCAGGAAGGAATAATCAACTATTAAAATCCAATGCCCCAACTTTTTCTGCGCACCTTTATCAATGAGTATGATGGTTTGCTACGCAGAGTCACACATCTCCAGACAGATAAGTAGTGATTGATTTGAATTTGTGAAGCTTGGAAGAGGACTGAATACCAGTATCATTGCAAGACTGAGGCAGTGTTACGTTACCTGCTTTCTCTGGCTCTTTCGTACCCAGCTCATGGCTAAGCCACCAACTTCTGTGGACGTCTGGTGTGTTGGCAAGTGAAGTTTCACTTGTCCTCTATCACCTGAGGCAATGTTAGCCATGGCTCTGCTGTCTGAGGACTTCTGTGTGTCATCTCGCAGGCTGACTTCAGTTCAAACTCTTTTGTTTTGTCCAAGCCCTTCACCAGCTCCCAGAATATAATAACCAGAAGGCTGCTGATGAAACTAAAGGGACTTGGTTTAAATCAGGTTTGAAAAGATATTCGTTTATGCAGTGAACTTCTGAAACATGGTGCAAGAGGAGATCATAGAACTGTTCTGGTTGCAAGAGACCTTTAAGGTCATCAAATCCAACTGTTAACCCAACCCTGCCAGTTCACCACTAAACCATGTCCCTCAGCACCACGTCTACGTGTCTTTTAAATAGCAACTCCACCACTTCCCTGGGCAGCCTGTTGGTTGTGGAGGGAGGCAGTCTTAGCAGGTTTAAAATGGATTAGAGGAACTGGTGAACATCAGGCCCATAGAAAGTCTGTAAATGGCTACTAGAATGGCTAGGCAGTGGCGTGCTGTCCTGCTTTCCTTGTGCAAAAGTCATCAATGAACTGCAGAAAGCAGCCAGGCTCTTGTGCTGCTTATAAACAGCATGTCCTGCTTGTGTTCTTTCAGGCAGACTTCTAGGTTGGGTGGACCATGTGGCATTTCTTATTAAGTTAAACCTGCCTCATTATTACTCTCCCTTGTTTAGAAGAGCTTCCTCGCTGTGGGTATTCTTGAAAAAAACACCTTGATTTTTCCCTGGGAAGCTCAAAATTTGAGATATTTTCTTTTTCTATTTCCCTAATGGCCATTTGCTCACTACAGGTTTTTCTTTTCCCTTACACCAGAGCAATACCTGGTCTGCATTTTTCCTTGCAAGTGAAAATCTTCAGGAAATAAGTTACCTGGGGCATTTTCTACTCCATCATAATACTAAACATTTCTGAGACTGAATGCTATGTGAAACAGTCCATTCTCATGGAGATGAATGGTAATGTGACATGATTATCCAAATCAGCGTACTAAGAGATTTCCATTTCTCTTCTCAGTGCTATTCATTGTGACTATTTGGGGTCAAAACTTACTTGAGAAGGTTCAGTCCTGTAAGGCAATAGGCATCCATTTGAGGAGCAATATACCTTCATCTCCTGGTGATTTTAGTAGGGCATAAAGGTGCTCTGAACCTTGTGGTATCTCGCCCCAGCACTTTAGTTCTTTCAAAACCTGCAGCACTTTGGCCGTGTCACAAGTTGCCAGAATCTCTCTCCTGAAGGAGAATGGTTTTGATTTTAGTAATTTTTATTCTTTATTCCTAAAATGACAGTGCTTACTGTTAAATTTCACTGCATTACTCCTTAGCTTTTGAGTAACAAACATCTGCTGCTTTTATGGGATACATTCAGGCTTCTGTCTAGAGTGTTAAAGCTTCTGGGGTGGCTGTTCAAACTCCTGTACTTGCTGGATTTATTGGCAGTTGTTGACAAACTGCGGTAGCTTAGCAAAATCTTTGGGCACCAATTTGAAGGATTCTGCTTCAGAAAAGTAAAGGTTTTATACTCAAAACCTGTCCTTGAAGTTTTCTCCTTTGCAGATGTGGGTATCACTGGATACTTGCCTCCATCAGTATAGTTCAGCACCCCTCAACAGCTCAGCTCTTCAAGGCAACTCATGAACACAGTCCAAATATTAAAAAGAGATGTTCCTCCTTGGGAAATTAGCAAGGAGAATGAACATAAAAATAATGCTTAATTTGTCTTTAAACCTAATTGCATGTTTGCTGAGTGATACTGGCATTTAAATGGAATTAACTTGGCTGTGTGTAGGAGTATCAGTAAGGTAACTCAGAAATACACTTTGCCTATTTCTGTTTCCATTATGCGTTGGAATACAATTTTATGCAAGGCTAGTTTAATAGAGAAACAATATTTTAGAAGGTTGTTATTGCAACCATAAAGGTCAACAGCTTTATTTGTGCTTTATTTATTTATTTTTTTAAATGGGGGTAAAAAAAAAAAAGAGACAACATTAAGCAAACCTAATATTTTAATTTATTTTTCCATGTCTACCTTTGGCACATGCTGTAAGGTTAACTGTAGTGCTCTCTTGACTCCTTCCAGGTGGAAGAGCCTGTCCCCCTGACCGAGCTCTGCAGGAGCACCGTGCCTGTAATGATCACCCGTGCGTGCATTTCTTCTGGGAAACTTCTCCCTGGAGCTCTTGCTCTGAAGACGCGCTGGTAACTGCTCTCAATGCGACCATAAATTGGAGCGGAGAAGCCTCGTGTGGAGTGGGCATACAGACAAGGAAAGTCTTCTGCATGAAGAGCTCTTCTGGACAGGTCACACCTAAAAGGTATTTAAAGAGAGGTTATTAGTGATTATTTGTCACTGGCATACATGACATAGAAAGGTGTTTTCAGTTAGTGTATGCAATCCGCAGCGTGTAAAATAATTTCATTTCAGGACTAATTCTCCAGCTTCTACTTCATCACTGCTATGAAAGGGACACTAATATGTAACAAAAATAAATAGCCAGCCCTTTTTTAATTTTCTGTGTAAATCCAAACAAAATGCATGTTTTTCATGGTGTAGATTTTTTTTTTGCTCTTGTTCCTCTGTTACTCTAATTTACAGTTTTCTTTAAATATTTTTCCTGAAGGACAGGTGTGAGGAAAATATAAAGTACATCTGAATATAGCATTCATCAATACATTATTAACAGTGCTCCGATAAAATAGAAGAAGTAAATAGAGTTTGCATTACATTTAGACCACAATAAAGCAGAACCATGCGGGTAATCTATATTGTTCTGTTGATTTATATAGCTTCAGTAATGTGATACCAACATGGCAATATTACATATTCTGCAGTACAAATACTCAGAATTTTGCTTTGCTTTACTAAATGAGGAAAATAAGTAGCACAGATGTTTTCCCTAATATAAAAAAACCAAGACGTTGCTAATTATTTTTTGCACTGTTAATGAGTCTAGAGACTTACAACTGAGTTTCATTTCTTATTGTAGCTCTCAAAACAATCCTGCTCATATAAGCAGACTGTGTTGATTTCAGTAAAGTTAATTAAAATTCTTGAGGTTAATGAGATTAATTAAATAAAAGGAAAGAAATCTAGTATTCATTTATGTCTAGAATCCATTGATATGCTATAACTTTAACTGATTAAACATATTGTTTATAGAGCTATATAATGTCAGAAATAGTTGGTTTGCCCCTTCTACTTTTGAGATGGCGTAAGGGAGAATGGAACTGAAGGGGATGAATAAATAGTTAACTGAAGTACATGAAGGGAAAAAAAGAATTTTACTGGGGGAAAAATCCTGCCAAAAGAAGAGATTTGTGTACTGAGGACTTCAGAAAGGGTCTCTCCCTGTCTTGATGGTATCTTCAGTGCTACAGCATTCCTCATATAATGGAAGTGGTTGGATTAAAAAGGACATAAAAGTCCTCCAAAGAGCTTCTTACTGGAACAGTTTCTTTTGCTGCTGCGCTGTATATTGTTCACAGTGATTATTGTATTTAAAATAAAAATCTTAGACCTCTAGAAGTCTTCAGGAAGATGGTTCTAACTGAAGGAATAAACCCTCTGTGCTTCACAGATAAATACTGCCTTGTTACTGCCCAGGAGGGTCCGGACTGACCAGTCTGGTGCTGGAATCAGGGCAGCCTTCCTCTCTGTGGGCACTGGCTGCCATGATAATATATTTTATATTTGAGTTCATGAAAGCTGACCCAAGGTAACGTTGGGTTTAGAACTGCTGTGGTGGAAGACCATTGTTAATATGGCTTCAGAAATGTGGTAAATACGTAAATAAATAAGCTTTGTGTGTTGGTGTACTGTATTTTCTTGTATTGTGCATTTTTCCAGATTTCATAAAGAAAAACCACATCATATCCAAAGAGGGTTCAAGGCACAGACAGCCAAATACATCCAAAATTTTTTGCAGAAAAACATTTCAATGTCTTCTGATAGATAATAGAAATTTGCCCTCTAGGACAGTCATACTTAATAAGAAGACATCTCTTTTTGTGTTTATTTTCTTTTAAATTACCCCTGTAAGTATCTTATTACTAACTCAGTAACAGAGTCAGGACTTTAAGATTTATTTTCTTTCCTAGTACAGTCTAGTAGCATATTCCTCTTTCAAATGGGATCGTTTTGGTTTGCATGTATTACTAAGTATTTTGAGTGATCTTTCTACTAGAAATTAAGAAGAATTTAAAAGGAGTAATTCCCTTTCTTGAAATGCAAGGTCTGCCTGATCCCAGAACGTTGTCCCTTTTCCTCCCTTTGAGATTTTTACATATTAACTGTCTGAAGCTTTTCTTAGAATATGCATGCATATTTTTCATTTAGGACTTAAAAATGAATTAAAAAAAAAAAAATCATGAGTTCTTCTTACCATACTATTTTGTACAACTTATAACATTCAAGGCCTTAATCAAAGGATCACTTTAAGCTCTTTTTATGTTTCCTAGGGGTTGAAAGTGGAAGAATATCTCATCAGTACTTACATACAGTTGCAAGTGGTTTGAAGGCTGTCTCATGTTTTGTTAAAACAGGACTGCTTTAGAAACATTTACTACTCGTTACAGAAACTACTATAGAAACTGCTCGCTCTCTTCGTAATAAATTTATCAGTTTTGCTTCAGTGAGCCTTGGATTTTAGACATCATAGAATGAGTTACGTTTAGTCTGTAGTCATCAAGCCAAGCTCCACATGGGGGCTTTTTATTATTATTTTTTTAATCTTTGCTGAGATTAGTGCTAAATTCAGTTGGGCTACATGAGTGCAAAGATGAAAAGAAAAAAGGAGGCTGGCTGTGACCAGGAGTTGTATCTTTGGCATGGCAGTGTGCTCCACAGCCCTGAGAGTCTTAGGAGTAACACATTTCTCCGTAGTTCTGGGGGTTTTTTTATTATAGTTTATCTTTGCGTTTGGATCAACAGATGTCCAGAGTCCATCAGACCTGAGAGCATGCGGCCATGTCTCCTGCTCTGCAAGAAAGACTGCGTTGTTACATCTTTCAGTGAGTGGACGCGCTGCCCAACAACATGTCAGCCTGGTAAGCCTTTAGGAAGATGCCAGCATTTAATAAGAAGATAGAGATTGGCTTAGAAATGTGCGGTAGTTTTAGGTCACATCAGTCTAAAAATTATTAGGACATTCACTTGAGTGAGTTTTGGGCTTGGAGTGTTGTTGACACTGGTGTTTCTGGAGAAGGTGGGATTCTAGTGAGCTGGTTTGGAGGTGTAAGTTCTCTTCTGCCTTCCATGTCAGAAGTCCAAGGTCCCAGTGTTGTATGGCAACACATGGAATTGCTACATCATATGCAATTTATTTCTCCTGACCAAGGTAGGTGTACGTACAGGGTTGTGCAAACAACCTCTGTGCTTTGTGGTTTTTCAAGGACCATGCATTTCCTTGATCTAGTTGATGAGCTTTTGGACACTATGTGTTTAGCAAAGTTTCTTTATAATGATCTCGTGTTGTTTCTTTTGTGACAAATTTGTGTGTTTCATTAATTGTTTAGATGAAAGACTTCCCAGTTATCAGAATATTTCATTATTGTTGGTGGCTTCCTTGTCCTTCAAAGATTCTCAGCGGATGTTCTACCGTAGCCCTTGTTAGATTTTACAGGAAAATTAGTTGCTTTCTAAAACAGTGAATCCTGTTTTAATTAGCAATTTATTTTTAGACTTTAAATGAGCTGCCTGTGAAGAAGTAGCATAAATTACCTGGTAAATTACTTTGTTTATTAAATAATAGTCTACAATTAAAATGAGAAGAAATTAATTATTTAACCTGCTTGGCAGTGTTATCATTTTAATATAATTCTAAATTAAAACTTCTTAGATGGAGGAGTTTGCTTTTTGCTAAATCTGTTATTGATATGGCTGCATTGCAAAATTTTTTTTTTTTTAATTTGCATTGCACAATTAAAACCTCAGCAAGATAATGTAATTTCAAAACCACTGTACATATGTGAGGTTTGGGGTTTTTTTTTGTTTGGGGTTTTTTTTTAATAGAAAAGTTGTATTTAATGAAAACAATACACAGATGGTGAATTACTAAGCAGATCAAGCAGGAACAGGTATTGCCTGGCAGATTTAAAATTAAATGTGTACCAGCATAAGATCAGAGCTTAGACAAACATGCAATCACTAAATCAGCTTTACACAGAACTCTACCAGTTGAGCTGTTTGTAGTTTATCTGAGAAAGCGCGTCCCACTTTACTATCTAACAGTAAAAAAAGCTGACATTTTCCCTACATTTAAATGTCATCAGACAAGTGACTGTCTTCTGGGGAAGGATTATCTCGTACTTCAGAAGTGTAGACAGCGGTGAACTTAGGGCAATAACAGATGGACAGAAAACATAATTCACAAAAGAAGTGCAATTGAATCCGAACACCTGTTGGTGAGGCAGGAACAGGGAGGTTGTTTCAAGTTATTGATTCTCTGCCGTTTCAGATACTTAAAGGTGACAACTGTCTACTGCAGTCTTCTATAAAATATCTGTTTTCATGGGTCTTTGAGGATGAATCGAAACAAGAATCAAAGAGTCGGTATGGACGTTTCAGAATATGAAATGGTTTGAATGAGCAGCAGGTAGATTTTCTTCTCTCACCTGCTTTCCCGGTGGTGAAGGTGTCACGGGGATGGAACTGCTTTCAGCATGGGTGTTGTGTTCTCTGCTCTGTCAGAACAGGTTTAAAATGGGGATGTTAAAGAAACAAACACTTGACAATAAATTACATTTCTCATCTTCCTCCTGAAAATAGATGATACCTATAAGTACCTCTCCTGGGTATTGGTTGTCCAAGGGGAAGATTAGAAATTCCACTGTTGCTTAATTCTCTAAACAGGTCAACATGAAATGTTAGGTACTAACTGTCCTATTTATTTCCCCATGCCTTAAATCAGATTTGAAATGAGATGGGATCAAAGTGGATAAAATGCATGGTGTGCTACAATAAGAAATTTCAGTGACCTCTACCTTGTGTCAGACAGTTTCTGTCAAGGATCTGCTACTTCAGTTCTCATAAACACTCGACCGGAGATGATCAAAGTTAAAGATTTACCCTTCAAAAACTCTTTTCTGCACAAAAATAATGGAAAGTGCTCTGATATTTATAACTAAAATCTTGGAGAATCTGTCCTTATTATTTCTGTGCTCAGAGTCTTGTGTTGACCAGACTCTGCCTTTCCAGCTGGTAAGGAGCAGAAAGCATGAAGCTGAGTGTTTCCTGTAAAAGCTAGGCCAGATGTGGCACGCTTTACAGTAGTGAACAAGGAATTTGTCCCTTGACTGAGAATGGTGATGCACCTTTCCAAGCCCTGGGCAGGTTACCAGGGAAGCCCTGAGAGTCAAATGCAGAGGAAGGAAAAATGCAAGAGCAAGGGAGGAATGAGCAGAGTGGATTGATAGGAGGAGTCATATGGCTCTTTGTGTAAGAAGAGAAGACTGGAGGCTGGTAGGACAGGGAGGTGTTAGCAGAAGCAGAGGTAGGGCACCCCTGAAATTCTCAAACAGCATTATCTGAGATGCAAGGTCAATGGCGTAGAAGTTGAGATGGTCTTGAGATCCCGAGGCTTGTGTTTTTTCATGAAGGGCAAGCAGTCATAGCCATGCTTGAAATCAGCTGAAGTTCGGCTTTAAAAGGACAGCCCTACATATTGCTAATACTCTGGAAAATCAGGCTCTAGCAATTTTAAATGAGATATAAAAATTATGTTCATTAACATTTGTAAGAAATGCCGTAGAAAAGCCAATGAGGAAATTCAATTTTGAAAATGGGGTTTGAGTAATGTGCAATAAATGTTGAGGATAATTTAGTTTCTTGAGGTGGAGAAAATTACTGTGGGAAGCTCATTTAGATTTGGTGCTGATTAATAGGAAGGAAATGGCTAAAAATTCTAATGGTAGTAGATAATTTGAATGAAAATCATCACAGAGTGATAGAGTTCACAATTCTTAGACGAAGGGAAGAATGGCAATATCAGCAAGACATTTGGGAAAAAATAAAAGACTTCAACAAACCAAGGGCATTGCTAGATACACCTTTTGGGATTGTGTTCTATGCAGACAGGAGTGTAGAAGACCTGGAAGCTACCAAGAAAGACTGTACAAAGTACTAAAAACCTACTGGACTCTACTTTGTGTCTGAAACTACTACAAGTAACACAGGGGAACAGGACATGCGTATGTATGAGTGCACATTCAAACTTCAGACCATGAAGAGAAAACACCAAGCACAGCTGGAGAAGCCCCTTTTTTTTATCTTTCCTCATCATCAGAGTTGTTTAGAATCTCATTTCCTTTTTGGTTGTCAAATTATTTCCTAAAAATTAGAAACGAGAAGTCGAGAATACAAAAAGGAGGATATTGGATGATAAGAATGACATGAATGGATTAAAAGGAAGGGGAAGCTGAATGAAATATGTGTCTGTTACTTTCTGAGGAACAAGGGAAACAACATGGGGAATGTGCAGGTGCTGCTATTGTTCCTTACCTGCAGCCAGGAGGGAAACGGACTAAGGAATAAGTATTTCCATAAATTAAATGTTCCCATGTCAAGGAACCAGGCTGTGTGAATAGAGAAAGAAGTAATAAAGTAATGCCAGAGTATCTAGTGACTGTCTTCTGGATGAGAAAAGTCCTAAGGAAATAAATAAAACTCAGTAATACCAAGACATAACCAACCAACCTACCAACACCCTTCCCCTTACGTAGAAAAACACAAGTTAATACTCAAGATGTAAACATTTCAAGAATCAGATTCTAATAAACTGGCCAGTATGGATTTATTGAGAACAAATCATGTCCTATAAATTTAATCTCCTTTTTTTTGACAGCATAGCTGCTCTAATTAAGGGAGGTGGTAGATTTTGACACATTAAACTTTTATCAGGAAGCTGAGGAACAGTGACTTGAATTAAATCACTGTTAAATGGGTATTCAACTGCTTGAAAAACCTCCCAGTGGATATGAGTGTGGAAAGAGTCTGTCTCTGTCTCCTTTACTGCCTGCCATCAGATATTGATACACATTGATATGATCCCATGAGCCTTCTCCTCTCCAGGCTGAAGAGTTCCAGCTTTCCTGGTCTCTTCTTGTGTGTCAGATGCTCCAGTCCCTAAAGAGTTTTTGTGGCCATTCACTGGACTCATTCCTGTGTGCCCATGTCCTCCTTCTGGAGAGTCCAGCCCTGGACACGTCACCCAGTTGTCTCTCCAGTGCTGAGTAGAGGGAAACCTCGATCTGCTGGTGATGCTCTTCCTTATGCAGCCCAGGATGCTGCTGCCCTTCTTTTCACTGCAAGGGCACATTGCTGCTTCATGGTCAGCTTGTCCATCAGGACTCCCACATCCTTCTCTGCAAAGCTGTTCCCTATCAGTTGGCTGATAGATGTCCACTATTCGTGATGTAACTGGAAGATTGAGCCAAGGGGAGTCCTACCATAAACATTTCTTGCCTCAATTCTATGTGATATTTGTCTTAACAGCTTGTGTGCTTGAATAATAACATGAATGGATGGTGCAGAGCTGAAAGAGGTAGCAAAACAATGGGCCATGCATTAAATGATACTGAAATAATTGAGGAATTTCTGAGAATGTGACTTGGAAAGGCAGAATTGAGTGCATTGTAAAGACATCAGTACTGTCTCAAGCACCTCTGGAGATACAGTGGACTACAAAATGAATGAAAGTCAACAATTTGAAATGATAAAATTCACATTTGGATTGTCAAACTCATGGGCACGTTGTATGTAAATCACCAAAGGTGTTACTGTACTGTGCACTGGTGGGGCTCTGGGTGGGATTCCTTGGGCACAGAGTTGGCAAGAAAGTGAGCAACATGAGGCTATTGGATAGGACCTATGAAGAACAGGGTTTGCTTAACTTAGAGATGGGAAGACTTAGCATGGATACAAGCCCTTGAAATTCAGTAAAGGTCACACATCAGCTGATAGGGATAAATCTTTTTTTACGTTTAGTGGACAGAAGATTTAAAAAATAAAAAAAGCTGAATTTACAGGAGGGATGACTTGTGCTTGATTTTAAGTAAAGGCTTTCTGTGGGGCTTTGCAAGTGCTGAATTGGGCATCTGAAGGGGGCTGTAGGAAGCTGTAGAACTGCCTTTAACTGGCTGTTAAGGAAGCAGGAGGGGGATCACTCCAGAGGCACTTATCCTGCCTCAGGGTAGCAGCCCTGGTCAGCAATCTCCTGCAAGGTCCAAAGTCTCTTTGTGGTGATCTCACAGCGATAGCACATGTGGGTGAAGGCTTGTGTAACTTGGTATTTTTAGAGCCAACCATTTTTACTGGATCTATACTTGTACTTTGTGTTCACGGCGTGACTTCTCCTAAGTTTTCCTTCTACTCTAATGCACTGTAATTTTGCTACTGCAGCTTTGGCCTTATCTTCAGCTGGAAAAATAATGCTCCTAAGTGGGCTAATTTACACCCTGCTTTCCTCCCTTGGATAAATTTGATGAAATCCATTATTCAAAGATGTTTGCCTGATCTGGAATCCTTTATGGAGTTCTGCTGAGATCCCTTTTCAGTTTTCTAGCATCTGCTTTTGAAGTGTGAATGCAGCACCCGAAGAAGTGCTAATGCCATACGCAGCAATTAAACCAGCTCTCAATTTGCACTTGCCACTTTGGAGACAAGGAGTGCTTTGCTTTTGGCTGTAGAGATACAGAGATGTCTTATCCTTGTCTGTCACGCTGCATTCTGGACTGTAGAATTTGTGAACCGTGTTTCTAGATGAAGGGATGTTGCATCAACTTGGGTCAAGTAAAGAGTTAGCTTCTGTGGTTGCAGTGGTTTTCCTATCAGGAAGTTATCATCTTATGATTTCTAGACCCATAAGGATGGGTTACTGGTAGCAGCCTGAGACCACCAGAATGTGTTTTCAGAAACAAAACCTTCCGTTACGAGTTTGGTATTTCTGGTTTTTATTCTTTTAATCTACGAAGGTGTTTAGGTATTTGCTCATACTCATTTTCTTGTCTGATTTGATATTCTGTTAAATGGGCAATTTTTGATAACATCTCTTAGGATGTTGGTTTATCAACCTTCCAGGTTGATGAAGAACTGGTAATTTTAAAGCAAGTAGCTTTTGATCCAATTGCTTCCCTTCTCTGGGTAGTACTAGAGTGCTCATAGTTTCAAAATGTAAATGAAACACAAAGCATGTTTTTAACCAAGACAACTAGATCACTAACTCTGGGTGCCAACTGTGCCTGGAAGGAAATGTTTTTCTTTATTTTACAGGCAATGCCACTGCAGTTAAGCAGTCCCGATACAGGATCATCGTTCAGGATGCTGCCAACGGGGGACAGGCGTGCCCGGACACCTTGTATGAGGAAAGAGAATGTGAAGATATTCCCATCTGTCCAGTATATAGGTAAAAAGTGTTAACTTGGAACCAGTGTTTTGCTAGTGGGTGTCTGCTTCTCCAGAAAGGGTACTTGTGCGATTGATTGTCCTGCAACATAATACTGGAAAATGCAGAGTTGCAGACAAGTCAAAAATGGCTAAAACCAGAATTAAGATTGGCAGTTTCAATAGATCTGGCATCATCAGAACAAGCACGGATATAGCTTCGAGAAGCGATAACCTTGGGGTTCAATGTGTTTTGGGAAGCTATTACTGGGAATTCCCCCCTCAACGTATCTAGAAATCATTGTAAGCTATTTTTGGACCACAGTTACTCAACTGCCTTAATAATTGTGTGCTTATTGCTGAAACTCTTGTCTTTTCTCCTGATATTCTCACTCCAGTGAATAATATGCACTTAAAAATTTCTGATTAGACAAAGGCTACAGCAGGGCAATTACCACTCTTTTACAATCCTGTGACCCATTTGTTATACAATATCAGTAAATATGAATAAATAGGAAAGCATTATATGTTGGCATACAAATCTCCAGCCAGCACATCCTGTAGGCTGTGGTCTCAGAGCGGGGAGCTGAAGGGGGTGCCAAAGCAGGAGTCACACCACCCAGCTCTGCCTGGCTCTGTACCACACAGTGCTGTGGAAAGCTGCTTTCTCATCTTCTTGGCTGGCACACGTCCTAGCATAGACAGCAGGTTAGGAACAGCATCAGTTGTATGAGGACAGGCTTGCAGGAGAGCCTGATTTCAAAGATGTTCTGTTTATTCTATTTAATTTTATTCTATTTAACTTTAAACCATGCCCACAAAAATGAGAAGGGGAAACATTGTTGGATGATGTGCCTTTCTAGAAGGTGAAACTTGCATCTGAATTTCAGATCACAGTGCTTATTTCAGGAGTAATTACAGCTTTTTGACTCTATTTTTCCTTAAGTCTCCACAGTATATGATCATTCATAATTGAAGTTTTTGCTTGGATGCATTGTCTTCCAGTTTCAACAACTTAATTGTTAATCTTTACCTCTTGCAGGTGGAAGACCCATCGCTGGAGTCACTGTGTGCTGGTGCCAGATTCTGTGAGACAGGGTGTCCTGGGACATAATGAGGCATGTGGACATGGCTTGCAGTCAAGGGGTAAGCTTTCTCCATGCAGCCTGGAAATCTTTAAGGTGTTGCAGTGTGGCATTTAAATAGGGTCTTTACTTTTTTACAGTAGTTACTTTGAGCAGCTGTGGACTTTCCTTCTCTGGAGACTTCAAAACCCGCCTGGATGTGATCCTGGGCAACCTGCCCTAGATGAACCTGCTTTGGCAGGGTGTTTTGGACTAGGTGATCTCCAGAGGTCCCTTCCAACTCCATCCATTCTGTGATTCTGTGATATGGAAACTAAGTGACTTAAGTATTTAGGGAATTGGACCCATTGTACAGTTCTGCTGCTGTGCTGGACGTTAGCAGTGACATGATGGGAGTAGCAGTGACATGATGCTGTCCTTGAAGTATAGGAAGGGATTTATGTTTGGTATTGAACTATCTTTACAGTAACCTGCTTTTACTGCTTGAAGATGAAGCATGTGGGGTGTCAAAGAAGTATGTATCTACAGGTCTCTATGAAGTAATCCATTCTTGGCGCTGAAAATGGAAGGGATCATTTCCTCATGGTTTGAAATTTTACTAATAACTTTCCCCAGAGGCCTGATTTTCATTAAGAGTATTCTAGAAGTTCAGTGTGGGTAAAAGCTTTGGGTCCTGCCCTTGATGTGATTAAGCACTCGCAAAATACCATGATCCCATTGTCTGAACAAGAAGTGCTGAGAAGAATTTCACTATTCAGAGTATGTGATCACTCTGTAGTGGTTCCTGCAGATGGCTGGAGATTTGGCTTTTATCAGTATCCAGGGAAATCTAATGAAATCTTTAACAAAAGATTATTTTTATTGAAAAAAAAACCCCAAAACTATACAGGTATGTTAACTGAAGAATCTTGACATGATAATTTACTCCTTCACAAGGGTGGAAACTGTTCCTTAAAGGCAAAGTGAATCTCTTACCTAATCTGGAAACAAAGAAAAAGAAAGAAAAGCCCTGAGAGCATGTGTGATGTATCTGAAAAAGAAATGTGTTTTAACCCAAGGCTCAAAGGAGCCTTGTTTTTGACCACAGGCCTTTCCACAAGGTTTTCAAGGATAGCTCTGTAAATTGAGGTGGCCTAAAATGTATTCCTCAATCTCACTGTGAAGGGATGATAATCTCTATGCTCCAGCAGGTACATGAATTTCTATTAATCTTAATCTGACAGAATTTGGAGTGGAGGAGAAGAGTATCATGCTTATTTTTACTCTGTGGAGAGTCCCCCAACAGTTACATAGTCTGTGTGCTCTTCTGGGGTATTCCTGGAAACGGAATCTCTGTGGGTCTTCCCAGTGGAGTCTGTGCCGTCGGTGGAAGAACACAAGGTGTTACAGATAGGATGGCTGACGGGCATCCTACAAATGAGTTTGCATTCGAGCTATCACCACCACTTCACACAGTAATTGGCTCTCATAATGTGTCAGTGTCTTTAGACAGTAATTGCTTATTCTCCAAAGAGTATTTATATGAATTTGCACAATTTTTTTTTTCATCATAGAAGGGAAATTACCCTTTTACCACTGAAGATAATCTCTGTTCCTTAGAGCATACATTTTTAGTTTGGTTTTTTTTCCCTTTTGTTGTCCCTATACTGACTGTCATGTAAGTAACAGGATTTCAGTTACTGTTGCATCTGGCCAATTATATAAGGACATTGAATTAATATATGTAACATATTACTGTATGTAATTCCTAAAGAAGGTGTATGTTTATGTGTACGTATTTAGAATGATGATGGAGCTGAGAGAAAATTAAGTCTCAAATGCCTTTCAAGCTCCATTCTTTCTCTAGGCTTGATTCCGAGACAAATACTTACAGATCTTGTTCCATGGGTGTTTCCACTGAAATTGCAAATAAACATATTGTGTAAGGTGGAGAAGTTAGGAGGTTTTGTCTGTGAATAATAAGCAGAATAGGGAAAGAGATGACAGCTGTCTGAAGCGGCAGTTTTCATGGCTTTATCATGGAATGATATTACACTAATTACAAGAGCTTTTCACTTTGTGCATCAGCTAGCTTATTCAGAAAACAGTCATGCAGGTAAGAGAAAAGTAGGGTTTAGAACTAAGAAATATAGTTGTTATTTAAACGTCATCAAGGCATGATTTGCAAAAAGCCCCTGAGATAGGGAACTCGAGTAAAACAGGGTGGGAATGTTAGTGTTGCTTGACAGTGACATAGACAACATTTCTAACAGTAAATGAAGAGCTTTACAAGCTTTTCTATTGCTATATAGCTGTCATTTTCTCCGACAAGTGACTAATTTACTAGAAGGTGTCAAGACTGTGAGAAAATTGCTTCTGCTTCGGATGCTTTTCAGTGACTTTACTGTTCTCTGATGTTTGTGATGGAAGATGCTTCAGAAATGACCTCTCCCTTCAGTGCTGACATGAGCTGGCACCTTAGACGTGTATATTTTGGGGGAAAATATATGTTGCTCATTACAAGGGATTGTTAACGTTTAATTAGCGGATGGAAAGCCTGTTTTAAGGAAGTGTCTTTGAAGGCTTCTTCAAAAGCCATTGATAAATAGCCACATATTAAAAACCAGACTGATGTAATGAGGCTCCTCTTTAAAAACTAATCTTGGAAATATACTGCCATCATGGTTATGGAAAAGTAGTTACTTTCCAAAAGCAAGGAGAAGCTGTAGCAATGGAACATGTCATGTCTTATTTCTCCTGCTCCTGACACTTCTTAACTGTGATTCATTTGGAGGATTTGACATTATCTCCCCCCATTAATGAGACAGTAAGTCCATCTCAGAGCTGTAGCTCCCCATAGCAAGAATACAGAAATGCTGTGGCACAGAGCAGCAAATACTCTTACAGAATAACTTATTGATTTATGAAGAGGAAAACAACAACAAACCCACCAATGTAGTAACGAGAAACTAGCTCCTCTGCTTTGGAGAAGTGCAGTCTCCCTGGCTCACCTGGGGTCACGGGGTGATTAGTCTCATTGGGCATCTCAGCAGAATATTTCTCTGGCATGTTCTACTATCGAACCATGTACAATGTATTTCTTTCCTTCTTTGAATGGGTTGTAAATTCAGATCACGTGGACTTTACTAAGATGGTTGGTGTTAAATATAATCCGTTCCAGTTGAAAAGTTGATGTATGAACTGACAATGAAAAAGTAGAATGCAGGCAGCACCGGACTCAAGCAATTTAAGATTCCTGTCTCCTTCATTGCAGGCTTCTGGTTCTTGCTCTGGAGCTTCCTGATAGCTATAGGGATACTACAGACATGACTGGTTTTAGACTGAGGTGCAGATCCAAAACTTAGCATTGAACAAAAGTTGTAACAATCCAGTATCTAAGTTTTATGGGTCTGTTTAAATGCAATGATAGTTCCAGTGAAACCTTATATAAAATATAGGCAGAACTGTGTTTGCAAACAGAATTTGTAATAAATCATTGACTAAGTTAACATATGTTCCATGGTAAGCCAGATGAAAAGATGAATTTTGGCATCTACAAAATATTTCAGACAGAATCACAGAATGGTAGGGGTTGGAAGGGACCTCTGAAGATCATCTAGTCCAACCCCCCTGCAGGATCACCTAGATTAGGTCACACAGGAACAGATCCAGGTAGGTTTTGAATGTCTCCAGAGAAGGGGACTCCACAGCCTCCCTGGGCAACCTGGTCCAGGCTCTGTCACCCTCACTGTAAAAAAGTTTCTCCTTACGTTTATATGGAACCTCCTGTGTTCCAGCTTGCACCCGTTGCCCCTTCTCTTATCATTGGGCATCACTGAACAGATCCTGGCTCCATCCTCCTGACACCCTTTACATATTTATAAACATCAGGGAGGTCACATCTCAGTCTCCTCCAAGAGAGGAGACCCAGCTCCCTCAGCCTCTCCTCATCAGGGAGATGCTCCACTCCCTTCATCATCTTTGTGGCTCTGCGCTGGACTGTCTCGAGCAGTTCCCTGTCCTTCTTGAACTGAGGGGCCCAGTGTTACCAATCTGTAACACAGTAATGGCCATACACATTACTGTTGCTTCTGCTGGAATTATTTTATGGTAACCTACTTATAATGAGACATGTCATCAAAAAAGCATCAGTGTTACCATTTTTTTTGCTCATAAGGTAGGCACACAACAGTTCTTACTCCCTGGTTTGTAGGTAGCTAATGTAACTACTGATTAGCTAAATTAACAGATGCTTTCATTGTCATTTGAGTTGCAGAATGCTTTTGCACAGAATTACCAATTTCAGGAGGTAAACGTTAGAATCCTCTTGTAATTTACAGACTAGAGGCAATATGATAACCTGAAGTGTACAATGAACGCATTTATGGTCACAAACGCAGCGAAGGCACAGACTGCTTCAGGTAGATGCTGGTATTTTATGAGCAGTACTTTGCAGTGCAGTGCTGTGTATAAATCTGTCCAAATGATAGCAACTTACCTGTCATCATCAGCTCCCTCCAATATTAGCTTTGCCTGGCAGGACAGTGGCACCTTGGGCCTTATTCTGAGTGATGCTGGGGGGGTTTGCTGGGTTTGTCGGTGTTTGTTCTGATGATCCTACGGGTGGTTGCAGGGACACAAGTGGGAGCACAGCAAGCTGAACTTGAGTAGTCCCAGCCAGCATCACGGGTCTGGAAGACACCTGCCTGGCAGCTGGTGGTATTGGTAGCAAATAGTTGAGGGAAAAATAATTCCAGGGTAAAGACAGAAGCTGAGTCTTGTTTGTGATACGTTTGAAATGAACGTTTGTGAAGCAAAGTTTGTCTGGGATGGGGATTCATTTTCATGGTGTTGCCTTTCCAGGATGGAGAGTCTTAGTCTGATACCAACCATGTCTGCTTGGATCTTTGTCAACACTTTATCAATGTATCTGCTCTACATCATATTGCAAATTCATAAAGTACATTTTATGTGCATTGTTATTTTCTGGTCACTGATAATGCAATTTTTAGCTTGTAAACACATGGAGAATAATAAGGTGATAAGAAACAGGCAAACCAGAACTGATTTGCTATTATTTGTCCTCGATAATCTGATTTCTTCCCTTGACGAGGCAGTCGCCTGGAGGTTAGGCAATAAGGCAAGCAGAAAGCAGCACAGATAATATTCTCTTGACTTCAGGAGTACACTGAGTCCAGTCCCATGTGACAGTCTCCCATGTGGAATAAGAAAGTATGGCCTAGAGAAATGCAGGGTGAGGTGGTTGTGCAACTTGTTGAAAAAGGCATTCATAGCTCTGCTCTCAATTATTTGCTGTCAGCCAGGAAGGCCATTTCAGATGGCTCCCCACAGGGCACACATACTCTCCACTGTCTTCAGTATTTGCAGTAGTAGTGTGTATAATGAGAGTACATCTATAACACATCTAGGTAATTGTAAAGCAGGAGTACTTTGAAGTGCAGGTCAAAAATACACGTTGGATAAATTCAAGCATTCTCTGAACTCTGAAAAGTTAAGTTTACATTAAAGAAAAAATTATTCAGCACTCGCACCAAGTGGAAAGGTGGTCAGTGGTCCTGGAGAGGTAAGGCTGGAATGAAGAGTTATGAACTATGCATGAGTAGCATTACACTGTTGTAAAAATACACCCATTGTAAAATCACTTTTTCCTTTTATTTTCCTTCTGATCTCCAAGTTTCTGAAATTTATTCTTCTGATTCCTAAAATAGAATATTTTAACAGGTAATCCTCCTTTTAATTTTTGTTCCATAACACTTTTTGCCATGGTAACTAATAACAAACAATTAAGGTCAAATAAAAACATTTCTTCTTGAGTAACTCCAGTTCCTGGTTTGCCAGTAGATTTTTATTTCTTTATATATATTTTTTTTTTTAATTTAAAAATACCACATTTCATTAACAGAAATTGAATATTTAGGTGTTTGAGCTCTAGCCAATATCAGTGAATTAATTATAAATCTCTTGAACTTAATGAAACTTTATCATTTTTTTTATGTTTAAAACTTCCTTTCATTTTTGGTGAACTATGCACATGGGAGTTGGAGAGATTTCTCACTGTAGTATGGATGTTTTATTACATCAATCTGGATTGTTTGTATCTAATTTCTATCAGTTTACCTATAGGCTTTGATACGTAAATTATTTCCCAAAGACTGGGTTTAATTGTGGATTTTATAGTAGATGAGCTTCATGCAAAAACATGTGGCAGTGTTTCACAAAGGGAAAAATAAGGAAAAATTAAGGAGGAGGAGACAAAAATATTAATGTTATGCATGTTATGCATGTGTGTATGCATTCTTAGCCTTTCATGCACCAGGGGAGTGAGGAGGGTATCCTCTCCCAGGCAGATACTCAGTGGCATTTATTTCAGTTTTGGAAAATTAGAATTGACCGGGATCGGGAGGAGACAGGCTCCATGAGATATGATGGGTCAACTGTTCTGAGCATTTTGTGGCTGCCTTTGAGATTTCTGCAGCTTAATTTATGAGCAATAAAATTACCTGCTTGTACGCAAATAATCCTGGGCCAATTTCTAAAAAGCTGGTGTCGCAGAAGAGTTGTCTATGTAAATCCGTGCATGGCTGTGCTGGAGCCTGCATCTTGGGTACTCGTTTGAGGAATAGAAATTCATCCTTATATTGTATTACATCCCACTGATCTCCAGGTAATGTGTTCCTGTAGACCAATTTTTCTTTCCTTCGGTCTTAGTTGATAGGACAAGGGGAAGAAAGATTGATACTGATTTTCCCGTGACAGGTTGTTCACAAAAGAGTGATGGTGGACTACCCTCCTTTTTTCATGGAAGGTGTCAGCAGGCATCACAAGATGCTTAAAACAGTGCTAATATATTTCAGTCTGGTTCTGGCCCAGCTTCCACTCTGCTGTAAGAGTATTTCATAGGCGGGAGGAGAATTGGCATGACATTACTTTATAGATGCTAACTAATAGCAAGAGAGAGTCCAACTCATTTCTGTCACTGTAACCTTATGCCAGCAACAAAAAAATTGAGGAGACTCTTGGAGAATTTGTCCTGACAGCAATCTACAGTGTAACATTTTATCCAAAGGCAACTCAGTAATCTGTAGACTTTCTGTAAAATAAAGATGATGAAAAGCGCATCAGATAAATTACATATATTTGATTTCCTTCAAAACCAGGACAGTATATTCCACTCTGTAGAAGGAAATAAACAGGCTTAACTACATGCTGTTCCTATCTGATAAAAAAACACAAATATCAGCATCTTAGTACCACACACAGCATTTGTTTTCTTGGGGGGGGGGGGGGGAAGTCTTCGTCAAGTAGAAATGTCTTTTGAAGCCAGAAGGCATGAACACTGAAAATGTATACTACAAGCATGTACCAATAGTGGGATTGTTAAAAGATCAAAATAATGAGGAGTAAAGCAGAGGAACATCAAAGCTTTCCAGGCTATGTATTTCTGCCTTGATTAGGAGGAAGGGGGGGAAAGAAGGTCTTAGATCAATAGGAGATGGCCCCATCACCTCAAAAACAGCATCATCCAAATGTGTACGATTCACAGGAATTGCTAGAGCATCTCAATCATAAAAGTCCCACATGATCTGACAGTACTCACACCGTATTTAACAGGTACAGAGAGAGAGCTGAGATCATCTTATCTGAAGGAAACTCCTTTTTAAATATAAGGGTAGATAGATTTTCATTTTGTCTTTCATCCCTCTGATTAAGTTCAGCTCTCTTTGGTCCTCCTGAGATTTCTTTCATCTAGTGTGTAGTCTGTATGATCTAAGCAGCTATCATTGGTGAAAGTCATTTTTGGGGTCCTTTTTTAAATGATGGATTGTCATTAAAGAGAGTATAGTAGATGAAAGAGGTCCAAGGAGAACCAAACTGTGCTGAGACTTACTCAGGAGGATGAAAGACATAATGAGAGACATAATGAAGAGCAATCTCTCCCTCCAACTGGAGACAGGCCCTTCCAATTATGACTTGTTTTTAGCACCAGCTTCCAGTGATTTAAAATCCTAGTTATGAGCGGTTGATTCAGGCTTTTCGTACAAATCTTGAGAAATTTTTATTATTTGAATAGTAGGTCTGGGTGGTCATGCTTCATGGTTTGTGCAGAGGATATTATAAACTATAACAGAAATCTTCTCTGTGGCTGCGGGTGGTTTCTGAGTAGACCTGATCACGCAGCCTGGTGTGCTCCTTATCAGAAATACAGGAGCCATTTCATCCTAAAACTCTGTGTTTCATTGACTTAGACCCTGAAACATGAGGGTTTATAATCCTGAATATTTTATATGAGCTCGTGTAGCTGTCACTGTAACTAGCTATAAAAATACCTGATTTTTTTTTTTATTGTTTTCCCTAATCCTTTGGCCTCTGTTTGTATCTGGCATACCTCAGTTTGATGGGTTAATCCTGCAGTGAGTAAACTATTTGTTTCTTGATTATTTTAAATTTAATTGAATCATTCTTTGTTCTTGAGACATTTGAGTCCCATTTGGTCTCCTTTTTTGTCTGCTCTTTTATATAATACTTTTATGTCCCTCTTGTTCACCTCTCCGCGTTGTAGGCAGTTCCATTCAGTACTGATTTAGATCTACTTTTCCTTTTATAAAATTTTAATTTCCTCCTTGTCACGGTTGTGCTGTTTACAAATCCAAAGATAATTCATGCCAGAGCCGCCGTGGTTCATAGGGAAATTGTTAAAAATTCATCTGAGCTGA
This sequence comes from Todiramphus chloris collaris, assembly GCA_025345505.1. Classification (NCBI taxonomy): domain Eukaryota; kingdom Metazoa; phylum Chordata; class Aves; order Coraciiformes; family Alcedinidae; genus Todiramphus; species Todiramphus chloris. Next base: position 36,502,710 of record JANVCC010000022.1, read on the forward strand.
GCAGGATAAGATCCAGGTTCTCTGGAAAATGGCCTTAAGGAGAAGTTTTCTTCGAACAGACACTTTAAACAGGAAACTCTGAAGCATAACCAAAACTAAGCAAATTTATTAAAAAGCTTTTATAGTATAAGTTGTCAGTAGAACACTAGAGATGTTTTTCCTCCCATCTGCACCAGAATAAGCTCTTCCTTGTCCATAACAATCTCAGTCAAGTGGAGTATCAAATTGTGACGAATTCTGAAGTCATTAACTGAAAGGACAAAGGCTAGTTGTTTATTCTTACAGTATGGTACTATTAAAGGTGCTTAGCTTGATATTTATTTTACCTAGCTGAAGAGGTGGACAGTTTTGAGTTGAAATGCTGATCCTGCTTAGGTCAGTGATCTACTGTGATCTACTCTAGGCTATCCTGCTCTGGCAGGGGGGGTTGGACCAGATGATCTTCAGAGGTCTCTTCCAATCCCTACCATTCTGTGATTAAAGGACTCTTGACAGTTGTTTGGACACGGCCCCTCTTCCCTCCTCAAAAAAAAACCCCAAACAAAATCCAATACCCAAACAACAACAACAAAAAACCCCAGCAAACAAAAAAATCACAGCTGTTGGTGAGAGGAAAAAGGGAGATGCTGAAAGGAATGCAGAGTTTGATTTATAGGAGATAATTGTTCATTGTCAGACTGCTAAAGTTTGGACTGCCTGGGGAATTTCCTTCAGAGGAGCTTGGTAAAAGTTACAATTTGCATTTTCCCTTCTTCTGCATTAGTTAGGAAGCACTTCTTATTGGAAAGTCAGGTTCCTTTGAATAATTACACACTAACACTCAGTATGAATATTAGCATCCTAAATGGCAGAGCTCGTCAGGGTGGCTTACTGCAAATTTTCTGGCGCAAGGTTTGTTAAATGTGACATGCCACAAAGGTGCAAAAGGAATCCTGATGCCATGTTCACTGAATCTGAATGTGTATGTTTATGTTACTGCAATAGCTTTATGTCTGCAGTTGAGGCTTTAAACATCAGTTTTCAATTTCACAATAAACGAATAACCTTGGCTCAAGCTATCTTTCAAAATTCCCAGCATCTTTCTTTCAAATGGGTGCACTAAAGTGAGAGCAGAGTTACCGAAAGTGATGGGGATACTTATGGAAGTGCTTGCACTTGTGAGAATGCATCAGGTAACTGTGAAATGGTCAGTATTACATCTGCTTTACCCTTCCAGCAGTGCTCTTTTCTGTTGCACCATTTCTAAATATGTTCAGAAATATGAAAACTACTGAGCAGTGTGTTTAGCACTTTCTAAACCAGTCTGATGATGGCAGCAGTAATAATTCCAAGCATTTTTCCTGTTGGAAACACCCTTTCTCCCCTCTTGTTAACAGTATTGTCATTAATTTGCTTCTTGAAAGACTCAGGAGAAGATTCCGTCTTCTTTATATTATAATAAATCAAGGGAAACTTCATCCAAAAAATTGGAATTCCACTGGAATAAAATTACTACACAAGAAAAAGCCATCTCTATACTTTGATGGCAATAGATAGTAATGAAAAAATGTCACCTTCTAACAAAGATTTTTCTAAAGTCAATTTTTTTCCTGGCAGCCACTGGTTTTGCCTGCTGCCTGCATCATTTATTAAAGGATTGCTGATACTGGCTTTGTGAAATAAGGAAAGTTTGGAATAATATATTCTGATATTTGACGGAGTTTTCCTGAAGTAGGGTGTTTTGTAATGTCAAATCTGAATCTTGGGTGGGAAGCCTTGTAGCAAGTGTTACTTTTTACTGCTTTTCTGGTCAATTCTTTCTGGTCAGTACTATTGTTACTGCTTGACAGTTCACTGAAGTTTCAGTCCTGCAATCATATATTTTTCTTTGATATGTGCCCCAAGGTGATGGAAATTTCTTCAAGTTATCTCTTTTCTACAGTCTTTTGGTTATTAACTTTCTGTATCTTTATTTTTATCCTGGTCTTTGTGTAGCAAAGGAAACGCCTGAACTAGAGGTACCCAGTATGAAGGAATCTAACCAACCTATTAAAATGTAATAGGCTTGTCAAAGGCCATCTACTTCAGCATTTGTTTAATTCAGGGAGAAGTAGATCAGCACATCCTCAGGGGACGTGTGACGTGCGAGGGCAGCGCTCCAAACCACTGCTGTGTGATAGGAATATATGGGCTTCCACAGCCTCTGCCCTTCCTGACCGTGAGCCTTTGCTGTTGGCTTATTTTATTCCTTATGCTCTGGGAGGACATCTTAATAATAGGTCCTTATTAATGATATTTGAGAAAAGCAAGTGGAAATTGGTCTGCAGAACTGAGCAGCTACGTGCAGCCGTGAACTCTTGAGACAGTTTGAGGGATTTAGCTCTTCTGTTGCATTTTAAACCCCAGAGCGTGTGATGTGGTCAAGGCAGATATTATTTGGGGCACATTGAGGAATTTGTGAGGCAAATCAGGCAGAGCAGGTTTATGAGAAGTTGCTGTGACCATCAGGTGCTTTTTCAATACCTCTCTGAAATGGTTGGTTAGCGCGGCACACAAAAATCACTGCCTGTAAGATGGATGGGGTTTGTGTAGGCTACGTGGCTGGTGAATTTGCATCTGACCAAACCTCCAAACAAACAGGGAATACATTTGTGCTTTGAAATAAATACATATCTTCAATGCCTAGTTTCATGGAGTATAAATTTTCATGTAATCTAAGCACATCTGCTCGTAATAATTAACTTCTGTAGTGTATGAAAGGAAAAGCTACATCAGCTATATGATATGACGAGATGGATTACTTTCTATCTGTTCATCATAATGATTAATTGTAGCATTTATAGGAAGACATCTTCTTTTTATTAATTTTTGGGTTTAGATGATGTTCCTTGCCTTTTTTTAAGCTTATTTAAATGTAAATACTCTGCAAATCCTTTATGAAAGCATGAACTTTTCCATTTTTAAGTTCTTTGATGAGAAACAGGGCAAAAATGTCTCTACTTAAATTGTCTTATCTGAAGACTTTGAAAGATGCCTGTCTTTCCTAGCGAGATGAATTTCACAGGTAAATGTAAATATAGAAAGTAACCATGAAAGAAATTGAGAAGGATTATGGAATTTAATTTGACCCTGAGAGCTCGTGTTTCCAAGGGGCGAACTTAATAATAATGAAACATATTAGCAATTTGCATTTGGTCCCATGGTTTTGCAAGTATTAAATATATACTGTCAGCAAAATAATCATCTGATGTGTTTCTAGAAGTTCAATACACTTAATTATCGGGCTCTAGTAAAATCTGAGTATGTGCTTTGTGGAATAGAAAGCTCGAGGTTTGCAGTGGAAGTGATGAGTATACGATATCAATTAGCACCAACCTGTCAAGCACGTTGATCAGGGGAGCCCAGTGATCTGTTGTGTTTTCTCCCAGTGCAGTCTTCTTCCATTACTTGAAAACAAGTTAATGTGTATTGTATAGGTGAAGGTCAACACAGGTTTGTACTGGTGTTTGCTCAGTAAGGGTGGCGAAAGTAAAAGAAACGACATGTGGAGAGCATTTATCGAGCAAAAGTCTGAAACTTAAATAAAGTTGCAGGAGGTGTATGCAGAATTTAGCCTACTATTTAAAAATCTTTCTGGGTTGCTCAAATCATATTGATTAAATGATAAACAAAGTACTTTTCTTGAAATCTCAGGGTGACCGGCAAAAACTCCCTGATTGAATTATACTGCAAAGAGAATGCTGTAAGGGAAAACATCTTTACCAATTACAGTTATATATATATATGTATATTTAAATTTTCTTATTAAAAGTTTCACCCCAGCATTTTTTTCAGAAGATAAACTAGACTCAACAAAGAAGTTAATGCAAAAATAAGCTATTGCAGTGGCATGAAGGAACAGATACAATAAGCAAATAAGCAAATTGCAGAAAGTCAACATCCCATGAAATGTTTATAAAGGTAATATTTAAGATCTCATAAAATCAAATTGTACTCAGATACAATAACAAAAGTCAGTAATAAAACAGTGGTGAATCAGGTCCAGAGATAATCATAAAGCAAAAGGCTCTATTCTCCCTCAGAGGTTTTCTTTAGTGCTAAGCATACCGTATGTTTTTATGGCAGCTCCACCCAGTTTTTGCTTACCCAGTTACTCATGGTTAGAGCGTGCACATCCGAATCAAGCTGCTAAAGGCCTGTGCTTTTCGATGCAATATAATTTAATTATTAAGAAAGTAATTTGGATGTCATTTAGGATTCACGGTGCTGAGCATTTTCAGAATTTTTGTCCTTGAGGAAACAAACTATTCGAAAATGAGGCTGCCATTCTTTGTTTTCTTTCCCAGAGTCCATCAATCTGTTACAGAAAGAAAGTTGATGCATTTAATTTGTTTCCTTTTTTTTTTTCTTTATTATCTGTGGTAGCCATTGTTATCTGACGAATAATTATTTGTTCCAATATTTTTGTGCAAATCAAAAATAAGCTGATCAGCCTGTATTTCCATATCCTTCATCTTAAACACAAAATAGAAATAAATAGAGCTGTTCTAGAGATAGGCAGAGTGTTTGTTGACGAGTTGCCCTTCCTTCATGAGGTTTCAGACATCTCTGACATAGTAAGATGGGTTTCTGTATTTTTGCTAGAGACAGGATTCATTAGGACAAAGAATTTCAAAGCAGCCAGTTTATCCTTGACAGTTCTTTCCCTGAAAGAGGACCAAGAGGCCCGAGATCTTGCCTTTGTTTAAACTGCTGATGAGAACACTTCTAGCATTGCAGCGGATCTGCTGGTTGCCGCAGATGCAAGCTCAGGCCAGTTTTTGGGGAGGTGGGATGGGAGACAAGAGTGTCTGGGTTTTACCACATCTGCAGAAGGATCCTTTGTTGTCCTTAATGGGCATTGCTAATTCTGATTGCTGCGTGCTCGTGTTGCGATCTTCTGCTAATTCTCAGGAACTTGACCTGATTTCCACATTTTCTCCTGTGTGTTCAAGGGCAGTGAATAGCTTTGGACTGAGTGTAGCTGATCCCTTGTACTCTGGCATGTCTCTACCATGGCTGTGCCTGTTCTCTGATGGGAGAGCTTTCACTTCGGTGTTTGTCTTTTTTCTGAACTGCACCTTTCTTTCATTTTCTTTTCCCTACTAGCCCAGCCTTCCGGGACACCTTACTTAGCTTTAATGGAAATATATGTATATGAATGTATTAGTCTGCCTGGCAGTCCCAGCTGTTGTTATCTGTGTAATTTAATAGTCATTGAAAGCCTGAGAGACCTGGGGCTGTTTAGTCTGGAGAAGACCAAGAGGGGATCTTATTAATATTAACAAAATCCTGAAGCGTGGGTGTCAAGTAGAAGGCATCAGTCTCTTTTCAGTGGTTCTCTGTGACAGGACAAGGGGCAACAGTCACAAACTGTGGTGCAGAAAAGTTCCACATGAACACAAGAAAAAAACTTCTTTCCTGTGAGGGTGGTAGCAGTGGAACAGGCTGCCCAGAGAGGTTGTGGAGTCTCCTTCTCCAGAGACTTTCAGAACCCACCTGGATATGTTCTTGTGTAGCCTGCCCTGGGTGACCTTGCTCTGGAAGGGATGTTGGACTCAATGATCTCCAGAGGTCCCGTCCAACCCTTCCCATTCTATGATTCTATCATTCTTTTTACCCTGCCCTCCACCCTGGTGTTCTCCATTGTTTTCTCTTCATGGTATACAGTCTAGCTGAGTAGAGTTTACTCTGCCCTCACCCCAACAGATCAAATATTACCACATTCACCAAAACTGTCTATGAATTGACTACACTTTCTGAGTTATTCTGTGCTCCTGTAGCAGCAGATGGAGTGGCATGGATGATGTCCTCTTGCTTTCTCATGAGCCTACATCATTTGAGGTCCTTTTCCCAGCGTGGTACTCACGTTCCTTTCCATTTTAATCCTCAACTGGCCATTCAGTAGGTCAGTTTTCTAGAGACTAGCTTCAGAGACTGAAAAGTTGCTTAACTTGTAGATAAAATAAACATGTCACCATCGTTTGCATGTCCTTCCAGAAAAGCTGTACCTCTTTATGTTCCTATTCCAGTCACACGTATTCACCTGTTAAATTGGCTACCGCAGGGTCTCACTGAAAAATATATGTTAATGCAAAAACTGCATAAACATTTTCTGTCTGTTTTTTAAGGCTTTGTTGAGTATATATAGCCCTATAGTGGAACTTCACTTATCTTAGCTGAAGTACAATGTAAAGAAGATGGAGCAACCATCATGGATCAGAGGAGGGATGTAGGTGCGTTAGTGGGCACCGTTTCTGACACTGCTGGGACAAGGCAGATTAGGCAGCCTTCGTCCCATTGCCCAGTCAGGTCCTGTTTCTCTATTTCTTTATTCAAGTTAGTCTGAAAAAAATACTTCAGTATTGGTAGCAGAAGACTGTTGATTGCTATTTATTCAGTGTTTTTGTAGGTGTAGCAGATTTCACGTTGATAAAGAATAATTTGAGTTTGGAAGGTGATTACATATAACATGTATGTTTGAGGATGTTACTGAAGAGCCCCACTGTAATCATAGCAGAAAGTATATGAAACTCCATTTTAAACATGTGTGACAGAAAGGGAGATAAGCATTTGAAATATTAGAGAGTTAGGCATTTCCTCACTTTGTCACAATCTTTGCTCATTCTTTTGCTGGGAGAGGACTGTCAGTCTTGTTTCTTTTAACAAGTGTAACCTGTGTGCCTACCTCCAGTACGTACTTATTTTTCTCTAGAATAATTTTATGTAGCACTGTGAAACGAGCTTCTGTTATATTGGACAATGCAGAATACAAGAATTTGTGCAAAACCTCATATGAATCTCAGCTTTTTTATGCACACTTACTGTACTGGAAATCTTGTCGTCTCATCAAGACTTCTCGTTTATTGATAGGGGACACATCTGTATTGGCAGCTCATCTTTCTTTTTATTAGAAAAAAAACCCTTGCTGGATTTATTGAGTAGAGGGAAGAAAAATAAAATTAAAAAAAAAGATTCCATGCTTATAGTTTAGATGGGTACACAATTCTCATCACACCCAGGAGGTGATCTTGTGGTTTCGGATGGGTTTTTTTAAGCTGCACTATATTTTTGCAGTTGTATGAGTACTTAGGACAGTGGGTTAACAGTTAAAATACCTATTTTGTGCATTCCTTTCTTATTTTCAAAAGCTAGAGGACAACTTAGTTTTGTTTCTTTTTTTTTTTAATCTTGGTGTAATCACTAACTTTACCAATTGTCCTTTTCAATAGTTTTTGTTTACCCTTTGACAAATGCCAGTTTTGTGTGCGCTGTTAATGATACACTCTCAATATTTGGTATTTCATTTAGTATTATCCTGTTCCTTTTACTCCCTAAATGGAAGACCATGGGAAATGTCTTTGGTTCACACACGTAATGCTTTATGGGATAAACAAGTAATTCAAGCTTCGTAGTCGGTGTGCTACATAATGACCTAGTCATAATTTTTGAATTGGCTGTCAACACATATTAAATCTGAGCATTTGTTTGAAACAGTAGTATTTCATAAGCTGCATTTGACAGTTCATTATCTTATCTGTGAGAACTCCTTTCTTCCTTCATCTTCCCTCAAAAAAGATATCCCTGCAATTGAACTTTTGGTGATAGTCAAGGTCACAGCTTTGGAATGAAGTTATATATGGGAATTGCCTGTCTTTGTGTTGAAAATAGGAGTAAATCAAAAGTACTGATATGGTAATCTAAATCTTCAGTATGTTCTCTTGCATTTTATTGAAACTAAAGGGTAAGAAATTCTATTGACTTCCTAAAAGTCATCTTAGTGAAACTTCTTTGAGAAAGTTTCTTAATAAACCTATTTGGATTTAACCCTGCACTTAAAAAAGAAAAAAAAAAGTCAGCAAATTATAACACACACACACACATATATATATATATGTATAAATCTACATGGAATGGATTTTGTGTATGTTTTCAGGTAGAAGTTTGATGTCTGTGTAAAATAACCAAGTAAATTATCTTCAGGTTTTCTGTAAGACTGCACAAATACCTTATGATTTCTGTGAGGTCTGTTCCTTGGAGATGGCCCGGAAATAAATGTTTCATTATTTAAAAATCCGCCTTTCTTTTTCCCCCCGATTTATAATTTTCTCATAGAACAAATGTCAGGAAAGGGACTGTATTAATGTGGAAGGCTGATGCCATTTGGTTTCATTTGATTAAAGGAGGCTGAAAAACATCTTTTCTTTTGATGATACAAACTGGAGTTAGTGTATAATGTAATGAGAGAAATTTCACAGCAATCCATTTCAATTTTTCAACTAATTTTGGTTTGATATTCTGGTATGATGTATTACTAATATATCAAAGAAACCTTAGGATTTATGAGATTTTGATTGTTTTACTACATGTTGCCAAAAGTTAATGTCTTTGTAACTACCTAATATTTCAGGTATCTTAAGATTCTGCTTGTTGTTTGACATTATGCACTTGAAGAATATAGTTAATTTTTTCATACTTTTAAAGAAAAATCTTTATTTGACTTTTTTGACCTGCTGTGAGAAATAATTCAGTGCTTCCTAAAGTTTATATTTCCAAGTCTGAAGTTTATTTCTAATGCAAATTATTAAGGCTGTCTTAGTACTTCTGCTTGCCAAGGGAACTGCAGACCATTTGCTCCTGGAGAAGATTCAGTGTTAAGAAAATTTGTGCATGGATGGTTAGGGTTTTGTGTGTGTGTGTGCATGTGTTTTGTGTTTTAAAGAACACATACTTGTGCAAATTTGCATTGGTTTTTAACACTTTGATGAACAGTTGTGTGACATGCAGAGAATAACTGCATGGTGATGCACCTCATCAACTCAAAGGAATTCAATTCTCACTGCTGGAAAAAAACCCCAAAACCTAACGAACATGTGCTTTTATGCCTAGTAATAAACATTCTGCCCTGTTCCTTAGTGGGTTTAAAGACAGGTGAGGATTATCACAGTATTTAGATCATTTGAAGAACCAACACTGGGAAATCCCTTTTCCATAAACTACAGGTGACCTGGCTTCAGCAGAAATGTGTAAGTCTGTGGACTGCATAATAAAGCTGGATAAAAAGTCCCATATAGGGCTGGCATCACCTTCAGGGGAGTTTTCTTCAACTTACATCCTCCTTTATATCCTTTGGCATTGTGCATGGATCTTGGGGTGAGAGGGACCTCTGATTGCCTTCAAGGGGTTGTGGGAACGGTGAGCTCACGTTGTTGTCGGCAGGAACTGTGGTCAGGATCCGCATTTTTAGCCTTAATTCCTGACATGTCTTAAACTTCTGCTCACTTGTTATCTGATAAGATTGGTACATTCAGCAATCGTAATCTTTTGTGGAGTATTTCAACTACAGGAGACATTGCTTCTTATTGAACTCTTTAATAGGGATGACTGGTGTTGCACTTTGGCTGCTATATATAGATTTTTCTTCCTCTAATACTAAAAACCACTGCTGTCCTATTTTTGAGAGATAAAATACAAACTAAAATTCATACTCGACCTTCACTGCTGCAGCGCGATCCTTTCAAGGACTGCTTTTCCCAAGCAGCTGTGAAGAGCTGAGCTCTCCGAGCTGCCCCAGCGCAGACTTCCGAGCTTCTTTCCCGTTTCTGCCCTCGCCTCTCCCCATGTGGGTGATGCAGGCCAGGGAGGCAGCCTGTGCTGTGAGTCCAGTTTGAGGTTCCTCATTTTCAACCATGGGCAAAATTATTTTCAAATGCTGGCTCTTGTTCAGTGCCTTCTTACCTGATTTTTTTTGTGAAGATACACATCAGTGAGACCTACTGATGCTGAGTGGAGAGCCAGTAAAATAAAAATCAAACTTGCCTCCAAGGATCCTCCTCTTCCTTATTTGTTGATTCAGACTTTCCAGTTTAATTGGTTTCTCCTTTATTCCTTGGTGGAAGTAATCTTATTGAGCCTGAATGAAAGCAATGTTTTTTCTAGTATTTCGTTGCTAAATTGTTTGTTAATTTACAGTGGAGGACTGATACATTGCACACACACAAACACACAGTACCCATACTTCTCTGTTAGTGTTGCCTGGAGCATTAGAGTTACCTTCAAGGTTGGTTTTTTTGAAAAAAAAAAAAAAATTTAATTGTAGGTTTGTTTTTTTTTTTTTCCCTGAGAAGAATTTTGCATTATTCTGAGCAAGTAAAAGCCATGGATGAAGTCAAGGTATTTAATAATGTAATGCCAGAACCTCGTGTGCTAATGTTTAGTGGCCAGACCAATATTTAAACCGTTGAGCAACATTATTGCTCTACTAGCCCTCGTCACTTCACACATCTCTCTACAAGACCTACTTTTGCCTCAGGCTGTGAACGGAAGATGAGATTTTATTGTAAGTTCCCTGGATTAGGTACACAGGAACCACATTGGTTGACATTGCCTTTGATGTATATGAGCAAAAGTTTATGTAGTCATTATTGCTACGTTTCCATTCTAAAAGTTAATTAACTGATAAGATAGAATCCTGGAGCATGGGTCTTCAAATAGGAAAAGACAAAGGTTTAACGATAAATTGAGGCAAAGGTCTAATGAATGATCTAGAAAAGGCAAAATAGCAATGCAGCATTTTAGAGAATCTCTCAGTTCTGTGTATCTGTACAATCTTAGTTTATTTGGCTGTGCCAGGTCAAACTTTCTCATGGAAGCAAATGACGATGAGTTGGTGGTGTGTTCTGTTTTTGCTTTCGTTATAGCCACTGCAGTAGTTTCCCAAGTACAGCACATTTGTATGGAAAGTTCCCTTTCCTTTGGGCTTCTGAGGAATTAAAAAGCTGCCATTTAATGTTTCTTTGAAATACACACTTACAATTCCAAATATCAGTTCTCTCTTCTGAAAAGAAAATGTGATGTGAATCTTGATGGATTTTCAAAGTATTGAGTTAATTTTGCCTTGAATTTTAGTTCCTAAATAACTTATTCTGAAATGAAAGTAGTAATTACTACTTCAGGAAAGTTTGGGAGTCCCTCTGATTATGTTCATTTAGTTTTAAGGGTAGTGCTGAGCATAATTTGCCTTAGTGATTGTTCCCTCTTCAAGGAAGAAAGGGTCAGATGTTCCTCTGGGTTTCGTGTCGCCGAGGCAGCCTGGGGCCAGAGTCACTGAGGTGCTCATTAATGATGCCCTCCCTGGCTGGCACGGACCTGCCTCTCCAGAGGTGAACGTAGGTCTTCAGGCTGAGTGTGGACACTGAAGAGTTGTCAGAGGTGAGGAGGATATTTCTGCTCTTACAGGATGAGGAAGCTGATGGCGGGTACGTGCGTATCAGCTGCTTTCAACTGAGCCAGGAGAGGCACACTAAGAATATAGGAGAAAAAGGCAGAATATGAACAACCACTTTCCCCAGAGGTACCATCAGGTTACTGTCTCTTCACCGTGTTTTCATGGGCTCTTGTTTTCCTGATTTTTTTTTTTTTTTTTTTTAAGAATATTTTTTAAGAAGTCAGAAAAAATAAACATAAAGCACCTCAGTAAAATTTATTCCCAGTTACTTTCCAAAGATGACCTTCCCCTGCTTTAAGTGTTCCTCACTTTTAAGTGTGATCTTGTCTCCTCTTGCAACAACAGTTGGCAGAAACCTTCTGCATCAAGAAAGATTCACACGCAGAGCAGTTCTGTGGGAGAAACTGCTCTGAGTTCCAGCAAAGATGAACAGAACTTCACAGGTGAAAAGACTGAGAAGATGAGAATCAAGCTGGTGATTCATTATAACCGAGATTAAAACAGTTTATACTGGAAAGACTGTAAGAAAATGCATTGTAGTGTCCCAGTCAGCTCTACCCCAGGGTTAGCTAGAATGAAACACATGAGGAATAGCTAAAAATGCGAATAATCTTCCAGCAGGGTAGAAAGTATTTCTAGGTCTGATGCAGAGTACTTTCTGTTGTATTAATTTGTTTTTATTGCATGTGATTGGGTTTTTTTCTCCGTTAAACTGTAATTTGTACGATCTGAACCAATGGTGAAGAAATCACAATAGGGAACTTTCTGTGTCCAAATATTGTAACTGTTATACATGAACAATCCTATAGTGATCAGGCAGTGTTTGGACTGTGTAATTGCTTTAGAAACAAATGCTTGCAAACAAATGCTTCATTTGTAGATATTAAGAAGAAAGTGTAATAGAGTCTGTTCTTTTCCTCTTGAAATAAATGTGAGTTTTCCAATTGTTTCAGCAGGAATGCAACCTGCTTTATAATCTCCACTCAATTATAACAATTTAGTGTAAATTTAAGAAGGGTAGCAGCATCTAAATAAGAAACACCATTTCTTTTTATCTTTTTTTTTTCTGCCTGTAAGAAAGGAAGAGAAGATCATCATAAGAAAACCATAACATGCTGGAAGATATCTCCCTTTGCATCCTTTCTGATCTTCTGCCTTGTTTTTAAAAGGCTAGAAGAGGAAAGCAAATAGTCCCTTTAGATCTGTTAGCTTCAAAAGAAGAGTAAAAAGGAATGTACTAGCAGTGAGAATGGTCCGAACAACAAACATAAAGAAAAATGCATGTAATTATTTTTATTATTCTTAAGAGGCAAACCTATTGGAACTCCTTCACTCACACAAAAAAGTTCATTTACCGTGATCCAGGGAAAGTACCAATTCTTATGGGAAGGAAGATCTTTTATATGCACTATATAGAAATACATCCTTCAGTATCTTGGACTGTTGGTCTCTTCTGGGGAATTGGAGGTTGGGGTTTTTTTGTTTTATTTATGTTTTGTTGTTGTTGTTGCTTTTCTTCCCGGATACAGAAAGGATGCCCTGAGGTAAGGTTTCTCTAAAACAATTTTTCCCCACACACTAGGAATGGTTAGAAAGAAGTACAGAAAGCCTTTCTGTATGTATAATTTGTACATTATGTATACATGCGTGGAGCTCCCACACATCAGAGTGTGACTACTCTAACTGGGTTTCAGATATGAGTACTTAGGTTTCCTACTGGGAAAATCTCCTGAAAGGCCCCAAACATTTGATTTCTCAAGGTTGTGTGTGGGAAATTGTTCACAATCTCTGTCTCTCACCTTTAATGCAAGTACAGGGTCTTTACTGTACTTAGATTGTGCTGACCCTTCAGTCTCAAGTACAGCATCTTTATTTTGTCTCACAAGGTAGACAGCGCTGTGTGATGACTGAAAGATACTTAATTTAGATAACGTGAATTATTTGAGTATGCATTTTAATTACCTTTGGTCAAAGTAGAGTCAGTTGTTATATCAGTTTTAGGCTGGAGAAGAGTAGCCAGACTTCAGACCTCAAAGCATTTAGTATTCTTGTCTGTTCTTTACTGTAGAAAAATGATAGTTGAAGTGGGAAGTTTTATGCAGGACCATGTCTACAAAATCCATTGGTGCTTTAGAAAAATTTAACAGCAGTTTCTATGACTGGAACATCGAAAGTGGTGAGGGGGTTTCCAGATATTCATGTTGCTACTTTCTGAATTGCAGTTTTGGACTTTGATAAAGATGACAGGTCTGTATGCTGTAAAATGCTATGGTGAGTGGTCTGAATTCTGGAAGAGTAAGGTTAATTGAAAATAAAAATGAATAGGGGAGACCACATTCTGGTCTTATTTTACACCAGTCCAAATCTGCATGGCATTGCTTTGGTGCAATGGTATGAACAGCATTACATGGGCAGTACTATCAGGGAGGAATTGATAAAGTCAGATAAACTTGTTCATTCTCTTCTCCCTTAATTGTCATCTCTGAGACCATGCATTGAGCAAATACAGGTTTTGGAGAAAATGCCATGGATCTGCTCCAATAGGAAACAGGCTGCCACACAAGCCCTTCTTGTGATGGGGAGATCTATGCCACGGCAGGTTCATTTGTGCTGTCTTGCTTGGGAGCATGCCTGGTATGACAGGATTTGGGCATTAAAGCAGAGTTAACTGGGAGAGGGAGAGAACAGGAAGATGAGAACAGGAGGCATCAGGGTGAGTTGAAAATTGTTGAAGGGCCCATATATGTCCACAGTGGCTTAATTTCTGGTCCCTGAGCCAAGATCAGCGATGAGTTTTGAATGCCAAAATCGTGGAACCATAGAATTGGTTAGATTGGAAAAGACCTTTAAGATCAAGTCCAACCATTAACCCAGGACTACCAAGTCCACCAGTAAACCATGTCCCCAAGTGCTGGGTCTACACATCTTTTAAATACCTTCAGGGATGGTGAGTCAAGCACTTTTCTGGGCAGCCTGCTCCAATGCTTGACAACTCTTTTAGGGAAGAAAATTTCACCAGAAAATGAGAAAGAGAAATGAGAAGAGGCAGAGCCTGAGGAGTGGGGAGCTGAGGAAGGGTAGATAAAAATCTTTAAGTGTTACTTTAGACCATAATGTTTTAAATATAATGTTGAGGGAGTTGTAAATATGTCAGTGTGTTAGTGTCCTGGATTTAGTATCTGTGCTTCACCATGAAGGGATAGATGGAGTGACATGGCAGAGTGCCTGCCTTCCAGAGCAAGATCTTCAAGTTATCCTAAGCCAGCATAATGAAATTTTTTTTTCTATGCCCAGGTATCTGAAGGATGGTACAAGTAGATAATTTTATCAAACCCAATAACAAAATAGTTCAGACTGAAATGGGCATTTAACTGGACAAATTTACAGGGCTGCCTTCTGAGATGTTCCTAAGGCTGAGTTTACCATGTGCTGTTGTGAAAGGTGACGATGGAGTGGTACCAGAAACTGGACCTGGGTGGAATAGAACAGGCTGCATGAGATTTTAATTTCATCTAGCTATCACTACAAACACTGGCCAGTGAATGTATAACTGAGGCAGAGCTTTCAAAAGAAGGTCAGTGCTTTCTCAATCAGCTAAGTGATTTTCCAATTTGAGTTACTAGAAATACTGTAAATACTGTGTTTGCTTTCCATTTTTTCTCTCTCCTTATTTGACATGTTTGATTCTCTTTATTTGCTGTGGTGTCAGTGTGCGTATATATAACAGGGTGTCTTATTTTCAAGTTGTGCAATAAATAATTCATCTTAAATGTAACTATGATAGGTGCTACAAATAAATTGAACTCAAGTAATTTTAGTAATTGCAGGCCACAGAAAGAGGGAAAAAAAGGAAGCGTATTTTTGTATTTTGTTATGTTCTCTGAAAGGAGCAGAAGCATAATTTCTATCATTAATCATCTAATGCACTTCCATTGATTTTCTTTTTAATAGAAAATGAAAGTAAAAGCAATTCAAAACCTGTAATAATGTTAGGGAGGAAAAAAAAAAAAAAGATAGAAAAATTGTGAAAGATTCCTTAGACTGATTGCACAATGCACAAGCACTCAGATTGCAGTTACTCTTTGGTCGAAGTAAATTCGAACCATTAAAAAATCATATCATTTTGTCTTTCTAGCCAGGCAGAGTGTGAACCACTTGCAATAAGAAAACACTTGTATTGAAATGAAAATTGTGCTAGACATTAATGTATCAATCCTGTGTTCTGCATTCAGTATGTGGGTGGGAGGAGGAATGGGCTTCGTAGCGATGTGTTTCTCCACCTTCTCCCAAAACAGTGGGCAGTCTTGGTTCACAGCCGAAGAAGGATTAAAGCATCAAATCACACAGACTTGGCAAAATGGACATGGGTAGCTCAGTTCCTTCAGTGATTGAAATCATATATTCCCAACCAAATAATCAATAATTTCATCCATAAGTATCAAAGAAAAATTGTACTCTTCAGAAGTTACTTTAAAAGAGCAGAGATGAGTCCAGATTAAGTCACCAAATGGCAGAAGTCAGCCTGCACTGATTTTGCTGGCTTTAATATGCAGGCCAGGACATATTTAATCCCTTTCAGAGAAGCTGCTCCATTCTCATGCTGCTGTGTTGGCTGAGGGGCTCTGAGCTGTGAAAAGCGAAGGGTGTGGGAGGGACGTGCAGACCTCATGTACAAACCCCTTCGTCCCTTTCCGCCTGGTGCATGCCGGTGATGGGTACCCACCGGGGAGCTCTACTCTGGGGTCGGACACAGTGCACGTGGGGACAGCTGGCTGGGCAGGGGCACAGCTTTGGCCGTGCTGGACCTGACTTCCCACCACACAGTTCCCCAGAAAGCTGCAGCTGAGACTCTTCTTCTTCTGAGGCTACCTGAGTTAACCCAGGTCTTTCTCTCCACGTACATGTCTTATTGTGGGACGGCTGCAGAGAGAAGCCAATCTAAAGAGCAGATAAACCTTGGACCTTTAGCTTGAGCAAGTTCTTCATAGTTTTACTTGCCTTTTTTCTCCTTTTCTAATTCTGTCCCAGACTTCTCCCCATTCCCCTGTTGCAGCCTCTCCTCCATGCTAATGCTCTGTACCCAGCTTTTCTGCCTAATTCTTCCCTGACCCCTTTTCATGCAAATCATTTCAGTTGCTTTCCTTTATCTTTTCAGTTGATATTTACCATCTTTATTGCTTCCCAACCTCATCTCAGGCTCCTCTTGTTTGTTTATGGTGCACACTGGTTGGGTTCTGTGTTTACTCAGTGCTCTGTTTGCTCGGTGGCATTTGTTAGCCCTTTAGCACTACAGTCAATATCATTAATAATTACAAAATGGGAAACTGGTGATCTCAGAGCCAGTTTCCCAGGTGCATAACCACTTCTCCCAACTCTTCCTCCATTGTTTTTACTAGTTTTGTGTCTGCAGTGTCCTTCCTGGCATCACTTACTCTTTTCCTCAGAGTTATTTTTAATGCTTATCGTATGGCTTGTTTCTGTAAATCCAGACTCTGGATGCACTTCAGTGTCATTGCAGGGGGTGCTGCTGCATCCAAGGTAGGTGGTCACAATGGTGAACCTAATGAGTATTCTTTTGTCCTTATAGATTAAGGGCCTTAGACTTGAGTCTCGGCAAAGCTTTATGTCCTCTCTTATGTCTACTTCTGGTCTTCTTCTATAATTAGGGCTTGTGTTAACATCCCAAGAGTGGTGTACATGTCCCACCTTCGGTTTTGGAGAAAGTATGAAGAGGCATCAATAGAGAAAATAAGTGAGGTCATCATGAGTCACAAGACTGTGCTTATAGTCAGCAAGTTGGGATACTTCAAGTTATTTTCTCCTTTTTTTCCTAACATATGATCCCTGAACTTTTTCACTTATCATTAGTGAGACCTGTAAGAAACAATATATTACCTTGTTTCACTGAAGTGTACAATTATGCAACACAAAATTAGACTTTTTTTTCTGAACATTGGGAAGGTGAACAGCTGCATTAAAATAGTTCCCTTGACTTTACCTGCTGGCATTGATTTTTCACACGTTCTTAAAATCTAAATTTGGAGAAGATTATTACATCATCATGTCTGCACCTCTTGAGTCTTTAGACTTCTTGTCTAGCCTTGTAGGTCTCCCCGTTGTTCCTGAACTAAGTCCACACATCTGATTTACAGTACTGCATAGCTTCAGTTTTAGTGTTTGATCTGCAAGTACCTTCCTGGAATTTATCAGTCATTGTTTTCAGATGTTTTAATGACATTCAAATCCAGAGTTTTGAAACCGCTAATTTAGGTTTCCCAAATTGAAGTGCCATGGTACAATATAATTTTACCTGTTGGTAGTTGATATTCTCACTCTTCAGTTTTTTACCCTTTGGAAACTGTTGAAATGCATTTTTATAAGGAGAATTGATTATAACTTTGGTAAATGAATATGATTACCAAGACTGTCTGTAATTGGATTTGTACTTGAGAGGAACTATATTTATGTTCTCTTTCCTTATTGGATGCAATAAGGTGCCTATAATATTTCTTTCTCAATACACTCCTTTCGTTAGGACCATCTGTAGTGCTCTTAAGGCAGGCTTGTGCCTACTGAGAGCACTTGAGTTCCCCAGTTTGATGCTGAGGTGCTCCTTTGGTGCTGATGTAACATCATCTAAGGATGCATTCGGCACCTCTGCAGTTTAACAGCATACAAACGTTTGATTTCGCCGCGTGAAAGTTTATAGACGTATCTGCTATTTACATTTCATTTAAGATGAATGTTGTTAAAGAATATAGCTTCCATATGCTTCTCCTTGCCATATGCTAAGATGATGGCATACAAACATACTGTTGTGGGTGTAAATATAAAACCAGAAGACAGACTGTCGTACTGAGTATCCCATTAGCAGTCCTTGTTCAGTATCCCGACAGGACCCTGTAGCAGCAGACAGGGGAGTTTCCTCCACTGGCTGTTCATTTAACACTTGACTTAAGCCCTGAAGCAGAGCAGTTGCATCTCCAACTATTGTTATTGCTCATATTAATCGTTACTTTTCCTCGGCACCTTAACGGGTGTATTCAGGCTGTCTGTTAAACAATTCCAACCCTGCCCTGGAAAAAATATATTTTCTTTTAGTATTTTAAACGTAGTTACCTTTCAGTTTAGTTCATGGTCCTGTTTTTAGCATTATGAGAGATGGTGTACTTTTGGGTGTGAGTGTGCCAGACGTTGTTTTATCTCGACAGAACTGCATTGAATTGTCATTCCACAGCTTGAACCCAAGTGCTTATTTCCAGTTTGGTGGTGTTGACTGGTGGCAATAAGAAAGAATAGCAGGAGTCTGAAAGGAAATCCTGCATTTCCCCTCTTTGTGGGAATCAATATTATAATTTGAAACCCTTTATCTGTCAGTGTCCTGTTATTAGCTGTTTCTATTCATATGTTTTTGTCCATTTTAAATGCTGCAGAGGTGGTAGAAATCACACATTAGGTCTAGGAGGGATTTGTCGTTACTGTGTGATTTTTTTTCTCGGCTGCAAATGCCCCTCCGGTGATATCCTGCTTAAAAAAAGCAATGAGACTTTGACATAGCAGGAATGGCTTTGCCGTATGAGTTCATTTTAAACCATTGTGACACAACTGAGGATTCCGGGAAGATATTTTTTTTATGCAACGTAATTCATGCATTCGCCAAACTAATCGGTAGTTTGAAAACATCAAGGATAAATAATTTTACCAGCTTTCCCGAAGGCTCTCTGAAAACAAATTTGTCTCTTTCTATTTCAGAATGCATGTATTTGAAAATATTTCCCTCTTAAAATTTAAAGCTGACTTAAGTGGGAAATAAGAAATGAGGTGACTGGTTCCTGAACAAACCACTGGAATGGACCCGTCAGCTCTGCTGCTTCCTGCCTGGCCCCTTTCAATCCATTCAAATCCCCTAATAGGCTAGATTTTTATTATTTAAATTATTTTAGCAGCCCATAAGCATAGTTGTAAGCACATAGCAGTTTTCTACCATTTCTTATGACTGACACGCTGTAAAGCTCAGGCCCATTAAAATCAGGCTTTTGAAGGCAATTCAGTTCAAACTGAAGTAGTCATGCATTGGCATGAACATGAAGGTGTTTGCAGACTCTGGAGTGGAAATGATACGACTGAAATGCAGCGTAGTGCTCAGCGCAGTCTGAGGAATTGTGGGTTTTTTGGTGTGTGAGGGTACCAGAAGTTCATGTGCGGCGTTTCATTTTGTGCACGTAAAGCAAGAAGTGCCTGCTTACCCAGCAAAGCGATGCAGCTGCCAGCTGGGGCACCAAAGACCTGCTCAGCTGGGCCCACCAGCTTACTAATACCACCATTGGCATTGGTAAGTGCAAAAGGCCAGAAAGCAGAACGTTTGCTCCTTAGGCAGTATTTTAGGCATCAAAAAAGGCTGTTTGGATTCCTCGCTCTGTGGTCCTTGCCTTCTCTCCTTGCTGACACCGAGGCTTTGTTGCTCTGTCAGGAATTGAGTTACTAGGATATGCACTTACTAAAATTCCTAAAGTAGAGAAGAGAAGCAATTTTGCGTTTTCCATCACTTTCCTGTCCCTAATTGCCTCACAGTAGATCCTCCTCCTTCCAGTCTCAGGTCTCTTACCAGACTATACATTGTATTTTCTTGTTTTCAGCTCCTTGTTGTCTCCATGCTTATGCATGTATAATCCACTGTATTATTTGTTGTCTCAATTTAACTTTCCTCTGCCCATGTTTACTATTGACACTGATTTCTCTAAGCTCCATGATCTCTATCAGTTATTTGCCCTGATTTCATATGTCTTTATAGATTCATCATTTTAAGCATCTAAATAGGCTCAGCCAACTCCAGTAATTATTGATATGCTTAAAATTAAGGATATTTGTGCAGAAGATCGGGCCATTAGATGGTAACTCATTGCAGCATGGAGTGTCTGGTTTACCACTGATATTTAGAAGCTCTATCGCTCGTGTTGCCATTAATAAACGTCACGAATGAATTGTGGTCTTCAGTCAGATAGTAGGAAACATTGCAACATGATGGTTTCTTATGCAGTTACAAATACTGTTTCATGGGGCTGGCACCGTAGGGTGTCATTCACTTCCTGCTGAGAAGATGGTTTGCATACTCATGGCCTACTTCGAATGGACACTTTTGTGTTGCCAAATCTTTGGTGTCCTTGCTGAAGGTAATGAGGCGACAAAGACCTTGAACATCAGAGTCTATTACTTGTTTAACCTTCCTGAAGAGGGCAATTACCCGGCTTTCCTGTACAGAGTGGTGACCTCTGTCCTCATGCTCTCATAATTGAGAAGGAGAATGTCTCCGAGTTTCTTTCTGCTGGAGTTCAGAGATAGGAAGGGTCACAAGGATTGAAAGTGAAAGGCGAGGATCAGCAATTTAGAAGTAGTTATTAATATGCTGATTTACTGTCACTTGAGTCTAAAGAGACTTAACAATTGCTTGCCTTTTGCGTGCTCTTCAAAATGCTGATTTTTTGCTTAGGAATCTAATTACATTTTAATAAGTTACTTTTTTTATTTCCAGGTGGTTGTCAACCCATCCCTTGCTCCCATACAGTGCTATAGGTAAAAAACGAAAATCATGGGTATTCATTGCAAAGTTACACCCCAGTCAGTCCCTTAACCATAAGAAAACAGTTATTTTTCCCTTTTTCTTCATGCACTCCTAGTTACATTAAGTGCTGGCAACAAGGAAAAATTCACAGCCTCAAAAACCTGAATTATTTAGGAATCTCCTTAAAAGAATGTTACAGGTTGTTAAAGTTAAATAATAAAATCTGTATTAAATCATTTCATCTTCTATAGCTTTATGATACAGTGTGTGGGCTTTTCTGAAATCGGAGAACCTGACATGACTGAACTCTTGGGGACAAATTCAATTCCTAACTCTGTCCCTGACTTTATTACTTTAATCAACCTGTCTTTGCTTCGGTTAACCTTCAATGTAGGATATAAATAACCTATAATCTAGGAGATTTTGTGAGAATTAACTATTATTAATGAAATGAAAGACTCCATGATGTGCAGGCTATTTTTATTTACTCTAATCACTTATTATTAATTCACTGAAATTTTAGCAAGGCTTTCTGTGACTCAGATTTATACATAAATACTCCATTGTGGCTATACAGAGCCATTATCCACCCTGAAAAATCAACCATTCCAAAAAACAACAGGGATGTTGAAGGAAAAGGGCATTGACCTAAAAAACTGGTGGAGAAATCTATGCATCAATGTCCTGAGCTGTGGTCTTGCAAACCTCGTTTGATTCTTGCCCAGACCCAAAGCCATGTATGTCCAAATTCAAAGACCTCAGCCCCAGCCTGACCCTGGACCTGTTGCTTCATATTGTCATGGCCCAATCTCAGAGACCTGGTAAAGCTTTGGGCAGGGGAACAGAGAAAAGCATTGCATTTGAATGTGCTATATGACGGTGAAGCTTGGGGCATGCTCAGGGCTTCTACTTCTGCCCATATGGGACACGACTTCAGGTTGGATGGAGCTCAACAGAGTGATGCTGTCCTCAGAAGAGACCTACAGAACAGATGGCTTTTGTTGGGGTTTTTTTCTTTTGTGCTCTTGCAGCAAGCTCTCGTACCACAAAAACAGGCTTCTAGTAAAGTGCAGTAGCTGCAGCCCCTTTCTGTCGTGGCCACAGGCTGAGCGCTTGTGCCCTTCCTCCTGAACATCTTCATTTATGCAAGAGATTCAAACGTTCAGATGGCCAAAGAGTGGGAGAGCTCAATGGGTAGCACAATATTTAGGGAACTTAGCTCGGAGGGGGCATACCAGGTGTGTACACCTTGCTGCAAGAAGCATTTAGCTCTAGCATCTGCTGGTCAGACAGAGCAGAGATCACCACTCTGTATGAGAAAGCTGCTCAGACAGTAGTTCCCTTCGTCTGAAATATGGAATAGATGGCAGTTTTGGAGAAGGAAGATTTATATTTTCTTCTTTTTTTTTCCACTTTGATGACATTTCAGTTCCATAGGTAGTGTGTGCATCCCAGCTTGGAAATCCTGGCCTCAACCAAATATGCTTTATGTCACATACTCCTACTATTTTATCTTTTCTTGTTTGGCCATAGAATGTATCATTGGATAAACCGTTGCCCCAACCCTAACGTGACTGCCTCCTTGAAAGCACTGAATTTATATCACCGTTTAGATAACACACTGCTCAAATAAGAATGTGTCTTTGTGGTTTTGTGAAGCTTCTAGCACATCTTTGAGCGTTGCATGAGTAATGACCTAAAAATAAATCAGCTTTGTTCTATTAACCCAGGAGAGCAAATCTCGCGTAGAACGCAAGTACTGACTGCATGGAGTGTAACTCAATATATATAACAACATAAAGATTTCTGTACCTTTACTTTGCAGCTGTTTTGTGCCTGTCGGAGCACAACGACTCTGCTGATGTCGGTGACTGCATGCGGTGGGCAGGACCTATGCCGCCTCTTGTACAGGAGTGTCTCGTTCCCTGCAAAGATGACTGCACGTTTACCCCCTGGTCTAAATTTACAGCATGCTCACTTGACTGTGAATCAACTAGAAGCAGGAGACGGTCACTCACAGGTATAATCTTTTATAGCTTTTTTCTGATGGCAATACTTGCAAATAATATTCCTCAGGTGTTGGTGCGCTGATGTTGGGGCTTGGGGAAAATCCAGGCAGAGCGGTGATCATCCTTAATGGATTTGTAATCTGATCCTGATCGTTCCCTGCTTTATGCACCCACATTTCAGTATGAGAATGGTGAAGAAAAACTCAGTGGTGGAAAGCCATTTTTAGACACAAACCAAATAAGAAGAGTGACTTCGCATTGTGCAGGTTTGTCTGACCTGTTATCTGACCTGGGAAGCATGGAGCAAATGCATATGCAAGAATTAAAACCAGATTTCTGTTTAAATTTTATTTTCTGTTAAAATTTTCTCTTTAAGGCTGTTGAAAAATGGATGAAGTTTAAAACTGGGATTTTTTTTTTTTATCCAGCAGTATCTGGTAGTTCAACAAGGCAAATTAATACCATGAGTAAATCAAAACCAGTATCACTAAAACAGTTTTGTTTGATCTTTTGTAAGTATTCCTTAAACCCTCTAAATTCAAACCATTTCATAGGGCAGTCTCTCATACTTGCTGTTGTGGTTTGTTAGTATGTTGCTTGAATGCTGATCAAACTTAAAAGCTTTAAAACTATAATGTTAATAGTTTGGAGTTGCTTGTTTTGTTAGGAGTTGTCTCCCCCCCCCATAGCTGAATCGTCAGAATGAATTATACTGTTTTTAGAAGGCTTACAAGAACTTTGCTGTTATTGTTATCCTGAACACACATCTTTTCCTATTTCTGTGTTGTGTTTGAGAGCTATAGCATAGCTGGCTTGAGTTTGCTCCAAGAATAGAGGTGAAACTTCAAAGACTTCTGCTGTGGAGTAGGATACTAACACTGCTGTTACAATAATCTGCTGCAATAATGCCTGAGAACTGAATGGCAGCAAAGCATGGTGGCTGCCAGTGCTCCTTTCTTCTAGGCTCACTTGTACCTGGATGCACGGCTGTCCTGTTATTCAGTTTGTTACTGCTGGAATGATCCAAGTTCTGAGGAACTAACAATTACAGTACACAAACATAATAGCTTCAAGCTGCCATTCGTCTGTGTGGCTCATTAAAGGATACAGCTCTTTTACATAAAAATCATTATAGTACAATGCTCTATTGTTTCCATGAAAGAGCATATTCTGAAATGTTCTCTGTGTCAATGCCTGTATGGTTACAGTAGTAGAAATCCTCCATCCCTATCAGAACAGGCGCCTGATCTTACAGAAAATACGTAAGAATTAAGTGAATATTTACTTCCAGGTAGTCTTGAATCTAAATTTTCTTTATGAACATCTACGACAGTTACACACCAGTATGATCCTCCCTCTCCCCTTTCTTACTCTGTTCTGCAACAGACATAGATCCATTCAAGTGAGTGGACCAAAACTTGTTTCTGATACTCAGGTTTTGATGGCTCATCTCCTCACCTGCACTGCACTGCATTTGTGACCAAACACCACCAGTCTCTCCCATGAGACCTTGTTGGGTTCTGTTCCTCCCATTGGGAAGGAGCTTGTGGTCTCAAGCCTTCTCTCAGCAAAGGTGTCCTAAAAAGCAACTGTTGAACATGCAGCGCTTGTCCCAGGTGGTGCTGGGGTGGGGACAGTGCATCACCACAGAGAGCAGTGAGGGTGAACCAAATCAGACATCAGTTTTGGTTTTATCACCATTCAAAAGGTAGTACAAGTACTGCTTGACCCATCTTTGCATAAAACTTCATGAAAATCTAAGCTGGCCAAAAGTTTTGGAAAAAATCTCAGTCCGGAGATTTAAGGAAAGTGCTGTTTGGGAAGTTCTTCACTGTCCATTTGTATCTCACCTTTCTGTAAGAGGGCATGATTTGTACCTCCTTGTTCAACACTGTGTGTCTATGCTCTAGTGAATGCTTTGGCTTCATTACAGGAGTTCATTAACAATGTCATTTAGTGGGAATCTGCTAATTGTTTGCTATGTATTTGCTTCCCTCCCACTCAGTTTTTAATGGTATTATTCATTACACTTTGTAAGTAATCAGAGACTCTACACATAAAATTAGGGAACAACATGTTGCAGAACGTATCAAAATTCAAAGTCATTATAATGATAACACAGATTTTAGGTAAGTCTTCAGTTAATAGTACTATAGATACAATGCATTTTCTGTAGGGAGGTGTATTTTTAATGCTTCATTTAAATTTTCTTAGCAGTATGCACTAGCTGATAATATTTGATGTGTATAGTATTTGTTTAATATAATATTTGTATCATTTAATATTTATTCAGGAGTTTCATTTAAAAAAAGAAAATGTTTAATTGGAGGATTTATGTCCTTGAAAACTTTGGAGATGGTATTTTTCATAGTAATTTTTAAAGCAGTCTGTGAAGATGATAAAAATAATCACTGCCATTAATTCTAAACCTCCTCCTTTGTGAGGAGTATGGGATGAATGTCATTTTTCCCCTCAAAATAGCAACTTATTAGAGGGCAGATTCCTACAAAACAGATGGCGGGGCAAGTGGGGAAAAAAATTGTCACATAAGTGTGAGATTATTAGATCCTCACCTGTGTCTGTTGTAATAATGTAATCATGGCCAAACACAGGCAAATCCCAAATTCCCATGTTTACTAATACAATGCAGAACATACAGCTGTACGTATACACTGAGCTCGTGGCTTCTGTCAGCTCATCAAACATAAAGCACTGAAAATGACTCTAGAGAGCTCCCAGTCTATTTAAAGCCTTTTAAAAGACTTTCCTTGAAATGTGTGGAGTTGTACATCTTACACTTCACCTGAATTTCCTCACAAATACACACATAAATGTATATATGTAAAAAAAAAAAGAAATATGTCGGCACTATTTGTCTTTGAGCTTGTTGTCCATTTGTGCTGGTAAACTTTACATTCCCCAGAGCTCTGGAAATACAAATTTGAAAGAGGTGGGGCTTGAAGAAAGGCTCTGCAATTAGTGCCCCTCTCTCTGGAGGTCCATGTGTGTATACAGACAGGTATCGAGGACAGCCAGCTTGTGCTGCTGCTGCTGCTGTGTGGTGAAATAACTGTTAGCTCGAGACTAGAAAGAGGGTTACTGGGTTATGTAACTTTTGGGTTTAGTGTCTTATTTGTGTGCACTATCAACGAGGAAACATTTCTTTTGGGATCAAAGCTTTAAAAACTTCTTGCCGAAGTATTTTTAGCGCATCCAAGGTCCCCAAGGAACATTTTGAGGATGGGATACAGATGTGGCTTGTTAGTGAAGATGAATTCTCCCCTTCCGTGCAGACGCCAAATGCAAAGATGTTCCTGAGCTCAGCCAGCATGAAGATTGCTCCACTTCACATTGGCTAACCCACGCCAAGAAAAGTATTCATTTTATCTTTAGAGGCTGTATCCAGACCTTTGTTCCCTGGAGCAGCAGTAGGGATGCAGGGAGCATTAATTCTCTTATTTACGTTACCTCTTCTTGTACCAGGGACCTTTTCTTATGCCTAGAAGTCCTCTGGGGTGTGGAGAGTGCAGTTGCAGAGAGCTGCACCACAGGTTTATTTGAATGTTGCTGCTTCCCAAAGCTACTGAAAGCGCCTTCTTTTAAAACCTATTGAAGGAAGAGAGCAAAAGGAAACATAAACCCAAATATAACCATTGAAATGCTTTCCAGCCCTAATAATTTACTGAGGATCATTATTTTCTGATTTCTTTAAAGTATGGTTTGTGTGCATAGTGCATCTTTAATTTGTGGAGTAGCCTCAAAGTAGTAGTTGTGGCCAACGTAGAGTCCTCTGGAAGTTCTCCTGGCAAGCATCGATTGCGAGCAAATAGAGACAAAACAGCCAATTTATTTTCAACAAATACTTAGAAAAATTACTATATAAAATTAAAAAGCCTTTTCTGGGCAGACCATTACTAGAGTAAGACTTTGCATGTTGCTCGTTACCCTACCCATCAAGACAGTATTTTCAAGTTCTCTGGTTGCCCCTGGAGATAAATACATTGTCCTTGCACTCCAGAGCACTGGCAGGAGCTAATAGACGCTTCGGAAACGTTCCTGGATATTAACATTCAGATTGTCTCGGTTCTAATGTGTTGAATTCATGCAAGTATAAATAATACGCCGCGTTGTTATCAAACGTAGCAGATGTTAAGCTAACGAACAGATTTCTGTGGTTGGAACAGGGCGAAGCAGAAAGCGAGACAAATGCCAGAATACAGAAGTTTATCCTCAAGTTGAAACGGAGCCGTGCCCCTGCGAGGTGTTCACCGCCCAGCCCCAGGGGAACTGGTCCGACTGCGTTACCGGAGGAGCTGCAGCTGAGCCGCCCTCGAGAGCGCGGTCCCGCGGGGACGGCAGGGAGTGCGGCGAGGGCGTTCGGCTGCGCGCTATCGCCTGCTACGATAAGAGGGGCACGCTCGTGGAACCGTCCCGCTGCAGCAGTTCGGGTAAGGAGATTTGAAGGAGTGCACAGCACGTGTTACCAGCCCGGATTCCGAGCACGGTTACCTGCTCAGCGGCTCGTTTCGGAGCGTGTCGTGGGTGTGTTCGCTGGATCGACCACATTGCCGTCAGCGTTGAGCCCTGTTCTTCTAATGTTGTCTTATTGCTCTTAATACTGAGGATTTCCTCAGCGCAGGGCTCTACTGGCATTTCTACAATGGCAGTGGAGTAGAAGAAGGCTAAAGCTGGCTGTGCCACCAGAATGCTGGGTGGGCTTCTTTGATTTGTATTAAAATAAAAAAAAAAAGTATAAGCTTAGGGGAAAGAAAAGCTGTATTTCTGTCAGCATTTTGTTTGAAGGTATTTCTTCTGGGGATCTCATTAATGTTTTGGGGATCTTATTAATGTTTACAAAGGGTGGGTGTCAAGTACACGGGACCAGGCTCTTTTCAGTTGTGCCCTGTGATAGGACAAGAGGTAATGGCAGCAAGCTGGAACACAGGAAGTTCCACCTCAACATGAGGGAAAACTTCTTTATTGTGAGAGTGACAGAGCCTGGAACAGCCTGACCAGGGAGGTTGTGGGGTCTCCTTCCCTAGAGACTTTCAAAACCCACCTGGTTCTGTTCCTGTGTGGGCTGTCCTGGGTGATCCTGCTTTGGCAGGGGGGTTGGACTCGATGATCTCCAGAGGTCCCTTCCAACCCCTACCATTCTATGATTCTTGCTTCAGCTTTTGCTTGTTTAGAAACTTATTTCTTTTCACTGAATTTGGAGGTTTGTATGGTTGCTTTCAATGAAGGAATCGGGAATTTTCTGGAGATAATAATATTTAATTACAGAACCCCTGTAATGTCACCTGCTGTCGCTCATGCCAAGTACATGTGACTTCAGCAGCCAGTGGTTTCCTCCCTGTATTTTTGTGCCAGTCTCAACCTCAAGGATACACAGCATATATTCCAATGTCTCTGCCTCTGCCTGCTGGGGCTCTGGTTCTGTCCACTTATATTTCACATATAATCAGGTAGCCTACACCAAGCAGAAAGAGGGCAGAATTAGAAGCAGAGCAAGCAGGAAATGCTAATTCCATCTGGGTATTTTCTCCCAGTTTCCATGCTGTGCAGTTGCTCACAGTCATTACGCTAAATCAGTTCACAGACAAAAGCACTTATCTTAGGGGCAGATTCTGTACCCATGATGCCCCTAAACTCCTAATGGCCTCTGACTTACAGTCCAAAAGTTTAGGACACGACACAACGTGATGTAGTAGGCTGGCAGACTGGTGCTGAGCTATATGATGGGAGCAGGAGAAATGATACCTCGGGAGGAGGTTAAGTTATACAGTGGGAACCATTAACCTTCCCGAGTATATGAGGGAGCAGAGAAAGAACTGGGGCTGCTCTGTGGAGGGTCTTCAGGATGAGGATCAGCAGCCTGAGCTGCATGTAATAAAAGGAGAAAAAATCCACCCTGATGAAGTGATTCAGTCCTGGAGTGAATTCCTCTCACAGCTGTTGATGTCTGTTCCAGCTGGCTGCACGGCTTCATAAAGCAGCTTTCTGTGGTTTGTGTTTCAACAATGTGCTGTTGTACCAATTGATTATGCCTCTGTGGCCCATGAAGGAGGAATGCTGTGCCTTTCCCCCACAACTTTACCTTTTCTTCTGTGAAAAGGGAGTTGTTGGGTTTTGAAAGGTGAGTTTGCCTGCCCCATGGCTCACTCTTTTGAAAAACTCAGGGTTTTTATCACCGTTAAAAAGAAGCAGCTGTCTATGCGTGGGGCTTTTCCAAATAGCCTTGAAGCCCATTTTCTCTCAGTGATATTTATGTGACATTTTTAATGGTCTGGCTTCTCTTAAGGAGGCAGTAGGGAGTGGTAGCTCAAGGGCATTATTGTTGGCTTTCTTGTCTTCGGCTTTTTATCTGGGCAGAACTGATTGCAACACGGCGCTGGCGCAGGAGCCGTGTCAGAGGGGTGGTCAGTGGTGCACCCCAAGAGCCCCAAGAGTGCTCTGAAGACCTTTAGGTTTGGAAGTGGAATGTTACACGGAATCCCCTTTCTGGATGTCCCATAAGAGTTCCCCTACGGTTGAACTATTGCTGTTCAGGCAGATGGCTGTTTAATACCTAGGATGTATAAGCCCCTAATTGGTACCCAGTGTTGAACACCTTCTGTTCCCTGCAAGGAGAGTGGGAATGCAGTGTTGCCTCGGTCTCCAGAGGACATGGATATTTCGGTGACAATGAATGCAGAGTGCCAAGAAGCAGGCAGAAACCTCCACAGGCTCCACTTCCATCACTTGGGACTTGCCTTCCAACCACAGTGAAGAGAAGTTTATTGGGTCTGTGTGGACAGGTTCTAGTAGCAGGAGGGCTACAGGGGTGGCTTCTGTGAGAAGTGGCTAGAAGCTTCCCCCATGTCAGATAGAGCCAATGCCAGCCAGCTTCAAGATGGACCCACTACTGGCTACAGCTGAGCCCATCAGCGATAATGGTAGTGCCTCTGGGGTAACATTTTTAAGAAGGGGGAGAAAAAAAGCCCAACAACAACCTACTCAGCTTCAGAGAGGAGTGAGAATATGTGAGAAACAAATCTGCAGACACCACGGTCAGTGAGGAAGGAGGGGGAGGAGGTGCTCCAGGTCCAGAGCAAAGGTTCCTCTTCCTCCTGTAGTGAAGACTGTGGTGAGGCAGGCTTGCCCGTGGAGGAGTGGAGCAGATACCCTGCTGCTACCTGTGGAGGACCGCAAGCCAGAGCAGATGGGTGTCCAAAGGGGGCTGTGACTCTGTGGGAATCCTGTGCTGGAGCATGATGCTGGCAGGACCTCTGGACCTGTGGAGAGAGGAACCCACACTGGAGCAGGTTTTCTGGCAGGACTTGTGACCCTGTGGAAGGGACTCATGCTGGAGCAGTTTGTGGAGGACAATAGGTCACGTGAAGTACACTGGAGAAGTTCGCAGAGATCTGTCTCCTATGGGTGGGACCCCACACTGGAGCAGGGGAAGAATGTGAGGAGTCCTCCTCTTGAGGAGAAAGGAGCAGCAGAGACCATGTGTGATGAGGTGGCTTCCACCCCCATTCCCTCTCCTGTGCCACTAAGCAGGGAGGAGATGGAGAAGTCGGGAGTAAAGTTGAGCCTGGAAAGAAGGGGGAGGGGTGGCAGAAGGTTTTTAAGATTTGATTTTATTTCTCATTATCCTACCCAAGTCAAGTCTGTTTTGTCCATGGCGGTAATTGGTGAGAGATCTCTCCTTGTCATTATCTTGATCTACGAGCCTTTCCTTTTATTTTCTTACCCCTGTCCAGCTGAGGAGGAGAGTGATAGAGTGCCTTTGGTGGGCACCTGGCATCCATCCAGGGTCAACCCACCCCAATCAGCCTGATATTTATGGTCTCTAGAGCTGGGAGCTTTCAAAATGCACTTCAGAACACATTATTGAATTAGTGATAGAAACAAATCATTATCCAATTAATAATTAGCAGAATGTTATTCAGCCATAATAGAGAAGAGCAAATTACAGAAGCATGCAGAATTGCTAAGCCCTGGGAAATTACTCATGACAGGGGTTTTTTTAAGCAGCTCAGTTTGTCTTGTTCACAATTAGTATCAGGTGACCTTTTAACGTTTGCTAGCTGACCATATTTATAGCTAATTAAGCCATTGCCTTATATATGGAGTGTCAATCACCATGATATCTAGGCATTGTTCTTGCTTTATGAGATGTGGGGATAAGCGTGTTCCTCATTTATTTCAGGTCTTCTGACTTTTCTTTGTTTCCTGCTCTTTTCCTTCCTTTCCCTTGAACCAGGACGGAAGCGAGAAGTTTTGAGACTTAGACCTCTGTTCTTTGCTGGGTCCTTTTGAAGAACTTTTGTGAAATGTAGAAAGACAGATTTAAGGATGCAAACTTTGCCTTCAAAGTTGTTTAAAGTTTGTCCCAGAATTAATGCCATGAATACAAGGTACAGAACAGTAAGAATGGTTTAGAATAGGTCAGTTTGAAGCTTTTCTACAGAGCAAAGTCTAGGCTCTTGCCTTCTCACAGCAAGGATTTTCACTTTCCCTGGCTGAAACCTGGCTGTTGAATTTACCACTTCAGTAGGGTTTAGTTCACTCATGTCAATGGGACTTACGTGAAACATTTCATAGTTACCAAGTGAGTGTACTGTGAGTTTGAGTCTAATGTAGAAATTAATTGCTGCTCAGAGGGATTCAGGGTCTGAGGCCCTGATCTTACGCTGTTTTGTGAGCATTTGCAACTCGGGGTGAAAAAGACAAACCAAAAAAACCATTGAAGTCTGTTCATCTGTGTTTGTCAGCAGTCGAGACTCCAGCTCTCCTAAGCCTTTTATCTGCAAATATGTGAAACCTTCAAGTGTGCCTTCTCAGCAGGTGATGGATTCTCTCCCCATTGGTGTAGCTACCACATACATGGTATTCCAAGGTCCAAAACCATTCCAAGTCTGCACTGTAAAAGCACTACTAGCTTGCCTGATGTCTACAGCTTCTTCTGTCAGGACCTGAGACCTGGGCTGGAGGGGCCTCTGCCCTGACCCGGCACAGCTTGTGTGAATACTTTGGGTCAGCTGTAGTGGGTACGCAGGTCACAACGTCACTATTTTACCTGTCCTCACCGCAATTTAGTCTTGGGTTAGCTCATGATCGTTAGATATGACAAGCTTAAAAATACAAATCCCAGACTTTGCTGAACTTCATTCCTTTTTATAACAAACCTTTTCTTGATGTCCACAAAAAAATGCACTGTAGCTTTTTTTCATCACTGTCTTTTGTAATTAGTCTGCTGCTTTTTTTCAGTGGTGTTGTCATTTTCCATTCAATAAGCTCAAGAAGGGAGTGACCTGCAGTTCCTAAACGGAACTAATTCTTTTTTCCTGGATTTGGTTTGTTATTCTTTTCCTTACTTTAATTTGGAAACGCACTTTTGAAATTACGGATGGAGGTAACTCTCTCTCTAACTATATAAATGTAACTGGTAATTTGCCTCAATTTGTCTTCCCATCAGAAGACTGGCATATATTACATTCAGCTGACCACTAGTCCAGAGGGCCTCCATCCACTGACTGCTGTTTGGAGCATTCTCTTTGGACACGAAATTGTCCTCTTAGTTGCAGTTCCTCCACTTCTCAATCTGCCATCTGAGTTCCTCGTAGTATTTTTGAATTTCTGTGTCCTTTGTTTTGAATTGTTTCCTGTTATTAGTTCTCGTGTCTCTCTTTTTTGTGTGCTGTGCCAACAGGTTGGGGTTGTTTTTCTGAAATCTTAGAGGAACATAGGGTGCCTCGTCTGTTCCAAATCTAAGGCTAGAGATTTCTGTGCTCTTGCACAAAGGTTCTGCTTTTGATCCAACCAGCAGTTTTTTATGGAAAGCAGGAATTCATGAAAAGCACTTATTCTATTCAAATTCTGCTGTGCTTGCAACAGGAACCTGGAAGAAAGACACAACAGACAAATAGATACTGGCTTTAAATCACAAAGTGGTTATCTTCAACCTACAGTCACCTTAAAGTGCTTTAATTATCTCTAAATTTATGAAGGGCACAGCAGGGATGCTCATATACCTCCTTATTCTCAACAGTACAGTGTTTTGTGGTGTGTGGCTTAGTTGCGGGTGGACAAATCAAAGAGGACTGGTGTTGCTTTGAGGGTTCCTCAGCACCTGCCGATGCAGGGGTGTCACTCAGTTCCTCCCAGTCGATGTAACACAGCTACTGAGGATGCTGCTGGCAAGGTCACTCCTTGCAAGTGCCATCTTTAATCCCAAACAGGTGGGATTAGCAAACAGATGCACCAAGAGAAATTATTTTTGGTTATGTGAAAACTCAGTAGTTTTTGTGGTTGCCGAAGGGATGTTCCCTGCTCCAAGGCACATCAGGGCAGTGTGTGCCAGCAGTGACAGTGCTGCTTCTGTCCTGATCAGCTGTGTCCCCAGTGTTGGGAGATTTCAGACACTATGCAAAGGTCGTGGATCAGGAATTTCAACTCCTACTGCTAAAACCCAGGAAGTCTGATTTTTCTGAAAGGTCAGCCCAGAGTAGCGCTGTATTTCTACCAGGGGTGTTCCTCTGGGATTTACCCTTCTTACATGAAAGTCCTGGCCACCAGTTTGATAGACATTTCATGACCTACCTGTGAGTTAACACAAGGACCTGCTCTGAAACCCTGCAATGTGTGAATCCCTGCGCTGTCATTTTAGGAGAAAAGGAGCTATTTTCAGGTAGCTTTTAATCACTGGATTTTAATAATCGTTCTGCAAAATGATACTTGTGTAGCTCAAAAAAATACAAGCAGAGGTTAATAGGTTAAAGAAATGAGCCAAGTCTATCCTGAACTGGTAGCAAACTTACCATTCTTAAAAAGTAACAAGTTTGGAAAAAAAATATGTTGGAGAAGCTGTACTGAATATAAATGCCTGGTTATGTGTGTCTGTTCTGGCTGTTACTGTGGTAGACATTTTTGCCTAATCTGGTAAATTTTATTTTGAAGAATGAAACATGTTGCAGCAATCCCTGATTTTGTTTTGAAAATCTTCAGAAATAGAAGCTTCTCTGAACAGCAGTTTCGCATGTGTTTTATAAGATTAACTTGATTCTTAGCCTAAATGAGAATTTATATTGAAATTGATATTTTTTTTTTAGCACAACCTGTTAATTCCAGAAACCAGCTAGTTTTAGTTTTACTTCTGTACTTCCATAAACAGCATCCTACAAATATCTTACAATTCTGGACAGCCTCATTTTTTTTTTTTACAAGGAAAATGGGCAGCCCTTTGTAGGCTGTCCTCTTGCCAGCTCCAGACACACCCGACAGCCTCAAGATGCCACCTCCTCTGTAAAATGTGAGAGTAGTAGGTGGTCTTGGCACTGTCTGTTAATGTTAACATGTAGACCCCGTGTTCAGACTACCCTACTCTTGCTTTTGGCATTTGGGTTTAATTAAATATTACAATGCTCCTGTTTCCCTCTGTGGTTTCTCCTGTGTGTCTCTGCAGTACATATATCCGTGGCCTTTATATTACAGAAAAATGAGCGTATTACTTACCAGGACAAAGGTTTTCAAAGGCTGCTTGAGGAAAAAGTTTCAGCTAAAAAAATCATCTTATTTTCTGGCGTATGGGAATTAAGTCTCAGTTTGCATCACGGGTGGCAGAAAGGTTTTACCAGCTGCAGATGGGGCTGTCCCACTCTCTTATCCCCACTTCAGAACTCTTCAAAGCTACTGTCACCTTGTACTGTTTTTTTGCTATCTTAAAGCTAAATAGTTTCTAAATTTAGCCACGATATCCGGGCTGGGTTCTCCTCTGGACCTCTCTCCGACATTTCTACGTATCTCCTTGGGTGTGCAGTGACACTCTTAATTACAGCTGTGGCTGCCAGGGGAGTTCGAAGCACGGAAACGGAGCCCGTAAAGGACCTGCCCTCCGTTTCATCTTCGACTCCGGGATTTTTACATATTGCTCTCATAAGAGTACTCAAAGAACCTTGATTTATTCCCTGTCTTTTCCTTTATTTTTTTTTCCAAGATCTATTCACCGTAAGATTTGGCCTTGGTTCTTCCTTCCTGGATGTTAAAAGGCTTACTAAATGAAACTGGATCACAAGACAACTGTTCAGATGTTGCTGTTCTTTATGTTTTTCTGGCAGCAGCATGAAAAGTGTAAACAGCCATCAGAGAAGTTATTTCTGAATGGGTCAAAGTGGCTATCAAAGAAGCTTATTTAAAGCAAGGTAGGACTTCCCTTAAGGCATTAGTGTGTAGAAATGCACGTTCTTCTAGATCTTTATCTGCTTAGAGAAAGCAAGCATGCATTTATGAGGAAATATTTAGAGGATTAGCTATTTCAGCAGCATCCCCTGTAGTCCTTGGCTCTAAATATAAATCTTTATAGTGTGTCTTTTTGCCCAATTTTCTTTTATGCTTTTTGCTGCATTCCATAAAGTGACCCTTTTGAAGAGGTGGCAGTACCAGACTACACGAAGGACTGATTTTTTTACTAACCTCAAACAGGCTTCCTTGTGTTTGATGATCACCGTCAGCCGCCACTTTCCAGACCACCTCTCTCCACCCTTGCTCATGTCTGTGCCTTTTGTTTCTATTATTAGGCTCAGTCTTTCTCTGTTTTTGACAGGTTGATTAAAGTTCTTCCATGGGAGCTGGGAACGTTTTTATTGTAGAAATAGTAACTCAGTGTAGAAATAGTCTATCAGAGCTTTCGGAGAGCTTTGATTGCAAGTTAATGCACTGGGCGATCTACTGCCCCGATTTCCGCGGTAGGCTGCGGTAAGAGCGTCTCTGTGAAACGTGGCCCATCTCTTCAGCCTTAATAATGCATTTGTCACAAATAAAGCCTTTTATGAATGAAGGCTCTAATACAATGTTACCATACAAAGATAGATTTAGAATTAACATTTTTCCCTCCCTATGTGCCATTCCGTTTAATATGTTATATTGGAAGTATGAAGAAATATCATTTTAGCCTAAGCCTTTCATGAATTATGTCCTCTAGTGTTGGGACCTCGACACTTCTGCTTGTGGAGAACTTCATGATCCCTTCGAGATACGTAGTTGTACTGGGAAGTGACATGTACTGGTTGGTGGTAGTTCACAGGATTCCTATCATATATTATGTGGGTTTTTTCCAATGTTTTTTAACCTGGTTACTGTCTATACAGCTCAGATGAGCAGGACTTTCAGACAAATAAATGGATAACGAATAATTTTTAAGTGGAAACTCACAGTTTCATGTCTTTACTGCTTTTACCCCTGCTGGGGAGCCCTGTGGCAGCTGGACATGGTAGGTGTTTTAGTGGATTTCAGTGAGCGTTAAAGGGTTTCACATCTGACATTTTCTGAAGGTCTTCAGAAGCAACATCATGTAGTTCTGCTTGTATGGAATGAATCCTACAAAAATAAGAATTCCAGTTCTGAATAAAATGAGCTGACTGCTGAGCAGCAGTGAGTTTGCTAGAGCACTGCATACAGAGTTAGCATGACAGGGGAGATGGGCACGTAGTGGATGTCATTCAAGGTGCCTGATGAAGTCTGCTTGGTCCCAGAGTTGGAGACCAACTTAGAAAAGGCAACAGCTGGATTTAGAAGATTGGAGGAAATGAGCCTGAATTAGGAAATGTAGATAACATTAAACTTCAGCTTGGACTGCTCTAAGGATTATCGGAATGACATTGATGTGTAACTGAGAATTTATCCTCCTTAGTCTATTCCTAGGTCTGTGATACACTTTGAAATCTCTCTGTCCTCCAAGGTTTGCAAATGAGGACGGTGTAAATTAAATTACCGAGAGCCTGGTTTGGAAAAATTGCGATATCCCTCACTACAGACAGAGATTCCATCTGTGAAATCTTGGATCTCATTTGTGTTTGGTAACATGAAGGAGTGACCATTGAAAATCGTGTTATTTAACAAGACTGCGCTGCTTTCTGCTTCTGTCTGAATTCATTGACATCCTCCAGCAGAAGAGATTGAACTGCACAACCAGAGTGCTCAAAGTCACGCTGCGAAATTGAAACAAAAGTCCATCAGGAATTCAGTACATCAGTACTCTGTGCTGGCACCTGCTATCGTCACGAAAATGTCCTATTTCCATCTCAAGGTTTTCCATCATCTAAATGAGTTGTGCTGCTCTCCCTGTGCCTAAGCGGTGGAAAAACAGGACTACTCTCTTTCTTAAAATCTTGTTTCCGTCTGCTGTTTTCTGTCGTACAGCTTTATTTACGGCCAGATGCCTTTGTATCCCTGCCTCTCTTAGCAATGTGACCTCTGATTGCAGAAGTGAAACTCCTTTTCCAAGCAGACCGGACCTCACGGCAGGTACCTGGTGTTCAGGAAAGTGCTCTCGGATCTTCCTAACGCTGGTAATGGGTAGTAGCATCCTTAAAACAGCACCAGCATAATTAAAGGGTGTAGTTGGGTTTCTCATTTAGTGTCGATGGGGCGAGAAGGAATTGAGGCAGCATATTGATTTAACTGTATTGATCTGAGAGGTCACTGTGTCACTCACCTCCCGTGACAACGGGGAGAGAGTCTGGGGAGGTCACCGCAGCCTCAGAAGCTTCTCCCTGCATTTTCAGTGCCTGTGTGACCTGCTCTTGAACAGAGGCCCTCACACTTGGTAAACCTCTCAAGTTTGTAAATTAAAATGCTAGGAAGGTACATTTAAAGGAAAAAAAACCCAACAACAAAGTGTTTTGGTTTTTTTTTTAAGTTGTTATGAGCCTTCTTGATAAAATTAATTGCACATGGATATAATTGCTTCTGCTCCTTTCTTCTGCAGAGTCACCTGGTGGTTTATTTTGTCTGAAAAAGGAGCGGTACCATAATGTACAATCCTTGCCAATTATCAGACTAGAGGGAAATACATCAGTGTTTCCCATTCTGTAAAACGGAAACCGTCGCGTTGTTGTCTGAGGGAAGTGGTCTAAACGAGGCTTGTCTGTGTCTTGGGGTCGCAGCTTGGCAGCTGAAATGAGGTGCCATATTGTGTTGACAGTGCCTAACGTTGTGTCTTTGGCAGAAAGATGCTCTCCGCGGAGGGCCCCAAACTCTGAAATTGAGTTTCTTAGTGTGCTCCAGCAGAGCCTGAAACCATTGACCTTCAGGCTGTATGTGATTTACTGATGGGGCTGGATATTTTTGGTGACATTTGGCGGCAGCTTTCTCTCAGTGATGGACCCTTGGCTCTGGAAGATGCTTCCCGCCTGGTTCAAATTGCCCAAGTCTATATTGATCTTCAAAGCACTCTGCAATATACATCTATTTTCGGAGCTACCATGCAATTGGGCCTCTGAGAAAAGTCAGATATAGGAGAAAGAGGGGGAATTTGACAGTCTGTGGACAATTTAATTTTGTCTTCATGACGTATTGTGGAAATGTGTTCAGCCTTTAAAAAAAAAGCCTTATTTTATTACATAAATCTCATGATAAAAAATAAACACAATCTCAGGTTTGTTTTAAAAATCTGCTTTTGCTATGAACTGAGCAGCCTGAAGAATGCTAAAGAATTCATAATAAAGTACAGTGGGATGAGTTTCTTTCCTGATATACAGAAGATGACACTGGTAAAGAAAAAAAAAAACTACTCAGTTTTGTTTGGACTAAGGAGATGATTTTCCCAGTGGCAGGATGATGAGCAAAGTGTATAGAAAAGCACAGCTGAGCTACTGCCTTAACTGCTATTGATCCCAGTGGATGATTTTTTTTTGAGTAAGGTCTTTCTTACAATGTCCAGGCTCCCAAGCAGCCATCCCAGCCCTTCACTGCAAGGGAGCAACCCCAGGAGGAAGGGGAATTGTTTCATTAGCTGCTTTTGGAGCCCAGATTTGTTGAAAGTTCCCTGTGAGATGAATTTACGCGGTGAAGTTCTTTTTTTTTTTTTTTTTTTTGCACTATTTATTTGCACTCAGAAGGCAGCAGACAAGTCTCTCTTCTCCAGCAGAATTCTCAGCTTGTTCTGCAATCTGTTATGAGGAATGTGTTAATTAATGGAGATTTCCTTATTTAGTTAAAAGATTAAATACATCAACCATTATGTAACTTAAAGTGTAAGCTTGCAAATTCTTGAAGGAAGAAAATTGTAATACAAAATCAAAAGAAATTAGGAATCATAATGCAAAGTCAGCATCAACACAACCGCCTCATCAGGATTTGTAGACACTGTGAAATTGAGCAATAAAACCAACCTTTGGATGAATTTCAATAACAGTAATGTTGAGTTAAACTTACCAGCACTTTTTACAAGTCCTCTCTGGTCTATTTAGAATCTATAATCAGTCTGCTACGAGATAACAAGAACATGTGCCTCTTTGTTGAGAAGAACAATTGGGAATAAATTAGCTAAGGGTCCATTGTTTGAGCTCTGCAAAATATTTGATGTGAAAGTTATTTTTTGCTCATTTTTTTGGTTGTACATTTACTGAATGTATTCATTAGATTATCTCTTAAATTTCCCAGCTAGCGAATTAATAATGCATAAAATCTCTCAAATCCTTGAGCATAAATAGCAAAAAAAAAAAGTTTAAACATTTGTTCCATGGCAATATTACATCCTTTTCAGATGCAACTGAAGTTTTTAGCAACTTTAGGACTCACATACTTACTCTGCTTAGCTTCCTTTGGTTACAAGTGTTCTCCTCTGGACAAGAATTGAAATATTTGGACCTGGATTGCTTAGGAGAAGGAGCTCACAAGCTTCTGGAGCCTCTCTTACCTGCACTCTATGCTCAGTGCTGAGTTTTAACCTGAGTTAAAACTTAAGGTTTACTGTGTAGGTGATCCCAAAGCCATGGTCCACCAGGTCTCCCTTACAGAGTCTTTAGCTATTAAACTTTCAGCACTGCGTAGATTTACTGGTGTTATTCTACATCTTTCACAGTCAGTAACCAAATGAGTGTAAATTTTAAGGGCAAAATTAATTTTTTTTTCCTCTATCTTTGGTCTGTATAATTAGAAACATTTCTTCTGTCCCACTGTCCACTCTGCTGCTGCCTTGTGTGTTAAAGGGTGATCTTTTTTATCCTGTAGACTCCAAGTGTTATTACCAGTGGCAGTTGTGGTGATGCACAGAGTTGTCCCTCTCATAGTAACGACCTTGAGCTTTATGAAGCACCTGAAGGTTTACTAACAAGGGTAGAACCACTAGAAGTTTGTTAATTGAAATGATGAAATATGTTAGAGAGGATACAAATGAGTTTAAAGCCAATTCAATTAGGAGTGCATCTGTTTCCAAAGCTGCAGGAGAAATGTTGTTTATTTTTGAATCACTTTTAAGTCAGCCTCTTGGAATCCTGTTGGCACTGTTGTTTAACACTGTGTGCAGACCTTAAACCCACAACAAATTTATCATTTGGAAGTATAACAATCGGGTGAGTGGATGCCAGTGTCTTACGTTAGCTTGTAAACCTACTGATCGCCTGCTTCTCCCACCACAATCTGTTTGCAAATACAGAGGGGGACACAGAAGGACATAGCAGACCCCCCCTGGCTGTGCCTGGTGTGATACGTACGGTGTCTTGTGTAGGAGGGAAAGCAATTGTGCCACTGCAGAACTCCCCAGCAGTGCTGCCGTGCAATCCACAGCCTCCTCCTGCTTCTGCACCACTGACACCCACCAGCCCATCATCCAGCTCCCTCCCATTGCCTCGGCCCTTTTGGGTTGCACAGCAAAAAGGAGACAATTAACAGTTGTTACACCATGTATTTGAGCCTTAACCTCCAACATCCACCAGGCCATCATCCTCACTTTATTCATCTACCTGCCATTGCTTTGTCTCTTGGGCTGCACAGAAGAAATGAGACAAGCAATGGTTGGTACATCATGTGTCTGAGCCTTCCCAGTACATCCTGGGGAATGTGTGGGTGCTTTGTTTATTGTAGACACTTCAGGGAAGAGACGTCATTTGTGGCTTGTAGAGCAATAAGCACATGGTTCTTAATGAATAAATAATAGTCAAATGAGCTGTGCAGCCTAGGTAAATGTATTTGTTCATCCCATTACATTGGCAGTGTCTCGGTTGTAAAACAATAGCACTTGAACATAGAAGAGGCTTATTTGATCATCCAGCTCCGTTTTTCCTGCTAATTCAGGACTATTCCCAGTAGTATGTTTCAAAGCAA
Source organism: Todiramphus chloris collaris (assembly GCA_025345505.1). Lineage (NCBI taxonomy): Eukaryota > Metazoa > Chordata > Aves > Coraciiformes > Alcedinidae > Todiramphus > Todiramphus chloris. The sequence goes on from JANVCC010000022.1 coordinate 36,543,613, forward strand.
CTACTTAAATACCCTGTTCAGTCATGTTTCTGTTGGTACCTCCTGCGACATCTGCGTGTGCAGCTCCAGCTCTGTGGTGTTCACAAACTTGCTGTTGGTTCAGGTAGGACAGTTGCTATTTCTAAATTAAATGAGCTTTATTTTAATGGTATTTGAGATTTTGAGGAATAATTTTAGAAAGAGGTTAGAGGAAGCTTCAAGTAATAATACAAGAATGTGTGGAAAGCAGGCTGAGCAGAGCTGGGGAAGACAACTCTTTCTGTATAAGATTTTGGATACTTGATGAATTTTTGGTACCAGGCTCTGCAGAGGAGAGAAAAAGGGGGAATGTGATGGATGAGTGAGACGTTTAAGGATGACAGTGACAAAACCAGCTGCGTAAACTCAAGCTTGAGTTAGTCTCCTCGAGTTAAGTGACAATAACTCAGAAGTGTGTTTATGCTATTTCCTTTATTCATATTCTGTTGTGGTAAGAAGTCTTTCTCTGGATAATAATAGCCTGAATGTAGAATTCTTTATTAAAAGGTTGATTTCAAAAGCATATCTCCTTTATTAATCTTCTTTGGGGTTTTTTTTGTAATATATACCATGCCAATGCTACAAGTTTCCCAGGAATGCCAATACTAGGATTATGGTGGGTATCCAAACTGAATTTTTTTCAGCCTCTGACAATGGTAAGCCAATGCTTGGCACCTGCAGAGGAAAACAAATTTCCTGTTCTCATAGGGAATGGATAAGCTGACTACAACATTATTTACTAGTTTCTCATAAAAAGATAGCCATAAAGCATTCTCTAGTTGAGCAGAGAGTATACATCACATAGAGATTTTTGAAGGAAAATTTCTGTTGAATGAAATCTTTGATCCATGGGTATCTTAGCATAGGATTAACCTCAAGTGATTGACAGACGAAATAATGGCAGCCTGTGAGAAGAGCTTGAAAGAAAGCTATGTTCCCATTTTGATTCTGCAGCATTGTTCAATGTGGAGAATTGCCTTCCTCTGGGCAGTATGGTAATTTAATGCTCTATTAGTTGGCCATGATATGTCTATACTTAATGTAATTTAGAAATATGGGTGAGGGAATTCAGAAGGTAATGAGCTGCCCTCTTAGCGACAGGACGCCTGTAGGAATTCTGGGATTCACTGAGGGATCCCTACAGCACTTCCCGGGGGTGGAATACAATAGGTTTCTTTAGTTTTGTTTATTATAACTTTCCCTTCCTCTTCTTTATCTTTCTTTTTCTTTAATTGCATTTTTTTTTAATATATATTTCTTTTTTATTATAAAGGTAGATATTGAACTGCCAAAAGGCTTAGCTCATTTTGCCTTCACTGATAAGTTGATAGCCCCTCTGCCTAATTCTCCTTTGAAACAAGGCACTTTCTTTGTTTCTGTTAAGAGTTAATTACCTAGGCTGTCATGCAGCCCAAGGAAAGATGATGTTTCGTGTAGCGGTGGAACGGAACTCTTCAGAGAGCTGCCAAAGAAATGCTTCTCATAAATCTATCATAAGGAAATTTCTTTTACTTATCATAATGTATTATAAATTACTTTGAGTGGCAACCTGAGGTGGAATAGAATATTAGAGGGATATTTGGGAGTTTCGTTTGAGGAAAAAAAGCAAGTCTCTTTTGGAAATATTTGTATCTGTGTGCACATGGGTGTAATCTTACCCAGATGAGAACAGAAAGCATGCAAACTTGAAATATCTCAAACTGTAATGGATTGAGTTGGGAATAACAGAGACACCCAATTCCAGTGGCTCCGGAGCTGCAGGTGAAAAGGCAACGCCGCACCCAGAGAGAAGAGGTAGTGAAGAAAACCAGAGAACGCAGTATGGGGACAGGTCTGCAGCTTTAGGGAAGAGTTACGGCGTGAGTTACTGGGGAAATGATGGCAGCTGTCAGGCTTCGGGGTGGCCGCTGTAAAGGAAGAGGCAACAGAACCATCACGGAGGAAAAACGGCAAAGAAATAGAGCATCGTTGAACTGAAGGAGGGAACTACTCTTGTTTCTGGCATTTTTTTTTTAAGGCACCGTTTACAAAAACAACATCAGTTTTTTATGTACTTCTAGAGGGAGGATATTTTCCAGTGCCGGATGCTTAAATAAGTCTGAAACCTTTCTTGATATTGACTTCAACACCAGGAGGAAGGCAGCGTATTGCTGCTGTAGGTCCATGCTCAGGTTGCAGTCCTGGAGTCAGCAGCAGATTTGGGCATGGCAGAACCAGTAAATCCAGCTCTGGACCAGAACAATCTCTGTGCCTCAGCCTTGGTGTCTTCCAGTTGTTTGGGGCTGTTGTTGGGGGGCGTTTGGAGGGCAGCTGCTTCTAGGTTGGGTTTATCTATGTTTTCTGTTTGTTATTTTTTTCCTCCCTGCTGTCACCTTGATAGAGTGGGGAAACCCTTCATAAAGGAGGAATTGAAAGAGCTAATTCAGTATTCTGTACGTATGGAATACAGAGGGAGTGCTAGTGCAATGAAAAACAAACAGAAGGGAAGGGTATAAAAATGAGAAACATCAGAAATACAGTAGGGATGAAATTCAGTTCTTTCCATGATCATCATTGCCAGAGCTGTCAGAGGGTCAAAGCTGCCTGTAATAAAGGCTGATCTTAGCAGCCACTGACTTCCGTGCTCTAACATGAAATCTCTTTTTTGTTTAAATTGAAATAGTACATACAGACATGACAAGCAGATAATAGAAGCTCGGGGAGAATAAATGCAGCACAGTAGGTAGGAAGGTGCAGGAGCTATTTCACACTGCCAACCCGAGACTGGTGCTGGTAATTCCCTGGAGACCCTGGGGGGTTTGGCCACACTCCACTGCCTTTCTGCACACCAGGAGCTCCACAGCCAGTGCTCGGCTCTGCACGCTCTCTCTTCCCATGTGCCAGCTCTAAAGCAGCTATGCTGTTGTGCCTGTATAAAGGAACCTTGTTTTTTCCCTGAGAAACCCTGTTTGGTTTTAATTCAGCCAGCGTCAGTCCTGCAGATACTTGGTATTCTGCTTTTAAGAAGTGATGATCTTGGGAGGACTATTATGTCCAGCCAGGTTAAGGTGAAAGAAAGCTTTAAAATGCCATTGATGAAACACGGAATGGGCAAACCAGTTGGAAAGATGTATAAAGAGAACTGCCAGAAAGAAGTGGGAAGCAGGTTTCATTTGCTTCTCCCAAGAATGAATCCCACAGTGCTCCAGCTGGCAGGCTTCAGGCATGTCCCTCGTGCATCTTGGAGCTGCCAAGGGCACAGCTCCGGTGCCTCCACCATCCTCTGGTTCTGTCTTCTGGGAAGAGAGCTCTGGTGCCCTGCCTATGCTGGTTCTGGAGATGGCTAGCATAGTACTAAAGGAGTACAAAATTGGACTGTACACTTAGTTCTTCAGAATTTGTGCTAGCAACAGTCTCATAGGGAAGATAATCCCCACCTCTTGGTGACCACCAGCATCATAACTGTTTTACCAGTGTGTGTCCTTCAGATCAGTCGGTTTTATCGCAACCTTCATTGGACTAAACCAAGTAGAAAGTAGTAGTCACTCTTGTTCTTTACAAATCATATCATAGTCTCGTGTTGAGAAGGTGGTGTCAGTCTGTCAAACGTCTTCTCTTTAAGAAGTTTTTATTTTGTGTTGATTGCTCAGGTTGCAGTGAGGCATCAGAGGACTGGAGTTCATTAGCTGTGGTGATTAAAACCTTTCTTAAATTTTTGGTTTAGGTTACATTGAAGAATCCTGCACGGTCCCTTGCCCATTTGATTGCAAATTAAGCGATTGGTCCAGTTGGTCTCCTTGCAGCTCTTCTTGTGGACCAGGGGTGAAAGTTCGATCTAAGTGGCTTAAGGAGAAGCCTTACAATGGAGGTCGTCCATGCCCAAAGCTGGATCTCAAGAATCAGGTGAGCAGCATCAAACAGCCAACAAATCTCTCTGTGCTAACTGTATTTTTAATTGTGATTTAAATGTTTGTGCTGGTGGAGAAATTAAAAATTGTATTTCTTACATGAAGAGAGCTCAAATGTCATGGATATTTTAAAACTTTTTATTTCTGTCTATGGTTGCTGCAGAAACATCTGTTAAATATATATTGCCATTTTTTTAGCAACATTTCCCTTCAACACAGCACAGATTCCCTTGAACATTAATCTCTGTACATTCAATATTGAAGTATCCCATCAGAGGAAAATAATCTCTAAATTGATATTCTTAAAAAACCCAGCATCTACTTAAAAGCTACTTAATGCTGTGTTCAGTTCTGAAAAACCAGTAGTGATTTCCTACATTTACTGATTAATTCTCACCACTAATTAACACTGATGAAGTACTATTTAGTTTTGCATGTCCTTTATTTCAGATTCAACCGTGAAAATTAATAGGACAGAAACAGTCATGCTGAAGGTTCTTCATATATATGTTATGAATACACATATATAAAAACCATGTTGCATAGCCTGTGTAGAAGGACTTTAGTAGTATTCATACAAAGATTGATTTGTGTAGTGGCTTGTGGGTGCTAGAACTGCTGGATCCAGGTGGTTTTCTGCAGTAGTCATGCCCTGGGATGCAACCCCGCTTCCAATACCTGACTCTGAACTTGCCTCATTTTCTTCACTGTTTAATTTTTTCCCTATGAGAAACTTGGTAAATACGTTTTATTTTTCTTCTCTTTTTCCTTATCACTATTTGAAATTCATAGGCAGTAGACTAGCAGAAGCAGCAGAGACTATGAAAATATAAAACTGCAATAAAGTGTATGTTGTCCATACCTCAGTGCGTTTCTTAATAGATCAGACAGATCACCAAAGAGGCAAAATGAAATCCCACGGTAAGTCGTACGGTAACAATAAGCTCCTTTGTAATGAAAGGATACCGGGGCTTGTTACCCATAGACACAGCAGACTACTTCCATTAAAAGTAAACTTACTGCTGTAAAGTGTTGCCTATTCCCACACGCATTAGATTTGCAAATTTCAGAAGCCTTTCAGAAGATATTAAAGGGAAGAAACTGTTTCAACTTGGAAATGATGTCTTTGTACAGTTGATGGGTGCACGGTGCTCGCAAAGTGCCATGGCTGCTATTAATAGAAGTGTGATGGGTGCTTTCCACCTCTTTGCCGCGAACGCACGTGTTGATCTAGACCCCACTGAATTCATTAGAGGGCTTTCTGTCGTGGGCTCCAGTAGTCACACTGGAGAAATGCAGTACGGAGTGTTTGTTTAGGTTTGTGACTTTTGGGGTGTGTTTTTTCTTTGGTTACATTTTGGGGGTGTTTTGTTCCTTTGCCTGCGGGTTTAGTTTGTGTGGGATTTTTTTTTTTTAGGCTAGAAACAAAAGCTATTTCTAGCTGGTCTGGCACACAAATGGATTGCCTTTTTCCTGTTTAGATTTATAGGATGGGACCAGACCCTATTTCAGAGATTTTAGGATGAGAAGAACTTGTGCTAATAAGGAAACTGTGTGTGTATATATATGTATACATGTACACTTAGATATGCACACATATACACATTCTGTCTACGTGGTTCTGCTTGTTGCCTCCCGGAATGCTTCTCAATCCTTTGCATAGTTTGGAATGAGTTTAGCTTGGCACCCACTGGACTTTGACTTCCAGCATTGATTTAGAACCCCCGAGGAGGTCCTTAGGCACATTGCAGCATGCACAAGTTGCCTACCCAGATGGTAAACTAAATTAGCTGGTTGTGCTGCTGTTTAGCTAAGCTGGACACATAGCATTAATCCACTGCAAGGCAGATTGTCTTCTCTCTGGTCTGGGCAGTATGTAAATCCTAGAGCAAAGCTCTATAGATTCCTTGTATATAATTATGTGACATCCTAATGATTTTTTAGGGAATCTGGGCTAAATACCTGCAGTAAAATGCTTGATTTGTTTGCTACCAGACATGGGAGGGCTAAATCACCTGGGTGCTGAGAGTTGTTCTATCTTTCACTGGCTACTGTGTTACATTGTGGTTTATGCTGTTGATAAAGATGTTTGATAGCTTAGAATGAATAATAAACTCCTCTAAGTGCCAGTAGGTTTCCCTTATTATTTCCTTATTAATTCCTCTGGTATTTTTAGTTACATATTTTTAATTATTGCTTCTCATCTTGGGTCTTGTTACTGCTTAATCAGTTAACATTGGAGAACCCTCCATTTTCCAGTGTCGTAATTAAAGCCCTCAGTCAGTTTGTACCCTTTTCTCATTAAGCTAAACAATCTTTTCACCCTCTTCTTATGAAGGGTATTTTCTGGGCTTCTTGGTAGACCACTCTATGTCTTTTCTTTTTTTTTTTTTAATGACTTTCAGATATATGACATAAACATAATTACAGAGAGCATTATTTGAAACACTATTCCAGCAGTTCTCTCTCAACCATTTCCCACCATGTCCAGGGCCCTGCCAATACAAATACGTTATCGAAGGTACTGCTTTGGAGAGAGGCAATTTGCATGATCAAGACAATTTATCTGATGAATACAAGTAATTATTTGAGTCATCTAACCTGTTCTATAAAAGACTGTCCTCCTAGAATAAGTTCAGTCAGTGTAGTGCAGGTTGCTTGTCTATTTGGGACAGAATTTTTGAGCAGATCAATTTTATTCAGAGATAATGACATGTTCTGTTACTGCATGATACACGGTGGGGTTTATGCTGTTAATTCCACAGAGTTTTTGGCTATAAAGGTGTATCTTTTATCCATCCCTTCAGATGTCTTCATTCGCCCCTTGCCCCAGTAGAGCCTCTCAAGCATTCCACTCCTTCTGCAGTAGACGGTGAGAAGTAAACTCAGGAGTTAAGAGAATTAGTTCCATTTTTTACATATTTCTGTTCAGTATAGTCAATGTATTAAGTTGAGACCTTCCAGATTTTAATTCCAGGTTTTGTTATTTTCTACCAGGAATGACAAACAGTTTGTGTGGACTGTATGCACTTGCTATTCTGATATAATCACTTGATTTGATACAGTCACTTCAGCCATAAACTTCCTCTGTGTTGTTTCCCTGTGAACTTAAAAGATGAATTATAGTATTTGGGGGAAGGGCTGACAGTATTTTAAAGCAGATCCATGTAATATGTTGAATTACTTTTCATCTTGTACCTCTAAGTGTTTGAAAATTGTTCCAAGATTTGGCTAACTACATTTTGCTCCGTCTCTTAAAGAAAATGAGTATTGCATGTAGAAGCTGTGCAGCTCTTATCTGAGGATATGATCGCTTCTCAACAGCCGATTGGATTATGGGGTCAGCTGGCAGATGTTCTTAGCTGTGCACTGCATGTTAAAAGAGGTGTAGCATTTACATTTTTCTATTTCTGCTCTTATTTGAATGCACTTACACAGCATGCAGTTGCTAAGCTATTTAATATGTAGTTCTACATGATGAAAGGTTAAATATGAGTTATGGGGGGTTTATTGCTTGAATATTCTTTCATAGGTTTTTAGGATTACCACAAGAAAATGCATCTTATTTTAAAGACTCATGAATTCCAAGGATTATCTTTTTATTGATTGCTCTAATATATATTCTTGTCAAGACTTTCCCTCCTTCTCCTTCCACCCCCTCTCTCTCTCACCCAGTCCTGCTAAAGGACGAATATCATAGCAAGTAGTTTATTCCCTTTATATATACTGTATATATTGAAGCAAACATTTTTACAGAATTGGGAGCATTTGTAAAGGCAGGCATAGCAGGAAAAAAATGTAATGGATTTGAAATTTAAACTTACTGCTTTCTTTAAAATGAACATTTTATTCTTAATGACATTTTCCAGTGTTCACTGTAGAATATGAGAAACACAGACACCTTGCACATTACGATTGCAAGTGCTTTTCCTGAAATTGCATACAAAAGTTTAACAAACATGAAAAAGAGGGCAGTGGTGCATTTACAGATCAGATGTCTCAGAAGCAGGTGTGAAGATGTATGAATTTCTGGTAATGTTCTCATAGAAAATGACTGGTTTAGTCCTGCTTGCACTTCAGGAAAAAACATCATTTTTTTGATCAGCAAAACTGTGTCCAATTTCTGTTCAAAAGTGAAAATCTTACAAAATTATAGGCCTTAAAGGCTCACCAATACAATGTACAAGAGTGGATGGGCTTAGAGACTGCTGTTAACTGTAGATGTCACTATCTCTTCTGAAGCAAAGCTGGGCTTGGGCTTCAAGAGAGGTTGGGTGTGTGTGAGATTTCCCTTTTTCTAATCTGTAATGTTAGGAAAAGTCTGTTCAGGAAAGGCCTTTTGTTTAAGATCTTTCCAGGGCTCTTTGCACTTCAGTTCCTTAAAAAAGCCACAAAAGAAAACCAGCACAGTAGTATGCAGACTAAAGTTTGATTTCCTCACATTCAGTAGCTGGTTCTGTAGGCACTTTTTGGCTCACAATTGGCAAGATAAACGTCTGTGATCCAAAAATCCCCTTAGACGGTTTCAAAGGAACTCTGCCTAAGGAAGAGCAACGTAGCATCACTTATCACTGAGCACTGTAATAAAACAAGGTCCACTTTTTTTTGATAGGTAACTTCTGTCGGAGCGTTGAATTTTGTATACCATAAGTTTCTGAATAAGCAGTGTATAGCAGAACTGTATTTCTCCTGTTTACCTTCCTTCAATTTATATTCTTGTCCTTACTTGGTGATGTAAAATATATCCAAGCTATTTCAATTATTTTTGTCCCCTATCTGACTGTGAATTAATAAATAGTATTTATCCTCTTAATTTTGACTGTGCCTGACTATAAAAGATTTTCTTTTCATTGGGTTTTTTGGTGTAATATTCAGTTGTACTCTTCCCTTGCACTAATAGGTAATTTTTTTATATATATATATATATGTGTGTGTCCATGTGTATGAAGCATTTCCAAAACTGTTAGGCTCCTGTGGTAGAAGTTAAGTTTGAACACAAAGTCTTTCATTGCTATCCCTGAATTAGCTCACATCCACTCCCTGGATGGTGAGTTGCACGTGTAACCCTTAACGTTCATCATCAGAAATCACGTCTTCAACAATATAACTGCAAATTTATTCCTGCTTAATTCGCTTTGTTTATACCACAGATTATTAATTGTCAGAAAAGTCACTGAACTTTCTTGAGACACTCATGAAATCTCTTCCTCTCTCAGATTTCAGCTACCAGAAGTTCATTTCTGAGCCCAGTCCTGTACTGCTGTATCAGTAGCATGGGCTTTGTAAGATCCTTTTCAGGACACGGCTGATCTATATTTTCCTCTGGCTCTGTCTGCCAACACTCATTTGCTTCATCTGCAACTTAACTTCTGGAAACAGAAATCCTATCTTTAATCTTGGTTTTACCTTCAGAAGGTCTGATTTCCTCCCACTTAGCCTTAAAGGAAGGAATTACAGCATAGAAAACATTTGTTCTCTGATTCGAGTATGGTTTTACAGTATCATAAAAATGACAAGGTTTTTTTTGCCTGCTACACTAATGTGGGAGAATTTTGTGTCAAAAACCAGCGAGAACCACCGGGTTTCCGTACACTTTTCTTGCTGTGACTGGAAGTTTTGATGCTAAACAGTAATTTAGTTGATTAAATGAGCAAAAGTAGCAGGCTGAATTTGTGTGGCCTGAGCACTATCTCATCTTCCCAAAGCGAGTGTCTGGAGAGTCCACCGTGTGAGTGGGTACTGCTTCACTTTCTAAGGAAAATACAGCCATTAACCATCTTGTCCTTCAGGTTGCTTACCCTATGGCATCTGCTCTGATTCTCAGCATATATTAATTTTGTATTCAGCTTTAATAGGTATCCACACTTGATTTTCATTTCTCTTGCAGGTTTTCTGTTGAATGAAGGTTGGTAGAAATGTATTTCACGATTGCCACTCATGAGAAGCTCTAGCCATGTAAAAATGGAGCAGCTTAACAACTTCTTCAGTATTTTTCACTTGTTTTTTTTGTTTGTTTGGTTTTTATTGTTTTTTTTGTTTTTTTTTGTTTTTTTTTTTTTTTTTCTATAGAGCCCCTTTAAACTTCTCTTTAATAATAATGCATCTTGATCCCCGGTGTAATGCTGTTTTCTCTCATCGTGAGAGTACATTTGCACTGTGTGAAATGAAACACCTTGAAGCGTCAGTCTCTGTCCTAGAATTACTCTGAATCCACAAAAATTAGCAACCACATGCTAACTGATTAAACTACATTTTCCTGTCTCCTGAACTCTACCATGTTCTTAATGCAACACGGATCAAAGCAGGACTTCTTCCTGTAAAATAAAGTGATATGTTTGCATCTCTGGAACTGAAAATTTGCCCGTAATTATTTCTGATTCAAATACAATTCCTGTGTTTGTTGTTGACAAAAATATTTATTGCTTAATATGGTAGCATACTGCAAAATACAGTGAAAAATGGGAGGTATACCAAAAGTGCTTTGTCCTGTTTATTTCTCTGCAGAGGAGATGGAATTAAATGGAAAATCAGCCGTAGAAGGTCAGGTGGCCCAGTGGAGAAAGTATTAGCATTTCACCTAAGGAACTGAAGTTAAATTGGTTTGGGCAATATTTTTTAAGGAAAGAAGTTTTGGTTTGTGCTGAATCTCTTGTGGACAATATGTCACGTTGGACCAGCATACGCTGCGTGTCATAAATCAGCGTGACAGCGTCTAACACTGAGACTGAACTTACTCTTGCTTGTCTTTGTCTTAGGAGCAAGAGAACACAAAGGATTGATGCCTTGGTTATTCCTTGGCAGTAGATTTAATCTTGAGGGGTTTTTTTTCCCCTCCTTCCTCCTTTTAGAAAGCTTTCTATTTCTTTTCTGCAGCAGTGTAATTTGTTCTCAGTTTTAGGTTCACAGTTGTTAAGGAAGGGTAACTGCTGCGTAACAGTTAAAATAAGGACCTAGATTCTGTTCTAATTGGAACAAACCCAAGAATGTTCAGAATGAAAAATGTTGGTATGTCTTCACCTTTTCATATGGTGGAAGATGTTAAAAACAGCTATTTGGTATCACGGTTTTTATCACGTGACTTCACACAAAGAGTGATTTACACAGAAGTATCCCTTTTCTTGCTTTTGGCAAGTGAAATGAAGGTTTTGACACATTTTCCTTCTCTTTACTGTCCTGTATAATTTTTTGTGTACAGATTAGTTTTCAAAATACGATCTTGCTGATTACAAGACAATGTTTGCTCTAATAGAAGGCATGAATGTGGAAATCTCTTTTCAAATGGATTCTAAGTAATGAAATTACTTATACTAATTTACAGTTCTGTAGAACCTCCCACATGATTTGAAATTTTTTTTTAAGTGTGCGTGCAACAAGGTATGGGCAAGATGCCCAAGATGAGTGCAGTAAGCAGAAGGTAGCCCAGCTTTGTCTAGTCCAGGGAGCTTGTGTGTGCATCCTGAATCACGGTGCAGAGCATCCAGCCTGAACGAAGGTTGAGCTGCGTCGAGTTGGATTGGGTAGAGTTGGTAAACTACATACTGGTACTGGCCTGGTTTGGCATCTACTGCTGTCAGAAACCACTGTGAGGCTATTCTAGGCAGCTTTAAGAAAAGATGTCACAGCAGTCTGCCCCCAGCTCTGATACTGAGGAGATTGCAGTGAAGAAATGAGTTTCCTCTCTGCAGGGCAGAGTAGCTCATCTATCCTTTAGTCAGCCAAATATCTAAATCTGGATGTGTCTCATACAGGCCTCTGCATGGAGACCTTCTGCATTCACTCAGCTGGATATGCAGCTCTAGCTTGGTTGTTAATTAAGATTTTGGTCATTTCTTTCTTTTATTTTTTTTTCCAGTGGATAGCAGTGTCTTTTAGAAGGACTGAATTTTCACATGAATGTATAGCAGATTCTGTGTGTCCTCAGTTTAAAGTTAACCGAATTCAGTTGATTGGCTTTGTTCTTGGAGGAATAGGGTTTGTTAAGGATGGTTTGACTCACCTGCATGCTGTGAACATATCTTCAGCATTCAGAGCAGAAAATCCCTATTTTCTGGCTCTCTTTTATGAATAAGAGAAAATAATTGGAAATGAAGTTTCTGCTCAAACAGGGAGAATAGACATGAAAATGTGTATTATGTGAATTCATCTGTCACAGCTCCTGAGAAGCCCAGCAACACTCAGGCACTTCTTACATTATGGTCCTTAAAATAACCCTGGTCTTGCCTTTTGAAAGTACTTAATATTGCTGTGTTGTTCCGTCTACAACAGTTACCACAGATTAATACTTAGCAAGTATTAATATTTTTTCTGGTGCAGACATTTCTTGTGGCCATTTCCCAGAAATGATACCCATATCATTTGTTCAGTTTGCTTTGTTTTATGCACTGTAGCTGACTGATAGATTCAGGAATGGATTTTATTTTCTTTTTATGTTGTTTAATTGCTTTCCTCCCCCAAGACAGCAGAATAAAAGTGCAAATGACCTCCTGTATTCCTCCTGATCTCTCCTCACATAACTGGAAGGATTGCATCAGGCTTGCCGTGAGCTGAAGGTGTGTGTTTGAACTGCAAGTCGAATACGTGAATTTTGCATCCTTTTTAGGTGACAGCACCAGGATCATCAGCATTACCAGATTGCTAGCTGGAATATAAACCACTTTGAGATTTTGGATTTTAAGGCCCAATTACAGCTTTCTGAGTGGCTGTCAAACACAACCCCCATGTCAGGGAGGTCTGTTGTTTGCAAGGGCTGTTTTCCAAAAGCTGAGACTCATTCCAGTTACTTGTAGGTGGGTTTGGAGAAAGAAAAGAAAAATTAAAGCCGTCTCCACTGTAGAGCTGTCTGGGGCTCTCCTGGCCTCCTGAAGTCCCTGTTTTAGCAGGGACACTAAGAAAAGAGTTGCAAATATGAGCTTGCACAAATTCAGCTAATCCTTCCTGATTACCTATAGATTGTGACACATCTTTGTGTTGTAAATAAGTTTGTTGCAGGCTATAGTCACCAGTGGAAAAATGAAAGACAAGCAGATTTTTATATATGAATGAAATACCAAAGGTTAGATTCTTCTTTCCAAGAAGATGTATATTCTGTCCTGTCTAATTTTATTTACTGCTTCTCACTTGAGGAGTGCATAAATCAGCAGTCCTGTGTAGTCTGTTGTGATTTATTGCTTAATTAAAAGTTATGAGGGCTTTTAATCCATCTGTAATTTATAACATTTTTGAGTCAGCTGTTTCCCATATTGTACCTTAACCATTCTATGATAAACTTGCATCATTTTATGAAGGGAGCATTTTGTGAGTCCTTGTATTCACTGACAGATGTGGCACACGACGGTGTCTCAAGTGTTCCAGATTGACTTTGGAGCTCAGACTCAAAAGCAAAGATAATTAAATATAAACTTAGTAAAGTTCACCCAGCATCGATTATAGTTCATGGCAAATACAGTACACGTGTTTGTAAGAGTTACAGATTAATTTTAAAAGGGATGAGACCTCATTTGTGGTTTCACAATAAGCAGATGTTAGATACACTTTCATCATTTAAAAAGCAGGTTTAAAATCATTATTTACATTTTAATGGAAATTTAATTTGGCTCTGGTATTGAACCAGACCTGTTGTCGAAACAATAGAAACATTACTGGTCTGTTTTAATTTGGTCATTGTGTGATAATTATTTTTGGGTGGTAGGTGACAGTTGTGGTTTTTCCTTATTTAAGGTTATAACCAGCATGTATTATAAAAACATATTGTTCTGCATATGAATTACTATTTAAGACTAAATATAGTATATAAAGTTCTATTTTTGTGGTGATAGCAGAGATGGCTAGCTGGAGAATTTCTGCAAAATTTGAAGAATTTCAAGTGAACAGTTTTGAGTTGCATGTTTCAGAGCACTCATCTGATTTGAACTTCGATAGGTTTGTCTTCTCCTTCCACAGATACTACCTTTATTGTTTGAAAGCATGTGCTAGTTCTACTAGCAAAGCTTTGTCCAATCCTGGCATTATAGATTTCAGGTGAAGAGATTTGATTCAGTTTGGATTTCGTTGGTGGCAAGGCTTGCTTTTTGCCGTCGGTTTCTCAGGAATAAGAATTTCCTATACCTGTGAGTCAGCTGCCCTCTGTTGGATAGTTCAGCTTTGCTGTGATTTCATTTGTGTTTCTTGTGACTTCTGGTGGGATGGGTGGCAAGAGCCTTGTCCGAGTCCCACCTGCTGGTTGTGTTTTAAATCACTGGGGTCCTTCCAGAAATCCACCTCCACTCCAGGAGAGGTGTAACCACCGCAAAATGCTCAACTTCACTTGACCTTACTTTTAAATTTTAGTTTTCCTAGATAACGTCATGTGTAATTACAGCGTTGTCTAATTCTTTCTGAAACAAATATTTGTACCTGGATTTTAAAAACCCTTTTCTTTAAAATAATATTTTAGAATCATTGATAAAAATAGTGAAATTAATCTTTACTTGGTGAAAATAGTTTACTAGAAAACAATGTAGACTATGTCCTATGCCACATTAAATAAAAACTGTAGATGTCTCTTGGATTGTCAGAAAGATTTTATCCAGGATATTCTGCAGGACTTTGAGAACTGGACAATTATTATTAATTAGTATGAACTTTGGCAATTAAAAATGCTAAACCAAATAATATCTGTCAGCTCTGCTGGTCTGTCTGCATTCAATAATTTATTCCAACATCTGTTGAGGTGTCCTTTATGCTCTTATAAATTAGTTTTAAATTATGAATATTAGTTTTAAATTATGACTTCACTAAATAAAGATGAGAATTTTTTCCTTTTTTTGAGTGACATTATGAGGTTCATGAACTTTCTAATTAAACACCAGTCATAAAGAAATTTTCATTCTTGTTCTGAAGAGTCTGAGTAAAAAGAGTAATGTTGAAAAATAGCATAGTTTAGCAGTCTCTTCTAAGCAAGACATTGAAAAATAATGAAGACTGTCATATGCTACTTCTATAATGCCTTATTATATATATATTTAACTGGTGAAAATAATTGTTAATGCTGATATACAGGGTTCTATCTAATAAATGGAGTTTAGGTTTTTCATTCAGTCTTCAGCTTATAGGAAGACCTGTGCTCCTCAGTCTGTGCTTTCAGGTAATGCAGCTGCAGTGGCCAGACTGACCTGTCACACCTCAGTTGGTTTTAGTTTTGGTGGGAATCCTTAGTGGTCACTACAACCAATATATGGGCATTTATGAGTGTGCAAATGTCCAGTCTATTGCTTTGATTTAAATTCAGTGTATTCTTAAGTGCCCATCTGGAATATATATTTGTAAATGTAAATCATTCTGACAGGTAAGTGGTACTATCTTTGCTACTATTAGTCCAGTTACTAAGGCATTACTCCTTCGTAACTAGGGATCCAGACCTGGATCAAAACATGCACGATGAATTTTTATCCATCTTGTACGTGATGTCCTCTTTGAGCAGGTAAATCCTAGCTTTACATCAAAATTTTAAATCCAGGGTTTGATGTAACTCTGTATCCTATGTCAGGACCAAGGATATTAATTTTTGTTGGCTTAATGCAGATTTTTGTTAAAACTACAGTACAGCAAACCAGTGCTGTAAATTGTTGTGATTCAGCATGTAGTTCAGTTAGAGTCTGATTTACGGAACGTAATCACATTAATTTCAACAAGGTTCAGATCTTGTTAATGCTTGTTACAGGCCACAGGATTGAACTCCTCTGGCTAGTCCCAGAAACGGGCTGCAAGACCACACTCCAAATATGTGGGCAGTGATGATTTTTTTTTCATGTTGCTTTTCCCCATCTAGTAGCAGATTCTAAAGTTGGATAGTAAATAAACAGATTTATATTCGTTGGAACACAAACATCAGTGAGTACTTTAGGAACTAGAGTCGCAATAGATATTCATTAGAAAATCCATCGGAGAAATCAATTATACTTTGAGTTTGTCTTGTTGAGAATGGAACGACTCAGTCTGTGTAAAGCAGGTATTACTTGAGTGATCAGCAGGTGGGCAGACAAAATAGGCTTTATAGATAGTCTCACAGGTGAGTAAAATAATAAGAAAAGATTAATTCTCTATTCCGCGTATTCCCGGAGCAACCATTGACAAAGCAACTGGGTTTGAGACTGAGATAATGGAAGATTGTATTTTATGGAGAGCAGTACATACACAACTCATCAGTCCCGAGAAAGAAAAGTGATGATTAAACTCGATTGGATTAAACATTTGCATATAAAAGAGGTTTTTCTTAATATTCATTTCAGGTCAGTGTTTGATAAATGACTCGCAGATTTTCATCAGCATTCTCATGTCTTCATTTTTGCATAGAAAGTATCCTCCTAGGAGGTGTATGCAAACAGCAGCAATTTCAGCATAGTTACTTATCACACAGGAAATTCTAAGTACAAGTTGTATTTGGGTCATATCTGTATGCTAACCTCAGAAATTAATCCCAGCTAGAGGAAGAATAAATATTGTTTTAACTTCATTTCCTTGTTTTCACCCTGTCATAATAATGTAGCGTACGACAGTACCCGAGAGCTTGGCAAGGGAAGGCAACACTTGATTTCTTAAGCCCTTCAGATAGCTCTAAAATGTTAACTTGATTTGGAGCATGATATTTGTTTTATACAGGTTTCTTTTACTCTGTGCTATAGTTTTGGTTTTTTGGTTTTTTTTTTTTTAATAAAAAAATTACTAGTCCTTTCTAACAGATCTCACTGCCTGTTAGACTGTGCAGGGTCCTTGCAATGCTGATTCTATACACCAGAATGAAAATTCATTTGTAATCAAATCAAAAGAACAATTGGTGCCTGACAGGTATTGATTTCTGCAATAGTGCTATGTTTAAAAACAGGGTATGACGCTTCTCTTGCAGTTCCTAACGATGTTAAGGGAGTTACTTCATCTTATATCTGGCTGTACAGAACAGCAGCGGACAGCAATTCTTCTCGCAACACCCCGTATCAAAAAGCTGCACTTGAAACTCAATAGTGCCAACTTTGGGTACGGATCCAGGCTCTACATGGCTTGTTTATTCTTCCCCCCCCTGTAACTGACAGTAAATTGCCTGTGCCTGGACCAGTGATGGGTACTTTGGACGTGTGCTCCAGCTGCTCTGCACTGCCCAGCCTGGTGGGGTTTATGGCAGCTCAGCACTTCTGGAGCGTGCCCGTAAATCCGTGGCATATTGTGTGACAGCAGCTGCAAACACCAGTTTTATGTCCTGTCTTCCAGCTAGTGTTTTTCTAACTACTGTGTTATTCTAACCGAATGTCTCTGGCCTAACTCTCATCATTTAATTAAATAAAGGCAAATTCCAATTAACTTTTAAGACACCTGGAACTGTCTCGCCTTTTTCAGAAAGCAGTATTAATTTACACAATATTTCCCTTTTTTCTGCCCATTCAGTGAAGGTAAGATCTTTGATCCAAGTCATATGTAAAGCCCTACAAAGTGGCCTCCCTATAGAATAATCAATCATTTTGTCTACCAGAAGCTGCATATTTTTGCTGGATTGTGATCTGATTTGCAGACTGGGTAACAGATGAAGTTTGACTCTGAAAACAAAAAGATAATTTTTTGGCTTGAAACGATGTATATTGGTGGAGTTAAGAATGAAAGGAACAAATCGGTTTCCACATGCTTCCCTGAAATGTGTCCAGTAGCATTTGCAGTTCGATTGGAGGTTCTTTTAAATTGTGAAATAAGGAACGTTTGTTTCTTAAAGAAGGGTTTGTGTGTTGCAAATGGGAAATACACAAAAGTTTAGAGCGTGTCTCAGTCACAGAAATGTAAAATACTCTCCGCATTGTCTTGCAAGCATCTAAGGGAAAGGAGTATACTTCCCAGCAATGAATTAGATCAGAACCAGGTGAAGCCAAAATAACCTGAGAGAACATAATTCTATTTAAATTATTGTCAGAGGTCTGTGCTTTACATTTCCTCAGTTTAAATTCTAGCTTCAGTTACAGTACTGTCCCTCCATTAAGTTTTGTGGAAAAAAACATTTATTCTTAGTTCATTTTGATTATGTTGGATAACTTTGCTTAAGCAAGACCTCCACTTGTCAGTTTTACAATGTAAAACTGTTGCTGACTTTTCTTGTTATATTTGATGTGTGTAAGGGTGACTACATCATGAAAAGTAACCTATCCTTCCTAGTTTGGTAGGAGGTAAATTCTGCTATTAAATAACAGGTTTTTTCCTATTTCCATTAAATTCAATCAAATAAAACTCCTAACATCTTACACGAAAACCAAATTGGGTCATTTTTGTGATGCTCCCACCTGGCTTCTCACACCAGCCTTGCTTGGCTCCTAAATGGAAGTTGTTGGCTCTCAGAGTTACAAACAGCACTGACTGGGAAAAAAAGAAGACTTTTTCATCTAGAACAAGCTTTCTGGGTTTTGTTGTTTTGTTCATTTTTTTTTTAAATTATATTTTTAACAAGCTGTATAACCCAAGAGTTTATCTTAATAGCTCTACATTAGTCTTTGGTTAAGTCAATTTATCCTTTGTTTGATACCCCAGAGCTACCTAAACCCAGTTAACAACTGCTAAAGACAAAACCCAATTCATTACCTACTTGTAGTCAAAGATCACTTTTTCAGTGGTCTTGAATTTAATTTGCTTTTAATTCGAGGTTTCATTAAGATAATTGTCTGTTTGGTTCACTCTAATTGAAGGTTTGCAAGAAACTTAATGCCTGATCACCCGTGGGAGAGGGGAGGTGCAGCAGGTATCCAACTGCCTGTTCACATCTGAAATGCTCATGGTATTTTCACAGGACACAGAGCTCACTTCTCTGCTACACTCAACAGAAACCGCAGGCAGCTGTATTGGCCAGTTGGAATCATTATTAAGCTCTGCCTAGGCAATAGGCAGATAATCTGCATTACTGTGGTGAAAAGGCTGGCCCATCCTCTGCTGTTTCCAAACCTTGTCATTCCAAGGCTGAGTGTATGGGTATTTTTTTCTGTCTCATCTTTGCTGTGGTTTCCATTAGTACTAAAAGCTCTTCTCTGGTATTTTCTTGCCCTGTAGATTTTATAGGGAGAAAACATCTCTAATAAGAGAACCATCCCTCGCAGCTTTTTGTTTCCAGACATATTAAACCCTTTTAGTCTCTCCTTGCAAGATGAGAGCTTCATTCTCACAATCACCCTCATGTTTCTCTTCTGCATTTGCTTCTTTTTGAATTTAGGAAACTTCAAGTATCCAGATTTGTACACACTGCACCAGAGAGGGTCTTAGCAGGGCTTTGTAAAACACAGGTAATTGCATCCTATCTTGCGGGGAAATTATAACACCTTGAGGCATTGCCTTTTCTTCCTTTTTATTTCACAGCCACATCACATAGTGTTTCATCCTGTGATGCCCCCTGTAGTTTCCCAAGGCTGATTTTTTTTTTTTTTAAATTATTATTTTAGTCTTCTTATACATGATCTGTGCCCTGTACTACTGAACTGCAACCTCTCTCAGATACTCTGGTCCAGGTGCCTGGTGGTTCTTGCTCCACACTGTCTCATTTCTCCCTGTATAAAGATGTCATTTAGCTTCTTGGTTTCAGTAAAACTTTAACAGGACCGTAGCTATTTGTGTGCCAGTATAATTGGTGAAATATTAACCGAGACTGGCTCTAATACCAGTCCCTCAGCAGTGATGCTAATAACTTCCCTTCAGCCTGACATTACCCATTTAACGTTGCTGCTACTGTCCTACCTCTAGCAGTTTCAGGGAAATGTAAATTTTTTGTACTAATCCCCCATCTTCTTCAATTTAACTAATAACTTCCCAGGTGACACAACAGTAAAGTTTTACCAAAACCAGACAGCTGAGACTGCTTTCCTTTCTCTGGAAAGTGAGTTTTCTTCTGTAAGAAAGGTGTCAGATTAGTGTGCCTTACCTGTATTAAACCCATGTGGTGTTTTCCACCAGATTCTCTTAACTTCACTGGCTTTGATTCTTCTTTCCTAAAATAATTATTCTAAAGCTTTGCTGCTGCTGAGCTTAGAACAAAGGGCTTTTAGTGGCTCTGATAACTTTCTTTCTCTTCAAATACAGATTTGACATTTATTATTCCTGACGGCATGATATTGTTAATGTCTTGATTTATTTAAACTTCCTACCCCACGTGAAATTTCATAACACCAGTTCTTTAACTCGACTCGATGGAAATTACTTGGTTCCTCAGTTTCAGACATTTTGCTTCTTGAGATAGGTGTTCCTCTCAACTGTGATATCTGTGGTTGTCATCACTGACTTCAAGAATTGAAGCACACATTCACGTAATTTGGAATTACCTACTGTCCTTAATCTGTACTCTAGCCTCACTGTGTAGTAGCTCCACTTCTTCGCAGGTTATCTCTTCATGTAGCAAAAAAATCTTTTGTTCCTTGTTTTAATACCGTCTGAAGCAGATCCCTTGACAGGATTTTGGTAGCTGCCCCTTGCTGCCTCCTCCGATCTCCTTCTCGGCCATTTCTGACCTCTAAGGTGAAGGTTTTCTTTGGTGCTTTCTTCATCTCCACGTGAAGTCTACTGTCTGCACAGCATTTGTTTTGTCAGTTGGTCCACTTGACAAGTGAGGACCAGGCACGCTGCCAGAGTTTTCTCTTCTTACTTGGGATATGGATCCCTGTAAGTATTGGTGTCACTGGCTGAAAAACTCCAATCTCCTTCCCCGGGCAGATCTTTCAACCTCATGATTAGAGACTTCCTGGCTGGTTCCCTCACTGTGCAGAATTTGCCCTTTTGAAGCCAAGGGCTGTGATGGAAAATGCCAGCCTGCCTTTTCCAAGGGTTCTGCAAACATTGGTGAATAATTTAGAATCAGTATATAATCATGTACTCCAAATTTATTTTTATAACCAGCTCTTCTATTCCTCTTACATATCAAAAAGAAACCTGCAATAGCGTCACCTGCTTGTTTCAATGGCTGAATTAACCTGTCAGTGACTACTTTGGGGAATATCTGGCTCTAATATTATTATTAGCAGCAGCATTTGTTCTCTAATAAATGAGAAGTCTTGCTAAAAAATAGCTCTCTAATAACACTGCTTTTATATTAAAATCCAACTCTGGAGATCTGTGGCATGTTGCCCGCCAGCATCATCACAATGGAATGAACTATCACAGCATTGCTCTCTGGTCCCCAGATAATTTCAGCCTGGTTTTGATAGACTTCGATAATTGAATTCACCGAGTCCCGTTTACCTCTCACTCTGATGAATCTCCATGACTTGAGGTAAGTCCCTCCTGATTTATATGTGTGTAAGAAGAAACTTAAGCTAGCTCAGTGCCCTCTTTATTTAAAGCCTTACAGAGCTGTGCTGTGCTGCTTTTCAGCAAGTAATACAAAATGTTTGATTTTATTTCCTGATACATGAGTTGTAATTTGCTGGGAAGAGTTTAGATTTTCCAGTAAAACAACTGAAGAAGTATTTTAATGTAAATTTGGAATTAAGATGTGTGTATATTAGGATGTTCATGGGTATAGACAGAAAAGATAACAGAGAAGAAAATGGAAGAATGAGCTAGATTGAAGGAACACAGCATATTTATTTTTAGTATTCTAAACATATTCTTTAAAAAAAATCATAAATTCAGTAAGAACTCCCAGGGACTGGTTGGAAGGAAACACATTTAAGATACTGAGACGACTTCAATCCTGTTGAAATACGCAGATTCCAATAGAGCAGTTCAGTTTGGATTCATGGAATGGGCAGCTCTGTAGAAGCTGAAGATGCCTTCGTCATGCTGTTTGGTATTGCCTTTTGGCCAAGGATTTGGTCATTCACTGACACTCAGTGTTCACCCTTGCCACTCTGTAGCCTTCAACAGAAATTTAAGAATTCAACTGCCAGTATCATTGTGGGAAATGCAGAGATGTTAGCAATTGGTGTTTAATGTGTGATGTTTTTCACCGTGTAATTAAATCCATTAATATTTGTTCACATGAAAAATAAATAACAATGCATGATGCTGGCCAGGAAGGACATCACTGAGAAAATTAATTAAGAGAGAAATTTTCTGTGAGCTGTGGAAAAATTAACTTCACAAGTTAATGGCCTGGATGCTGTTACAGAGTACGGTTTCTAGCAAGCAAATATAGATATATACAGATTTATAACACATATCATAGAAAAGTTTAAGCACTTCCAGCCATTAGTTCGCCCTGTTTGTTCTCTGAAAATGTTCACCTTTGGGGATGGTAGCAGGGAGTTCACAGATACTAAAGACAAAGACGCACACAAACAGATCTCAAAAAGGTCTTATTTCATAAATAGTGCAAATCTAGGGAGAAAAAAAAAAACACCAAAAAAAAAAGACCCATCAAAAAACCCCACAAACCACAACAAAACACAACTCTTTTTTTGTAAAATACCACTGTCATTTTTTTCCCATTTAGCCCTCAAGATGCTGAAAGGTCAGGCTTGATGGACTCGTTTGGGAATATGTGGCCACAGAGTAGTAGAAAATGGACAATGTCAGTGGAAGTGTCTCTGTTGCATCTCCCCTACCTGTTTGTCCCACATACACTTAAATGGCAAACTATCTGCAGCTGGAATGGTGGTCCTGTCTGCGTATTCAGTTCATCTCTGGTCTTTGACCTCAGGTTCCTGTTACGATAGCCCAGTCATTTGATATGGTGATGGATTTCAGTAATGATATTCATAGGCTAACTTTTACCTAGACCTAACCAGGTCTTCACTGCTAACTAGCTGAGGTGAGTTTGAAATAGGAAAGGTCATGATTTTGAAGGTACTTTTGGAACTATAGATATCCTACCTAACAGTTACACTTCTCTTATTTTTCAACTAAAAGGTGTTTCGTAGGACTTATTTCTTCTTTAAGCAGCAGGTAAAAAGCCATTTCAGAGGAGTATGTGTGTATCTTACAACAGAGAACCTGTGTGTTGTAGTGCTCCTAGTGCTGAGCATTAGAGGGGCATTAAACTATTTTGCAAAGCTAACAGATATGCCCTGATAAAATGTATTTAGATCCTTACCTAAACAACAGATGAGAAAATCTGTTCAGATCACACTGGTTAAAATACAAAATTAAAGAGTGTGAAGACTTAAGTAATGACTGTCGGATTGGGTTCATTGTTTGTATGGTGCTTTGGGCTGAAAAGCAGCCGTTTATATGATACATGATGATGACAGCTGTATTAGGGGGAGCATTGTTTTGGTCCCAATACAAATATCACAAGTATCCAAATCCCCTGGAAAGCTACATTCTCTTTTTAATTTGCAATTCCTTTTATTCTTTGTGACTCTTCTCTGTTAGTGAAGCATTCTTCTGTTTGTCACATAAAATACAGGGCTTTTTTTTATGTGCAGCAACTCTTACCAATAGCCCAGACACTTCAGTGTAGCACAGAAGGGGATAATAGGCTGAATTATCCTTAAGCAATCGCAGTTGTAACTATTTCATGTCTTATTGTGGTATGTAAATTTGATTCTTTGCTGGGTCCAATGGACATATCTTCATTTTGAGTACTGGAAGGCACAGTAGGATAAATGGATTAAAGTAGGAGAACTAGCTCTTAGCACTATTTCTTATCAGTTTTATGGTAATGCTTTCACTGATGTAGTTGCTGTATATACACATCAGACAGATTTCTTTCCCAAAAGTGGTTGCCTATCAGTATCGAACCAAATGTAAAAAACCCCAAAATAATCACAAAACAATGGGAGTGGATCAAAGGGCAATGAAAACAGTGGTAGTGCTGAGATTGTTTGGTCATGCAGGTTAACAGTAGACATAATGGGATGGTGATGCTATTTTTGCAATGTTATTTTTTGGAAGGAGGAATACAGTAACTAGCAGCCAGTATTACTGCAAGTCATGCAACCTAGATGTCATATCTGGCTGGTTTTAAGAGGGAAAGGTGAGGCTTACAGCAGGAGTGGATCTTGAGAAAATACTGAAAGCTGGGAAAGGGAATGATATTTCATATTCATTCCCGTTAAGTATTCCAGGGAGGCAGCATAAAGAAAGGTATAACAGAAGTTCAGACATGAGTGCTCCTCGCTGGTATCATTGACGGACTGCAGTGGGGACAACTTGAAGTGAGAGTGAGATGAGCTAAAATAATGTGTTGGCTGGAGAGGAACACTTCAGATATGACAGTGTAAGTGCTAGTTGAAATGGAAGTTGAAGCCATGGGGGAGATAAAATTAGCTGTGGACAAGAGAGGAAGAAAGAAAAGCAGGCGAGCTGAGGGATAGCTCTCCTGTGCACCATAAAAAGGAGGGTAAGTGGAAGGAGCAAACTTATGAAAGGCTTTGCAAAGAGTCATCTAACTCCAATTCTCTAAATGGTTATTCCTTGGTGCAATATATATATAAAATAGTAATATCTTTAGATTAGACACCAGCTTTTTTGTTCCTCGTTTGAACCTCAGGTTTTTAACGCTGTACAAACTCGAATCACCAGTGACACACTCTGGCAGGAGCGCTGCGTCTGCATGGTAGGTAGTACCCATGCTCTTGCCTACCTGGCCAGCCTGGGTCAGCAATTTTGGATGGCTGTTTGTGTCTGATTTCCATGCTGGAGTGTGCTACGGGAGGCAGGGACGTGCAGCTTCTGCCTTTGCAGATGGAAGTACCTCTGCAGGGAGCATTTCCAGCTAGAAGGAGGGATTGAAGGCACTCATCAACACCAGCAGGTGGGGAAATTCTCTACTGGCACTTGGCACTTAGCTCATAACTTCAGAAAGTTTGGCCCAACCTGGCACAGACCCGTGTCACGACCATATGCTCTTCCTAGGAATGTTTTGCCCTCTTAAGTCTCAGTGAAGCTTTTTATATTAGAATGGCTAGATTACTTATTAAGAGTTTGCTTGCCAAGTTATTCGATGGAATGGAGTGTGGAGAGATGTGAAAACATGAGATGGGCAAGCTGCAGACGTAGATAAGGGGGCTGTTCTGACCATGGCAGCTGTCAGGGGCTTTCCCTGTGCCCCAGGGTAGTGGGAACCAGCTGCTTGGGCAGTGGGGACCAAGAAGGCGTTGCATGAGGGTCAGGCAAGAGACGCTGTGCAAGGAGCCAGAAATGGCAGAAAGAATGGATTCTCCATTCCTTCATCTGCCTCCAGTGGTCTCAATAATACAGTTGCTCCCCTTCTTTCACCCTTGCCTCCCAAAAGTCTCGCTGGCTGCTGTCAGTCCTCTGTGCCCTATCTTGGATCCAGCTCTGCTGCTGCCACCAAAGTCAATTTTGCAGCCTGTCAAGTTAGGGCGAAATAACTCATTCAATTTTGCCTACATTACTGAGCAGCCTGGGGCTGGCTCAGGAGGCAGATGGGTATTTAATTTGACATTTGCACCTCTGTAAGCTGGAGGAGAGTTTCTAGCAGAGTTAGGCAGCCAGGTAATGCAGGTAAGCAATTGCCAATGGTGGACTAATCTCTGGAAGAACATTAATATGTCAGGTTATACTCCAGATTTCTCTGTGGGATGATACTGCTCAAGGAAATTAAGCCTAAGAGATGATTTGGCAACAGGCTTATTTTAAATACTGATTAATGACTGTTGCTTTAGTGCAGCTCCTGCTCTACTCATGTGATGTTTTAATATGGCAAAGGAATTATGATTAGTGCTTTTAGGTTTTTAATGTTCAGATAGTTAAAATGCCCCGTAATAATTGCTCCCTTTAATATTCAGCATAACTATTACAGAGATATAATTGCCTGTTGGTGTTGAAAAGAAGAAACCAGGATCCCAACGTGATTGTGAATGCCTTTTTCTTGTAGCTTAAATCAAATCCTTAAATTTCAAAGTCATTGTCAGTAAGTTTTAAGAACTTTAATTAAAAAAAAAAAAAAGTATTCCATAAATAAATCAAAGCTGAAAGAATAGAAATTGTTAAAGGAGTTACTGCAATAATTGCAGTAAAAAGTGCAGTAGAATATGTACCAGAAAGCACAAGTAAAAGCATCAAAATCAGAAGACAAATTCAGATTCAGGAAGCCTGTAATCCAGGATGTACCTCTGCAGCATACAAAGTACCTCCAAGATTTGTAATCGTTATTCTCATGACATTAACATACTTTAGATCCGATTCTGCAATATCTCACACTACTGGAAGCTGAGTGTGATTTTCTAATAGAATTAGGAAAAAAAACCCCAAAACCAACAAAACAAAACAACAACAATAAAAATGAGAGCTGTCTCCAGCTCTGCAAGTGTGGCTGATCCTTGGCAGAAGCACTAAATATTTGCATATGTTTCCCTTCTCCTACCTCAGAGGTGGTATCTTGCACGCAGTACTGAGTTTTCATCTCACCCAGCCTGTAATTCTGTTGCTTTCTGTTCTCCATATCAGGGAAAAAAAAAAAATTCCATTGTGGTTTTGTAATTTGTGTTAAGAGTCAAACGAGTGTGAACTCAAACCTTCCCTTGAAAAGAAGACTGTCCCCAGTGCCCGTGCAGGACTGCCGCAAGGCGCAGAAAAGCATCTCTGCGTTCGGAGTCGCAATACGCGCTGCGGGGGGTTGGCAGTTTGTCTAAGAGAATTTTTTATGTACGATCGCCTCTCGCAAGAGTTGCAGCTCTCCCGTGCAGCCCCACGAGCTCTGCCCCTCCTCGCTACATCAGCCCTTTGAACGTGTCCTCGCCGCTGCCCCTTTCCAGTGTGAATCGCTGTTGCTGCTCTGGATGGGGTCGTGCCGTACGTGGGGTCGGGGGGTCCTCCTCAGCCACCCGCTTGCTCCCCTCTTCCCTGCGGACCTTGGGCGATGTCCCACACTGCCTCCATGCATGGGCAGAACTTCCCTCTAGTACCTGAAAGCATTACCTTACATCCTCTCAAGTAGCATTTTAAGGGGATGCCTCTACTGACAATAGTCTGACCATTCAGGAGACTGGTTTTGGTAAGCTCTTGTCATTACAATTTCTTCCATATGTTTCCTCTTGCCTCTGTCCATGTCCTGCTTTGCAAAGGCTGTTGTGACCTTGCCTTTCTTCCAGTTCTGCAAAAGTATTAATATATATTTCAGTGTCATTTTTATTGATGATTTAGCTGATCTTGTCCATGAGTTGAAGTACCATGAGTAATATGGGTCCTTTCCCCCAGTACATAGGTTCTTCTTCAGTTATTAGTTCCTCTTTCTTCTCCCCTCCCTCCTTCATTTACTCTAAAGCTAAATATGGATGGTTAATGACCCTCCTCAGCCTCCTGATGTGGCATTTCCCATGTTTTCAGGATGAACGCTGTGATATCACACCTAGTTCAACAAGGTACAGTCTTGGCTAACAGGGGAGGTCCCAGATGACTGGAGGCTCGCCAGTGTGACGCCCATCTACAAAAAGGGCTGAAGGAGGCTTGTCAACCTGACCTTGGTACCTGGAAAAATGATGGAGAGGCTCATCTTGAGTGAGCTAACATGGCAAGTGCAGGACAGCCAGGGGATCATGCCCAGCCAGGGTGGGTTCAGGAAAGGCAGGTCCTGCTTGGCCAATCTGATCTTGTTCTATGACCAGGTGACCCACCTAGTGGATGAGGGAAAGGCTGTGGACGTTGTCTGCCTGGACTTCAGTAAAGCCTTTGACACCATCTCCCACAGCAGAGAAGCTGGCAGCTCATGGCATGGACTGCTGTACTCTTTGCTGGGTTAAAAACTGCCTGTCTTGGCAGGCCCAGAGAGTTGTAGTTAATGGAGTTAAACCTAGTTGGTGGCCGGTCACCGGTGGTGTCCCCCAGGACTCCATTTTGGGGCCGGTCTTGTTCAATATCTTTACCAGTGGTGTAGGTGAGGGTATTGAGTGCTTCCTCAGCAAGCCTGCAGACGACACCAAATTGGGTGGGAGTGTTGATCTGCTGGAGGGTAGGGAGCTCTGCAGAGGGAGCTGGACAAGCTGGATTGACGGGCTGGGGACAGTTGTGTGAGGTTTAACAAGGCCAAGTGCCGGGTCCTGCATTTCAGACACCACAACCCCAGGCAGTGCTACAGGCTTGGGGAGAAGTGTCTGGAAAGCTGTACAGCAGAGAGAGACCTGGAGGTGCTGGCTGACACCCAGCAGCGTGGCCAAGAAGGCCAATAGCGTCCTGGCCTGGATCAGAAACAGTGTGGCCAGCAGAAGGGAAGTGATCGTGGCCCTGCACTCGGCACAGGGGAGGCCTGGGTTCAGTCCTGGGCCCCTCACCACAGGAAAGACATTGAGGTGCTGGATCAGGCCCAGAGAAGGGCAGCCAAGCTGGTGAAGGCTCTGGAGAACAAGGCCTGTGAGGAGAGGCTGAGGGAATTGGGATTGTTCAGTTTGGAGAAGAGGAGGCTGAAAGGAGGTTGTAGTGAGGTGGGTGCGGCTTCTTCTCTCAAGTAAATAAGGACAGGACTAGAGGAAATGGCCTAGAAGTTGCACCAGGGGAGGTTTAGATTGGGTATTAGGAAGAATTTCTTTACTGAAAGTGTAGTCAGGTGCTCTGATGGGCTGCCCAGGGAGGTGCTGGAGCCACCATCCCTGGAGATGTACAGAAGATATGTAGATGAGGCACTTCAGGACATGGTCTAGTGGGATGGTGAGGTGGGATATTTTCTGAGTTCTTGTTTTGTTTTGTGGGGTTTTGTGGTTGTTGACAGTTGGACGCAGTGATATTAGAGGTCTTTTCAAACTGTGTCGATTCTGTGATTCTGTGAAGAGTTAAATAAGAACTAAGCACCTGATTTACCGCTGGCGTAGGGCTGACTGCTTACTCCTGAAGGAACACAGCAAGGAGGGGATAGAAAGGGCAGGCAGCAATATTGTTTATATGAGTTGATAATTACCTATAGTGAGGCTGTTTAGCAGCTCCTCACTTTCCCTGATGTATTGGTCAGGTAAGAATGAGATGGAGAAGTATTGTTCAAGTAAGAATGAGGCAGAGAAAAGGGAGATAGCTGAGTATTTTGCTTCCCTTGTGATTTTTCTATGTGCAGCTTCCAGTGTTGATAGAAGAAATAACCTTACTGAACTGATTGTTGACAATAGTAGCATATAGGACTAGCTGAAGTATGGGACTAGAGCAGTAAGCATGACAAAGGAAGAAGAAATGGGAATGGCTTAACGTCTAGAGTAGGATAAGTTGGAGGTTAAAGGAAAATTGGAAAGGAAAAATAATTAAAAAAAAAGAAGATACTGTGAGTTATTCCCATTAATCTTTAAAGTTGGAAGGCTGACATCCTTCCACAGTCAATGGAAAGATGTGAATGCCTATAACAGATCACAACTAGAAGCCTAAATTAGAGGGTTTTAATACCACCTGTTTTATTGTTATGATCCATGATCTTATTAATGCATTTTTAAAATGAAAGAAAGTGTCAGACGGCAAGAAGGATAAAGGGTAGGTGGAGAGCCTGAGCATGTGGTAAATGTTCTTTTCTGTTCATTTTAATTATAATTTTAGGTGGTTTTTCCCTTCCTGTTTCATTATTTTTAGGTAAATGAGATTGCAGCTTAGCATTAAACTGATTTTGGAAATAAATGTGACTACATGCTTCTTCTTTTGCAGAAGTGGCTTCATTTTTGTAATTCATTTTCTTCCATTAAAGCATGAATCTTTTTATGCATGTGTATTACTTGTTTGCAGTGCAGTGAGCTCTTCTGTAAAGATGTGTCCTCACGTGTGGATTACTAGGTTAAAGAGTTTGGCCATGTTCGTGGCCAAAACCCAATTTTTTTTGAGCCATCGAACTATGTTTTTTAGAACAAGTAGAGTGCTGTCTTTACTGGACAAATGTCTTAACTTTAATAAGAGGAGATGCATTTTCTTGTGGTTTTTTGTATTACTGAATCTTTTGTATTTTTGACAGGAGATACACATGGCAGACAAATTTGAACACAGAAACACAGCTCTTGGTTATTGGTAACTTACAAAACTTGGCAAATGTAGTAAGTGTTTGAATATGTCTGAATTCATTTTTTTCCTAGGAAGTATGTGGGAAATAGAAAAGTCCTCATAGAGGCATCCAAATATAGTTCAACCATTTTCTTCTGTCTTAAAATATGTCAAGAGTGATGTCTGGGAAATCAGTGTCTTCCATTAGTGCAATGCTAAACCTCAGACAGGTGCCTCGCTGGTGGCTGACCCCGATATAATTGTACTGGATCTGCAGCAATTGATTGTCCTCTCATGTGCCTCTCCCAAACGATCACTTGCCTTAGCTTTTAAAGTAAAATCCTGTCAAACTCATAAATGCCTTTCCCATTCTTTTTTTTTTATCTCCAGGGGCTAAACTTCTAGCTGACATTCTGATAGATTTTATAAGAAAAAGCCTACCAAGCACATTTTGACAGCAGTTCTTGCCCTTGACCAATTAGCAGAGCCTATGGTAGGTGTCTCTTGGAGGGCTTCACAGACAGAAGTCTGCTCTGGATGATAAGTTAGCAGTTACAAAACAAATGATGTCTCATACAAGTTGGTAATTACTGGCTCCTCCAATAACTCCATGTTCCCCCTGTGAAAATTGAGAGCAAACTGCTTTTTAGACCCTGTGCCAGTTTTGGGATCCCTCCCTTTCCTTCTGCCTCTGAAGTCAGAGCACTAGGAGCATATTAATGAAGTGCTGTACGTGACTATCTAGAGAGTGTTTATGGACCCACCATCCTTAAGCTGTTAGCTCTGTTCTCCTGGGGGATGCATCGCTGATGGTGTGCACATTGCTGTTCACAGCACAGAATAAGAAAGTGGTTTTGTGAACCACCTGCAGCATCATGAACAAGGAACAGGTTAATGCCACAGAGAGAGCAGCATCTGGTGGTATGGTGGTGGCCACTTAAGCTGTTCAGATGGGAGGTCATGTAATCACGAGTGACCACCCAAATTCACAGCTACATTTATTGAAACTTGGGGCTAAAATATTTTATCCTCAAAGGATATCTTAGAAGTCATTATGAATGAATGAAGAGGTGGAGGGATTCTTGCAATCTCTCCAATTCTTGTACTTCCTGAAACTTGTACTGACACTTAAAGAGAAAATAAACCAAGAGGTGTTTCAGCATTGATTTCAGAAGTTTTAGGCTGAATACGAAGGAGAAAAGAGCTATGCACAGTGAAACATTATCCCAGGTAACCTGATGAAAGCCCTATAAATAACTGTTTGAAAGTAGGAATTTGTCATACTGAAACTAATACTGTATCGAACTAGTTGGGAAGTTATATTGACATGATTCAAGAATGTTTTATCTCTAGTATTTGTGATTCTAAGCTGTGCGTTTATTACGTGTTTCTATTGGCAAAATGAGCACCTATTATATATTAATCTAAGAAACGACAGTCATCCAGGATTCAGCACATGGCTGGACAGAAAAAAAAAAAAGAGAAAATTAAGTTGCACTGGGAAAGTGGGGCAAAAGATGAAAACCTAAAAAAACCCTAAAATTATGCAGGTGACTGAGTGAAATCAGATAATCTAAAGACCAAAGATCACCTGTTGTTCCACATGAATAATTCTGGGAGACCCTTGATCCCCAGGGATCCTGTTCTGAACTGGCAACTAAGCTCTCCCAGTTGTTGCCCACTGATGTGAACTGATACCTGACAGGTCCACCGCCGCTGTGCCAGAGGCTGTGACTTCCCCTGGTTAATCTTGGCAGCCTTCATCATTGGCTTGCCTTGTCCCAAAACAGACATCATTTCCCTGCGTCACATTATGGTGTCTGCTCTCAGAAATCACCTCCTGCTGAACTGAAGGCCAACTCATTGACCTGCTTCTCCTGTAGGAGCTTGGTGACGTTGTTCTAGGCACAAAGTGATGAAGTCCCATTGACACTTACATTCCTGCTGCTTGGTCACATCTGAAAGTATGATTAATGTTTCTGAGGTGCCTTGGGGCACTCGCATTTTAGCCTCATATTATTCTTGATGTACATATTAATTAATCATAATCTCTCCAGAGAAATGTACTGCAGCCTAAGGAGAGCTAGGTCAGGCAGTAGAGACTAGTCCTTGGATTTCTGCTGACATCCAGGAAACTTTGAACGTTTCCTTCTCTCCAGGTTTCTGAAATCCAGTGCTGTGATGAATCTCAGTGGCTGGGCAGACCAAGTGATTCTGGATAACCAACCGATATATATCAAACATTGTTTGCAACAGATGCTTTCAGATTATTGTCCCGAATGTATTGAAGAAGGAACAGGTAAAGGAAAGAATGAGAAAATTAGTGTGCTTTTAGAGAGCAGAACACAGAGGGAGACCCTGGCTATTTTTCAGGCTCTATCATATAATAAGAAACATTCAAAACCGGGAAGTGTTGGAGGGAGATAAGGGACATGTACACAGGGGCAGTTATGTTGCAGGTGATAAATCTGCAGGAACCTGGGAGAAGCCAACCAGTCTAATCTTCTTAGGTTTATCTCAGAGAAGAGTAAAAACTGTTATGCAATGTTGAGATACACAATTCCAGTCTGTGCGAGGATGCAGATAAAAGCAACACGAAGCATCCTAGGAGCCGCTGCGGCCCAATTAAGAGAAAATACTGAACTTAATCCTGTAAAACTCTGCTCAGTGATTCTTTGCTAAGGCAGCAGAGTTCAGTGTAAACAAGTTAAATATGCAGATATAAAACTGAACTGTGTAATAAACATGGATAGAGAGCTTGCCTTCCCCTTTAATGCATGGGAAGAGAGCAGTAAATCGGCCAAGAAGCCAGGGGGGAGCAAGCAATGTGATGTTTGAACGGTATGTTCCCATTTTCCATCAAAGTCTGGATAAACCTGCGTGTGCTTATGTTAAAGACTTCAGGGACTCATGGGGAGCAGGGGCCATACAGCCCCACTGTGCTGCCCAGACCGTTTCTGAGTGGGAGTTGGTGCTGTATTTAACATCAGCCACATCATCCAGCTGCTAGGGGAGTGGAAAGGTGTCTGGTGCTGGGCCACGGCGTCTGCAGGGGTTCATAACAGTTCCAGAGAACATAAAGGGTGTAAATATCAAAGAAAGACAGCAGTTATACAGTGTGGGGCCCAGGGGTGTAGCCAGGGTAATGGTGTGGAATTAAAAGAGTGGAGATAGAGGCTGACTGTAAGGAAAAATCTTCCTAGCTAATCACCCTTTACAATGATGCCCTTTTCAGATGGGAAGAGCTATTGAAACAGGGCAAACTAATTCTTCCTTCAAGAGTTTCTCAAGTTCGTTAGGGGCTGCTGGAGGACTGGGTGTGGGTTACTGCTGCGTGTAATTCTGCTGATGGAGTGGAGCTACAGAGAAGAATAATCACCAGATGCAAGCCATAAAACACGTGTGGGAACAACCCCAATATTTCTGCCGTGTCGGGCTTGACCTCACTGGAGATCTGCTGACTCCCCCGTGTGCTGTCATTGTGTCCACACTTGTCAGTGTGGCACCCTGCAGAGATGCCTGCACGCCTTGGCACGTTGTGATGCTGTGCAGTGTCATCTGTAGGGGTGAAATGGAGTTACATTGATGGAGTCGCCTGCTTCTTGGCAGCAGTGGTTGCATGTCAAGCCATGCTGAGATACGCCGCGTTCGCTTGCTGAGCCATGCTGAGTACAGTCTAACTGCATGTAACTTATGGAATACCAGGCTGGAAAGGACCTCAGCGATCATCTGGACCAACCTTTCTTGGCAAAAGCACAGTCTAGATAAGATGGCCCAGCATCTGGTCCAGCTGAACCTTAAAATTCTCCCGTGTTGGATAATCTACCACTTCCTTGTGGAGATTATTCTGATGGCTGATTGTTCTCACTGTGAAAAAATTTCCTCTTGTGTCCAGTTGGAATGTCCCCAGGATTAACTTGTATCCACTACCCCTCATCTTTTCCACGTGACTCCTTGTAAATAGGGTTTTCATAGCCACCCTTTAAATACTGGAACAGGGTGATAAGGTCTCCCTCAAGCCTTCCTTTCTCAAGGCTGAACAATCCCAGTTGTCACAGCCTTTCCTCATATGGCAGCTTCCCAGTCCCTTGTGGCCCTTCTCTGGTCCCTCTCCAGCCTGTCCACATCTTTTGTGTGTAGCAGGTATGTTTGTACAGCAGGTATGTTTGTTCCTGCTTTCTTTCACAAAGAAAACAATCAAAAAGAGGCAACACAGCAGAGAAAATTCCACATTGCTTTGGGAAAACCAAGAAAGATAGACTTGTGGTGAGCATTCAGTCTGAGGGGGCTAATTCCCTACAAAAGCATGCATTCTTGCCATTTGAATTGTTAAAAATGTCATTTGTTATAAGTAGATATGCTATAAGGAAGTCTGTCTGCATGTGTTACTGTGCCCAGCAAAGATAATCTTATCTTACTGTATTCTGGTTTAGTTTCTGTGTTTCAGAGCTCCCATTATGCACATCTCTGCTGGAGACCAGCGGGGTCTTCCTTCAGTACCTAACCTAATTTTCTTTAAGCCTCCCATAATTCTTCCCCAAGGAAAGGGGTATTTTACTCACTATGACACCTAACCTCATCTTCAGGAGGTCTTAAAAGCACGGCTATTAAAATGGTGTCAGTTATTGGTGTTTTCTCTGCCCCGGTGTCAGTTACCAGCATTTTCACTGCCCCGGTTCTCCCCACTGGTGATATGTCTTGTTGATGCTGGGAGTGCAAAAAACTTGAAGACTGTAATTTTTCTGAAAGAATCAAAGTGTCTTTTTCAGTAGGCAGGTAGGAGAACTGAGGCACCTTTCTCGCAGGTTGACCATGTGAACACCGTGGTTCCTCGTGCTCTTTTGTATGTGCCAACAGCTTTCAAGTTGCTCCTTTTGCACCTAAGAGACAGTGTTTCTGAGCACACGTTCCTGTTCTTTGGGTGGAAATCTCAAGTTCCAGCAGTGGGGACATCTTCTGCATGTTGTGTAAAGCCATGCAGCTTCTGCCCACTGGGCAATAAGGCTTTTTTCCTTAGTTGCATTGTTTTCACTCTGAGATGTTCAGGTGCAGCCATAATAATTTTCTCTGGATGAGTAAGAAGGATTTGTGTGGGAAACTTCAACTCAGAGGTGTTCATGAAGGGCTGCCCAGCTGGCAGTGCACCACAGCATCCCACTCACATTCCTTGTTTTAACAAGAGCGTGTCGTGCTCCAGAGCCCTCTGTCCCACACATGAGGAATCCAGGCAGGAACAGAGATAAATAAATGCCATAGTTTGGGTTGCTTATTTTTAATGACCTGGATTTTGCTGACTCTCACAGTGATAAAACTGGTTTGGTTCCACTGGTGTCCAGAATTTGCTTGAGTTAGAAAGTCAGGCATTGTCCTTGAGAAGCATTGTTCGCAGTATTTAGAAGGGGAACATGTTACTGCAGGCTTCTGTTTTCCTCCAATTTGTAGTGTCTTCTG
Organism: Todiramphus chloris collaris; assembly: GCA_025345505.1. NCBI lineage: Eukaryota > Metazoa > Chordata > Aves > Coraciiformes > Alcedinidae > Todiramphus > Todiramphus chloris. The sequence goes on from JANVCC010000022.1 coordinate 36,578,796, forward strand.
GGTTTATTAAGAAAAATGTTTCCATGTCTAAATATACACAAGCACAAATACCATTGTTATTCAGTTGATTGTGTTTTGGTTTGGTTTTTTTCATCTCCACAGTGCACAAGAGGGAATTTGTTTGGCACTTTTCCTCCCTAACAATTTTTGTTGATATAATAGAAGGTAACAGAAGGCAGCCAGATTATTCCATTATAGCATCTGAAAAAAAAAAACCCCAAAAAACAATCCAACAAGCCAACCCAGACTATCATTTGTACCAAATGCAGTGGATTTTTCAGTGATCTCTACCCAGAGTGTATTTCTCTATACCCATCTGAAACACTGTGCTGTATGTCCGTCCTTCACAGTCTAGCCCTATCCACATTTGGTGATTAAAATTTTTATTTGCAACCTGTCTGATGTCTGTAAGGATAAATACTGAGAGGAATTTAATGCTGTGCTTAAGTATTTTTAAATGCAACTTTGAGTGAGCAATTACTTTCTTTGCTGTCTGTTGTTCGTCTCTAAGTTATTTATCAGTCTAAATGAAAAGGCGGTGAGATGTGGATTGTTTCCCAATTCAGCATACGTGGGCAGGGAGGATTTGTGTGCATAGGGTCTGTTGGCTCAGCAGGGCAAAAGCAACTGTAGAAATGTGTGTGTCTGGACCCTACACACTGGTGTGCAGCTGCACCGGGGGAGAGGCTTTGCTACAAAGCGGATGGAGCTTGACTCTTGACACCTCCATCTAACGCTGAAAGCAAAGATCTCCAGAAGTGATGCTGGAAAATAAGCCGAAAATAACCGTGGGAGCCTTGTCTGGTTTTCTTGTGTAGAGCAAATGATGGCACTAATGTCAATATTAAACTCTCAGTTGATGGGTGTAAAAGTGTTAGCCTATTAAGCATTGCTTCTCTTTTGAGTATTCTGATCTATTGCACGTGTCTCACCTAATCAGAAGTTCTTACAGGACAGGAAGAATTTAGGAGGAAATTCTTCACTGAGAGAGTGGTTAGGCACTGGAACAGGCTGCCCAGGGAGGTGATGGAGTCACCATCCCTGGAGGTGTTTAAAGAACCATCAGATGTGGAGCTTGAGGATATGGTGTAGTGGTTAGAGAAATGCTAGGACAAAGGTTGGACTTGATGACCCTGGAGGTCCTTTCCAACCGTAGTGATGCTATGATTCTATTCTATGATTCTATGACTCAACCAAACCACAGAGGAACAACAGAAGTAATGCTCAGCAGGGCTCCTTGTACTCCCTGTGGCAAAGTAACTTTGGCGTTGCCTCACCACACATCTCTGTCCTGCCTCAGCCTGGTTTTGACTTGTGTTGTACTTCATCGAGTGTTTGTAAAACAGAGTGAGTGTCTTCCTCTGGTATTTTCATTTGTCTTTTCCTTGCCTTTACCACTTTCTGTGTTACTGACAGTATTCCTTGTTACCATATTTCTTCATTTCTTCTCTTTTCTTCTTTACACTGAAATGGATTTCCCTACAGTGAATATTTACCCTTCTTTGCTCACACGCAATTACAGTGGTTCTCTCTGTTTTCTTTCCTTTCACTCTCCTGTCAATCAACTCATATTTATTCATAGCGATGTCCATGCACACATGCATATACTTGTCCATCTGCCAGGTACCACACACTGACCTGCAGGAGGGACAGGGATGCATTGCTAAGCGAGAGGTGCTAGTAATGAAAACCAGCAGGAACAGTTGGCTGAGAAGAAAACCAAAGACCTTGAAACCTCTACCCAGAGGTGGGAGGGTCCAACTTGCATCTCCAAGTGTGCCATCTCTTTTACCCGCTCCAGAGTTACAGCTGAGAAATGGCAGAGGTCACTGATGGACAGATGCAGCCAAGACAGTATTTGCTTTATTTAAATAATTGGGTTTTTTGTTTTCCTCCTCTATCCTGCATGCTACTGGCAACAGCATGACCTAGATAAAAACTGTGTTCTCTCTGCTCAATTCTAGCACCTCTCTTGGATAGGATTTAGTATGTAGAGCTGAGGCAGTAAATAAAATATTGTCATCTTTGTGGGATCAACGATTATGGGATGACACATGGACTGGCTGAACTCCAGTGCACTTCTGATCTATAATGTGGAAGTATTTTTTTGACAACCTCTCAAAATGCATGTAAAATCCACCCAGGCATCCCTTCAACTTTAACATACAATTTATATTTAAAGTATTTAGTATGGGTTAATAAATGTGCTCACTTAATGATTAATACGTGATTTAGAAGTCTCTTGTGGAGTTCCTCATTCAGAGAGCCTAAGACCAAACATGGACCATGGTGATGATGGCCAGTTTTGGCCCCTTGTATCAGCTACCCACCTAACTGTCGAGTTGGAGCAGGTTTGTAGAAAGGTATCCCACCTTGGTGCATGCTTTGACTGAAGAAGGATTTACCCTGGATAAGTTGATCCAGTAATTAATTTCCTTAAGACTTAAAATTCCCTCTTTTTCATAATTTGAATATGAATTTAACTACAGCTCTCAGCCTTGGGTGCATGATTTTTGCCTGCTAGCTTAAAAAGAGCCCTCTCTGTATATTCCTCAAAATGATCGAGTCTCCTCTTCCCCACTTCTCACCTGAACCAAAGGTAGATTTCTTTATTTTGTTCCTTTGGGGCAAGTTTTCCAGACCTAGAATTATTCTCCTGGGTTTTCTTTAAACTCTCTGTCATTATCAATGTTACTTTTACAATGAGGAGCTGGGACTGTAGGCAGTGTTATAACAGTGCTGTTAATATTTAATATAATGGTAATTCCACCACCCTATTCCTGTGTGAGGTATAAGAGAGTCCCTGGTTTCCAAACTGCAGGCTGGCAGTCTGTGATTTATTCAAGGCAGCAGTGAATTAGCCAGCACAGAGCTCAGTGATGCTGCAGATAGATGGTTTCAGGCTGCTGGAAGATCTCTTTAAAGCTCTCTCAGGTGTCTGTCTGCTGCTCTGCATCTGGTATGATACAGTAGAGTTATTTCTTTTTTATGACTCAGAATTGATATTTTATCTGACAGCGATACCATGCTTCATTGACAGACCTGCCATTGTATGGATTGTCACTAATTATTCTGGTGTTTTAAATGTTTACCTGTAAAGCAACAGTGGAAATGCCTCCTCTCACCTTGGCAGTTTGATTCCAGTCTTACTAATCTTACTGTCTTCTGATGGCCCTTGGTTCCAATCCTTCAAATTTTACATAAAGTCGGGTGCACGCATCTTCTGGACATGCATCCCAAGCTGAATCCATGTCATAGCTGAACTGATACTTTAGCTAGTTTTTCAAACTCTAGCTATCTCTTGTTCTTTTGCAGTATGATTGAATCATATCTCCTTTATGGCTCTCTACAATTGCTGAATTCAGGGTAGAGGTACCACTACCGGGCTGGTTGTCTCTCATCCCGTGTTCACGCTGTTGGCTGGTTGCTCTCTCATCACCATAGTTCTGTACTTCTCTTCCAACCTATTTTTTCAGTCCATTTTTCCAATTCATAAAGCCCATTTTGAATTCTTTTCCTGTCCTCTCATTGCCTTATCGTCCCTCTCACCCTGGCAGCATCCGCAGAGTTGTTAAGAATAATTTTCAGTCCATCAGGCCCAAATTAATAAAAACAGGGAATGTGACTGGTTACAGAACATAAAGCTCTGCAGAGCCACACGTGAGGTTTCTTTCCCATTTTCCATATCAACTGCTCAGAGTAGGATATTTCCAGCATTGTACTCAACGAGTATTAGATTCATCCAGCCCACGTTTCCTTAGCTCCACAGGCAGTGTGAAAGGCTTACCAAAGTCAACATATTACCTGCCATTTCATCCCTATGCACAGCATCTGTTACCCTGTTACCAAAGAACATCAGAATGATTTCACACCGTTTATTCTTGACAAACCCGTGCTGCCTGCTACTCATCTCACTTGTTATTTTCTGCTGCTTATAGATAACGTCAGTAGGAGAATATTTTTCCAAGAATAAAAGTTTATCTGACTGTTACAGAGTTCACTGGGGTTTTTTTTTCCCCCCTTTCTTTCTCCACCTCTCTCTCATTGCTTCTTCTGAAGGTTGCTGGGCAGTCTTGTCTGCTTCATTCCGAAATAACCCCGTTGACCCAGAAGTAATCTCAAGCACTTCTTTAAGTTTGCCCTCCTTGTTGGTCAAACTTTCTGAGCTAGTGCATATCATAAAAAGTTTTTCTCGCCGTTCTTTCCCTTCACCCTCTTGGTGATCTTTCATTCCCTACCGGTCCCTCTATTGTAAACTGACTGTTTGTAGTGCTGGGCTTTCTCTGTGTGGTTCCTGTGATGGGCAACGGTGTTTCCCTTTTCTTTATTTCTTCGACTTTTCAGTTCCTTTCACATCTGCCATTCAACTTCAGTTTCTTGTCTCTACCTTTTAATTTTCCTCTCTTTCTAATCTGCTATGGGCTGTTTGAGTTAATACTTTCTTTTAGACAGTTTGCATGATCTTTAAATTACTGTGCCCTCTAATTTATATCGCACTCTATTTGCCCTGTTGCATTATTTAATGCTCTAAAAGGTTTCAGGTAGAGTGGTTTGTGTGTACAACGCACTGCAAAGCACAGCTGTGTTGTGTAGCCTCCGCGTGCATTTATTTTCTCCTTTTACTTAGTGTTTTGGGAAACAGCCTTTTTCACTCCATTATTTCCGGAGTCGTGGATGCGTGAAGGTGGTGCTGCAGGCAGCGGCGGAGGTGTGAGAACTGCTGAATCACCCATGCCCTGACAGTAACCTTCCTGAATGCTGCAGTGGCACGGAGCAGGACTTGGTGCACCGGTGGTGGTTATTATGGGGTACATTACCCACTGGTACATGAACAAAGGAGGAGTTCTGTTTTCTGCTAGAGTTCCAATAGTCAAACACCCATAAGTTACTTTAAGCAGAAAGAAAGCGTAACTATGTGCTAGATGCTGATGTTTGCAGAGCATGGCCACGTGTGTATGTAGGGTTCTGCAGTCATTCCTGGTCAGATTTATTCTAAAAATGTCTATTTTTTTTAATATAGCTTCTCATTCATCAGCAATATATAGAGACACTATTGATGTACATTTTAAATAAGTACTGCAGCAAAAATTCACCATGATTAATACTTCTTTTTTTTTTTCCTAAATTTTAGTGCTGTACCTAGAAATGTTCAGATGTACCTTGCTTGCTGCAGCATGACCCAAACAGTGGAAGTCAGTAGAAGACTTCCCACTGATTCGTGAGCGTTTGTACAGATCCTTGTAAAGCATTTCACCTCAAAGTGCGGGCAAATAATAGAAATGTAGGAATCTGAAAATATGTTATTACCTGCTCTGAAAGAAAGGAATGGAAATGCAGAAGAAAGATACCCAGACCTACAGAGACATCAGCTACCTCACAAGGTAGTGGCTCACAAGCACTTCTCTCTTATCTTTTGGCTCAGGGGATGGTATACGTGCACTCTGATGTTTGAAGTAGGTTGGGTAGAATTTAACTTTTGGCTCAAGGGAGCCTTTAGTTTATTAAATATGGATGTTCTTGCTGGGGAGCAGTCACAGGTGGAAGCACGATTTCTCTCTGTAGCACATCACTTTTCTTAAATGTACACATTTGGGAAAGAAAACTTGGCTTGTCTGTGCCTAAATCTTTTCTGTCTGGATCTGCCTCTGAGAAATACCAATAAAACCTGTCAGATCGTAACAGTTGCAGGATTTCTAAGTGTGTGATGGTGTGATTGAAGCTGCCTTCAAATCTGTGAATTCAGCTGCCTTGTCACAAGGCTGGCCTCTGAGCAGCACTGCTAGGAGATCTGCATTACCTGTAATTATACAGAGAAAATCGCTCAAGTTAATGCCGCGTCTGAACGCAGCACTAACATCTGCCCGTCTTGGCAATAAGACAGCTACCACAAATACACGATGCAAGAGGCTGTCAGATATCCTGGCCTATGCAGTAACTTGCTCGTCTAAGAAAAAAAAAAAAACCCAGCTCCAGTTCCTAATCAGGCTGTGGGTGATCTTTCCAAGCTCTGAAGCTATGGGATCTATCACTCATCCATCAGCATCTGTCCCGCTCTTCCTGTGAGCATTCGTTTCTGTCTGGTTGCTGCTGAGGAGGAATCAGACCTGCTGCTGGGTGGACTGTGGGGGAGAGTGACAGTCTCATCCTAATGAAGCAGTCAGGTTTATGAGCTGGTTTGCATTTCTGCTTCTGCTTTTGCAGGACCTCAGAGCTGTTTCTTGCTGTGACTGCAGGAAGCCTTGGGAGCGGTTCACAGTTCTCTCTGCTTCCGGCCTTCAGTGTGGTCTTATATAAGTGTGTTTCAGAAAACATAACTTTCAGCTGCCTGACACTTCCCAGTCTCTTCTATTGCTTGTCTATAGAGCTATCAATCAAATTGTTCTTGTTGGCTAACCCGTTTAAACCCCGCGTGGAAAAATTGTTAGTCCAGGATCACACGATGTAAGGACAAACGTGTTACTGCAGTGCCAAGTTAATTCATTCATGGAAATAAAGTGATAGAGTATCAATGTAAAGTTTTTAGGCCTCGAAGTGATTTAAAATCTCTTAAAAGAAAGACTAGGGCTGAAACTTTGTCTCCGAGGCATCGTTTTTAACTCAGCAGTAAGCTCTGATGGTCTTTTCTTTAAATTGCCTATTGTACAGATGCCTACAAAGAAAGTGCTTCTGTGGGACTGTTTGTGTTTAGTACTGGCATTTATTTCATTTCATGTGACAGATGACTTGGCTTCTGGATCTAGTAATCACTTGCTCATATCCCACCAGGGCAGGTTTTTGACCTCCTGAAATGCTGTGGTTTGCTTTGGGAACGCAAGCTGGCTGGGCAGAGGACCACGGCGGTCGCAGGTCCCCCCTAAGCCGGGATGGCTTCTGGCACATGTCTGCGTGGGGCTTCGTTTGGCATTTCAATCAGGAGAGAGGAGCGGGAGCGCTGGGCTGCCCGGGCTCTGTTAGCAAAAGCTGCTGTGGGTGTTGTGTGTGCTCTTTCAGCGAGGCTGCCTGCGGGCTGCAGCACCGTTTGCTACGGACTTCAATAGTGCAGCTCCTGCACCGGTGGTGGACTCCTGGAGATCTCGGTGTCAGCCGTCCCCTGTCTGTAGGAGATGCCTGCGCTGTATGCCCCTGTTGTTGGGATTTTTATCATTTAATTATTTTTTCCAGAAAGAAATCTACTTAGGAGTTGCTGCTGGTGTTGGTGGAGATCAGGTCCCACCTGATAAAGGGCAGCTGGCTGTGTGCCCCCTGGCATGCCCGCCGCGTGTCACCTGCAGGCTTCGCTAAAGACAGTGCCACCCAATTAAGATTTAAATGTCTGAAAGCCTTTCATATCTGCTGTGATTGATAGTCTGTAATTGTGGGGTTTCCTACCAGATTTCAGGTTAAGCTTCATAGATTTGGGTTTTTCTCTTTTTTTTTTTTTTTTATTATCCTAAGGCTTTGAGCATCAGACCTGCTGATGAAAACCAGCGGATTGCTGGATGAAGCTGAGTGAACTCTGCTTTATTCTTCAGCATAGTCGTGCTTTTCACTCACAAATAAATGCCTGATTTTTGCTTGAGGGACTTTTTTTTTTTTTTAAATGGGGAGATTTGAAGAATTGAATGCAGCCTTACATTATGGCAGTTTTATTTCAAGCAGATTTTCTGCTTTTTTTTTTTTTTTGTCTTCGCAATATTATCATACGGCAGCTAAACTAATGAATATATAATTTTCTTTCCTTTCTGCTTGTCATGCCCTGCTAACATGGACATCTACAAAGGCTCAGGTTGGTGTTGCAATGTGTCTTCATCTTATCTTACTGTTCTCATTTACTACAAAGGGTCTTCAATGTTGTTCTTAATCAGCTTTTTTTCCCTTCCTCTCTTTAAAATTGGATCCAACATTATAACAGCGTGATACATTCATCCAGAGAGGTGCCACATTTGTTTGTTACCCCTGAAACTATCCTTCAGCTGCAGCAAAATGTGCTGTTTCAAAAACACTGGACATCGATTTATTTATATCTACTTAAATTTGCCATGCTTGCCTAGCTTTGTGACAGGGAGACAGCAGAAGCTACAGCACCTACAGCTTCTGGAATCATCAAAAATGCACCAAAACTCTCACTGGAGAGCTTCTGCCTTTCTTTAAACACCCATATTTGACAACATAGTGAAATGACATTTGTTATTATCTCATCTAGATTCAATAGTTCCCTGATAGTGAAGAAAAATAAATTAAAAAAAAGTAAAATAAAAAGCAGAGCCACAAGAACTGGACATTTTTGAGTGTATTTGCATATCCTCCATTCATACTTTAACAACTCCGTTTTTTTATGTGTAACTCTGAGACTTAATTGTCTTACCTGAGTATTTCAGGTAGAAATAAATACCGAGTATCTACTTGATATCTACAGAATTATAGTGGGTGCTGTGTTCTGCTCCTCAAAGGCTGTAGTGACAGTACAAGCTTGAGTTAGAACCAGGGAGGAGGGTTCGAGGCCAGGAACTGTGTGTTCTCCCTTACTTTATCACGTGGAGTGATGCCAGCTTCTTCCTTTAATCTCCAGGAAGGAGCACTCGTGCTTTACCATCTTACAGCTTCATGGTTTTAATGCCTGCACCAGTCTTACATAAAATAAAACCAATTATCACTAGTAAATATGAATTAATAAACCTTGCTGAGCAACATGTTAGTTCTGTACGTGTGATCTGTGGTGACGGGGGTTCGACAGAGCTCACTTCAATTAACTTTTTAAACAAGGCATTTTCCACTCGTTGCACTTAAGAATTTGAAATACAGCGGTGTCTATCTTTGCATATTTAATCATCCATTAGAACAAAATAAGGGATTTACTAGGAGCATTTTGCAAGTCCAGGAAAAGCCTAGGTAAAGTAAAAGCATCTAAAGGCCATGGTGAGGGAAAGCAAGAATATTCTGCTTCTTTCCTAGTATCTCCTCTTTTCCTCATTTTACAGCTAGAATTTTACAGTGCTGCTTTTTTTTTTTTGATGGCTTCATCCTGAAATGTCTTCATCTGAACTTTTCAGTATCTGATTTTAAGCTGAGATGTCATCCAGTTAGTGCAAGAAATAGGGCATTTCCAGATTCATCCCCCCACTCCCTGAGGGCTCCTTCGCCAGCCTCTAATAAATCACTCAATTCTTCATCCTCAATTTTCTCATGTGTAAATTAGGATTAAAGTTGAGCGGTTTTGAGGGTCAGGCTATAAATAGATAATCAAGAGCTGGGGAAACGTCAGAGGATGGATAATTGTTTTTACCCTCTCTACTCAGTGAAAATCATTTTTCAGCAGTGTTTTTGGAGGCCATCACCAGGTCTAGTCCCTTAGAGTGATGGGGAAGGGTTTGTTTCAGTAGGAGCTTCCACACTGCCCGCAGGGCAGAGCCTGGGAATTGGTTATGTCTTTCTGTTTATGTAACTATTGCCCTGACTCTTCATTCATATTTTGTACTTAGAATAAAATTGACCCCATCCTTTTGCTAGACACAAAGTTTTAGGCAGGTCTGGGTTTTCTATAAACTTAGTTCAATGCCACTGAAGGCATTTTATAACCTTAGCAGAACTCTTAATTGATTTTCTTTTTTTGGTACCATGAAGGAGGTAAAAAACACTACTCCTTTGATTCGAGTATAAATGAAAACTAAAACTGCTGAATTTGCTTTGTGAATATTTGTGCAGGAATCTGCTAGAGGCATAAAAAATTCAGGAATTCTGGTATTTCAGAATTCTTACCGCATGTTGGTCTATTCAAACTTTTGTGCTGTAAACCATTCTTGAGTGATATTTTCTAAATTTTGGTGGCTATTTGCAGCATCCAGGTGCCTAAAGAAAAGTATTCATCAGTGAAACAGCTGCTTTTCAAATTCCAGATTGCTTGAAAATGAATTGTTCGGTCAGTTTTGATACTGGTGAGCGGTTAGCATATTTCTGGTGATTGTGATCAATATATAAGCTAGCATGAAATAAAATCAATTTTATTTTAAAGAGAACTATTTAATGTTGAAATTTTAATGAGGTCTTTTCTGTGATGTAGTGTTTGTTAATGTGCAAGTACTTGTCCTTCGGATGTGCAGTTAATTCAGTAAAGCTTTTAAATGCCTGCTTAGATCTGCCAGATCAAACATGCACTTAAGTAATTAACAAAGTGAGTACTCCATTTTGAATTAAGTTTTAAAGAATTAAATAAAAGAAACTCTTTATTAGAAATTATCTGTTTTGGATTAAATGGAATGCCAAGGCATTACTAGAGAATTATAAAAATTATTCTGTTGATATATGGGGCACCTTATAACCAAAAAAAAAGAGATTTGGATGAACTAGATGGAGTCTAGTCAAATTTGCAGGTAAGTGGAGTGGATGGACATCTTGGAGCTGCATTTCCCACCATGCTCCAGATCCATTCATATGGGGCTGGTTGCAAGTGGTGCAGTTTTCACAGAGTAAGAGGAGGAGAGGGCCACTTTTGCATGGTTATATCCCACCGCTGCCTCCTCGCAGCCTGGATAAGCAGAAATATTAAATGTAAGCAAATTGCTGCCAGTCTCAGTTAAGAGTGTTTTTAACATCTGCACTTGAATTTCCTTACCAGCAAGTGTCTTCGCAAACCAGAGCAAATCAACTCTCTTTGCTATTTGAGATCTTTAGTGTTATCCATGATGGTCTCCATAGTTTAATAGTAGGCTGTTATTTCTTCAGTTGTGGCTGTTTCATTGTGTTAGGTCTAATGTAACCTTGGTGTAAGAGCAGTGATGTGAAATGAACTTACGCTAGCAAAGTATTTAGCCCATTTTTATTAGAAATGAATAGCACAGAGGTTGTCCTCAGGGTTTCAGGCAACTGCTACAGTGATCAGTTTGGTTGTTCTAATATAATAAGCAGGTATTGACTTTAGTTGAGGTGAACACCAAGATTTACTGTCTTCAAAGCTAAAATATCGACTGAGGGAAAACCAGAGTCAATATTTATCTTGAGGGACAATAAATCTGGATGTTCACTGAAATATGAAGTCACTGCGATTTTCAGAAGCATTGAACCTTGTTCTTTCTAGTTTACTCTGTAGGTGGTCATCAGAAAAGCTACCTGAAGTATAGGTATGAATTTCTTTTAGTGAGTCACATCAGTTGAGCAAGTGCCCATGTTTCTACATGTCTTTTGCAAGGTCACCTACATTTAAATAAGTAAGTTACAGAACATTATAAATCACACCAAAGCTCTCTGGTGGTTAGATATTTGGACTCTTCATTAAAATGCAGTTGTTATCTGTTAAAAGAGAAAATAAATAGATTTACGTTTGTGTATCTTCTTGAAGTAACTGTCAATGTCAAGATACTTCAGTGAGGACTTGGGGTTTGCATTTGTGTGAATGGCTACTGGCTTTTTCTATTAGGGCAAGCCTATAGCAGTTTGTCTCTTAAAAAGTAGCTTCTGTACATCTTCCCTTTAATTTATTTAGAACTGTGCCCATGAACTTGATGTTAGGATTCAGTTGTTAATGTATTCCAGGTGAGTTGTGACTCCAAAGAGTGACACTGTGGTCCTGTGAAAGTCAGCAACAAAACTCCTATTGACTTCATGCAATCATCAGTTCACCCCTTGGGTCGTTGAGCCCAAAACCCAGCATGCTGATATGAATAAAAATTCAGGAAAGCAGTTACTTTGCTAAAATGTAAGAAGTATTTTGGTTGTTTTTAGTTCTTGAAAGAGTTAAAGGTGAGGCACTGAGGGATGGAGCCAGGCTGGTCCCCTGGGTGCTGAGCTCTGCAGCTCTGCACAGGTCAGGTGTCTGCAGCTTCCAGCATCTTTCTACCCTCTGAGCCGTGCAGAACAACACACCCCAGTGCATGGACTTCATTTAGTTTCTGTCCTTCCAGAGATGGACTGTGGTAGTGTAGCTCCATGCCTGATGTCGGAAGGGTTTTGTAAATGCACTGTCACAGTGGCTTTGCACAAACTTGGGGAAGGGTGAGCATTAAGTGGCTTGTTTTCCAAAGAAATGTTGTCTTTGTACTTGGGAAGAGAAATGGCATAGCTGGACAAGAAACTTCTCAATCTGCAGCACAGGTAGCAGCTGGCAGATGTGATGTGGGCCAGGATGCTGAAAGTGTGTCTAATTTGAAGTTTGGATGCGCTCTGTGTTGCAGCTGTGGATCCATGGGAGCACATCCCAACCCTTTCCAGTCTCAGGCACTTTGAGTCCTGGGTTAGGTGAGGAACGAGGGCACTGTGTCCGGTCCCAGCTTCTGTTCCTGTTTAAGAAAGGGTGCTCCCATGGGCCCAGGAGGTGAGAAGTGACCCTAGGTTCCCCTAGTTGGTGGGGCCCCAAAGAACAGGAAGGATTAGCCAAAGTCCTTTGAAAATGCAAAATCAAGAACATCACCTGTTTGACCTCCTTAAGTACCACAGCTGTTAGCAAAAGATAGGAATGAAAGGCTTTAAGGCTTGTTGGTTGATGTCTTTTTCAAACACAAAAAAACAGAGGAGCTGGAAGGGATTGAAAAGAAATGATGGCAAGGCAGGAGAGGGAAACAGGAGGAAACTGTTGTCCTGTGGTGGAATGGAACACATGCCACATCACTGTGGTTTTTAAATGCAAAGATAGAGACAGAAATTATATTTCCACCTTCTGAAACACGTAGCCGCAGTTTCACCAGTGGAAATCTTGCATCTCTTTGAGACTCCTGTTTGAAAGCATTACAGAGCCTCCTGATACACGTTGTAACTTGCTCTGAAGGAATCTGCCCCTCCCAGTGATGCATGGTGATTATTTACACCTTCCTGGTGTCTCAAAGGTACTACTGGATGTGGGATTGCTCGGCACCGACACAGCCAAGGAGAGAGGTCGTTCAGGGATGGGACATGCAGTGCTGTCAGCACAATAAATTATATTTAATATCATTTTAACCTGGGAATCCTGACCAAATTGCAAATACAGAATGGGTCAGCATCGGACTGCCTGGGTGTTGAGGATCATGGGGCTGGTGCTGTGTGCCCTCCCTCCTCCAGTGCAGAGCCAGGTGTCCGTTGGTCCGAGGAGAGCTGATGGGGCTTCACGTGTCATCATACCAGCTTGACACAATTAGACAGCGGAATACAAATGCTCTATTAATAGCTTTAGTATTGCGATCCTGCCCGCTCTTGGAAGAGCTCATTTGAAGTATCACTTCCCATCACATGTCTTTGTGTCACTTCATACGAGATCTCTGTTTTGTCCTCACACATTTCCTTGGACAGATTTCACATGACATCCCATCCCTGCCCAAACCCTGCTGGGTTTCTTACACAGAAACCCTCGGGAAGTTTTGATCACCAAATCACAGTTGTGGTACATTTATGGTGTTAGGCCTCTGCTGTCTGCAGGTGGGCTTTGCTTGTTCAGAGAGGTCTGAAGTTTAATCAAGAGCAATAAAAGGTCCCTGAGACGAATCGGGATTTCCCAGCTCTTGGTCTTGCCCAAGCAAAGAGCAGCGGCTGCTTGACAGGCAGTGGGGTGAGTGCTGGAAGGCTGGCAGTGCTCGCGTTGTGACCTGCAGGATTCCCAGCAATATCCTCTAACCCTGAGGAAAGGTTATTAATTAGAGCAAGGAAAAGAATCTTGAGTCCCTAAAGCTGCTGTTTGTGCTGCGGCTGCGCCCGCTGTCCCACCATGCTTGTGTAGGGGCTCAGGCAGCACCTTCACTGTCACCTCCCAGTCCTTCCCATCATCATCCTTATCTCTAAAGGTATAAAGAGCAGGAACAAGCATCCACCCAGCTCTTAATAAACTTGTGAATAAATAATTTTTACCTCCCTTAACACTGCCCATTGAGACGTCTTCTCCCCAGTCTGCAGGGTCCCTGCCCACCAGCAGCCAGTTCTCGGGAACTTCGCTGGTTTTCTCTCTTGGTTTCGCCTCCCCTCTGCGCCGAGGGAAACTCTGATGACACCTGAAGCACTTGCGTTTCCCTCTTCAACTAATCGTCTCCTGCAGAGGACAGTATGTTTTGTCAGACAACATAGGCAGAGTGTAGTTTTCTCCTCCCTCCCCCCCGCCGTGGAACAGGGAGACCCATAAATACTCCCTGTCTCTACATCCACCTACATCCTGGGGAACGTGCCGGCTTCGTGGCGCATAAAGAGGGATTGTTATTGTTCCCGGCGTGCGCAGGGAAACATCTGCAGGAGTCAGGAACTCTCTCAAGGTGACAGGCTGGCTGGGGCAGGACGGGGGCTCCATGCCGGGATCGGAGTGCTGCCGTGTCCCCCCCGTGCCTGTCCCCTCCCCGCTTGCTGATGCTGAGCACGGGTCCTGCTCGGTGGGGGCTTTCTGCTCTTTGCTGTTGTGGACACCAGTGAATGTTAATGAACACGGTTGCACTGCTGATAAGGGGCACTTGTGGTGCTGCTGGCTCAGTCTGGGAAAATGTAGCCTCTGTCTGTGCTTTGTACCATATATAGATACCGATTGTCCTGGTTTCACCTGGTTCAGAGTTAATTTTCTACCCAGTAGCTGGTACAGGGATGATGGTTTAGTTCTTGCTGAGCAGTGTTCGTACCAAGTCAAGGGGTTTTCAGCTTCTCATACTGACCTGCCAGCGAGGAGGCTGGAGGGGCACAAGAAGTTGCAAGGGGACACAAGCAGGACAGCTGACCCAAACTGGCCAAATGGATATGCTGTAACATATGATGTAATGCCCAGCACATAAACTGGGGGAACTTGGCCAGGGAAGAGCAGATCACTGCTCAGGGACTGGGTGAGCATCAGTCAGTGGGTGGTGAGTAACTGCATTGTGCATCACTTGTCTTTCTTGGGTTTTATTTCACTCTCTTTTTTTTGTTATCTTCCTTTTTATTACAATTATTACCATTGGTTTTTATTTTATTTCAATTATTAAACTGTTCTTATCTCAACCCATGAGTTTTACTTAATTTTTCTGATTCTTCACCCAATCCCACCAAGAGTGGGGGGGAATGAGTGAGCAGCTGCACGGTCCTTAGTTGCTGGCTGGAGTTAAACTATACCTCCATAACATATAGTTAGGCCAAATACCTCCTCCTCGGGTGGATTCACCCACACTGAGTGGCTGAGGTACACTGTTACCTTTCAAAGACCTTCGTGCAGGCCTAGTGGGTAGACCTCCAGAAGGCTGCAGGGTGACTTCACTTGCTTGTGCAAGAAGGTTGTCCCACCAGACGTTATCACTGTGTGTGTTTCATCCCTGGCATAGCAGTCTTCATAAATTTTACATGTTCTGTCATGTTACTTGTGCACAGACTGTGAAAAAGGATTTGTGCTTAATAATCTGTAGGGAAAAAAATGGTCCTAACTGTGTTACTTTCTTTACCCCCCACGCCGTTCCTCTCCCTTTTCCCCTTCCTCTGCATGAAATGTGATGCTCTAACTAGTTCATGCTGGGCTTGCCCACACCACTCCCAATTTCTGCTCCTCATTCCTTTCTTTTCTCCACATATTTTGCACTTTTCAGCTTCTCTTACTCTTTCCTCTCTGCTAAACCCATGCACAACCTATAGAAAGACCCACAATTAAAATTAGTTCCTGACTTTTTTTGATCCTGAGGGGTTTTCTTTAGCAAGTTATCTTCTTTTCATTTGATAAGATCATTTTCTGATGGGGCACCAGTTTTGTTTCCAGACTGGTACCTCAACCTCCTCTTCCCCCCCACCTCCAAAACGTTGCAAATATGGTTCTGTATTGTTGTGGTCACAACGTGCATAGTCGTAATCTGCTATTTTAAAATGAAGCTATAAATTATCAAAACAGTGACTGATATTTTTTTGGGGGGTGGAGAGGGGGTAGTTGGAAGGCAAGCTATTGATTTACAGTTAGTTTCATGGTGAGAACTGAATGACTCCACAGCAGCAAGTCTAAGGAGATTGTGGTGTGTGGAAGAAGAAATTTTAGGTGTGTTGTACTTCTCCAGGGCAGCTCATTGTGCTGAGCAACAGAGAACACCGTATCTTCAAATCAGCATCTGCAGACAAACCGGATTCAAAATAAATAACTTTAATTCATTACTGTAATAGAACTGTTGATGCATTCATTTGTTTAAACCCAAAATCCTGCTAAGGTACTATATCTCGGTGTGCTGCTGCTTGCAACCTGAATATCCAGAATCTTTTAAAACCATTTATCAAGCTTTTGGCTTTATTTTTCTCTCTACATAGATACCATAGTTCAGGTGAATACACGGTCAGGTTTGATTAGGAGGTGTGTTAGAGATAAGTCACTTGCAGGGGAAAAAAAAAGCATTTACAGTTTCTTGTGTATAAAAATGAGATTTGTAGGATGCATGAAATTTCATTCTTTTATGGTAAATGACTTACAAGGATATGTTAGAAGCAAAGGTAAATGGATGCTGATTTTAAGTTTGTGCCTTCTGAAACACAAAAGGATGCAGTACATACGGTCCCGATGAAGGACGTGTGATAGATTATAGCGAGAGCAGTCAGAGCAAATGGAATTGTAGTGAAGTTCCTCTTCTGGCTGCAGGAAATAGCTGTTATTTATCCTGTTTCCTAAGGTGCCGCGTGCATGCTACTGCTATATACTTAAAAATCCCTTGGCAAGTCAATAATGAATAAAGGAACTTAAAGCTATTACAACCCCCTTAACATAAGGAGCGCAAGCCGGGATGTTTCTCAGTGTACTCTTCCCTGGATTTGGCGGAGGCGTTGTTGCAGAGATGCTAACCTGCATAGTTTAAATGAACACTTTTGATTCTCACTCCTGGCAGGTGTACGAGGCAGTCCCATGCTACAGCGAGTGCAATCAGTATTCTTGGGTAGTAGAACCGTGGTCTCCGTGCAAAATCAGCAGCGAACAAAATTCCCTCCACTGTGGAGAAGGAATACAAACAAGGAAAGTCAGGTGAGTGAAGACAAAAGCACAGGTACTCCAGATGAAAAAGAGCTGATACCTACTTGCATAAAACTGCAGTGTGTGGCCATCTGATAATGAGTACGTTGCCGAGTCCCGCGTAGTTCCAATGAAAAGAAACATGTGTTTACGTGCAGTGGTTTACAGGCAAAGCATCTCAGAGATGCAGCCTTGTGGTACGATCAAGACGTTTTTCAGGAAGAAGACATGGTGTTTAAATTAGAATTCTTCGACCTAAATGCCATATGTACGTAAACCCCCCTGAGATGCAGAGCCTCCATATTCTGATTTGCTAACATTTTCCCCAAGTAATGGCACTGCACGCACCGGAGTGGCACTCGTTATTAGTGAATATTCATTCCCAAGGCACGTTGAAATGCTGAGTTAGTTCCCAATGTTGCTCTGTTTTGCTTGTTGTCATTTTCTCGTCGCTCATCTGTCAGCCGATCAAAGTTAAAATCCCTCCCTATGAAGTTTGAAATGTTTCTTTAAAGTAGCTATTGAAATCTGTGAGTAATAAAAGCACGTTGTGCGTGTAGCTGGTTTTGATTTGCATTAATGGGATTAATTCTGCTTTTTCACCTGCCATGCTGCATGTAGCTAACATCTTATATATAGTGTCCTATGTGGGGTTGAGCAGACCTGTTGATATCCATCCCTTCTGTAGTATGCTGATGATCCTCTAATTAAAATATCTGTTTTCTGCGTAGGTGTGTAAGTACTGCCGAGGACCACGGAGGGGAGACTGTGCCCGACACACTGTGTAGTCAGGCTGAAATCCCAGATATAACGCAGAAGTGTAGCTTGTACTGTCCCAGTGAGTGTGCAGTGTCTGACTGGGGACAGTGGAGCAAGTGTCCGCAGGTAGGCTGTGCTGCTTCTGTCTCTGTGGCAACATTCCTCACGCATTGGTCTTCTCTGTCCTTCAGGAGTTTCATGAGATAGTTATTTTCTAATGAGGTAAATTATTTTCTGAGGGAAGTTAGGCTTCATGGATCCTGCCAGCATGGTTGAATGTGGAAATACTTAGGTTTCTACAGAGACTGAGCTATAGAAAGTTAGTTAGTAAAATACACAGTTATTACTGTGATGGTTGATTCCTCTCATCCTTCCACTTGGTCTACAGGAGAGGACCCACACAAGTACAGAGAGTGAAGGGATCAATATTCTAGCTGCAGTAAGGGCTGCCTGTGTTAGGAACTATTTGCAGAGGAGAGCTGTGTGAGTGATGCACGACTGCCGTAACAACCCGCTGGTAAACCATGGTGGTGGCACTCCTCTGGACAGGTCTTAGTCCTGAGGGAGTGACAGATCTCCCTTCCCAAGAGACATTATTTCTGTCCAGCATCATCTCCTCCTCCAAACCTTCAGGGAAGATTTGAGGCATCAGCAAGAGAAGAGCATGGCAGCAAGATGCCTGATCAATTTGTTATGTCACGAAATACTCAAAACTTTGTGAATTATGAAGGGAGTCAACGCACTGCCAAATGCTCTGTGTTTTTCTAAGTCTGCAAGATGGAAAGAAGCTGCAAATTCTGTCTTGTGAGAACTCTCTGTCCTCAAAGCATGTGATGTCAAACCGATTGTTTCTCTCTGATCCGTGTTGAAATAAGTGCCAGGTTTAATCTCAAGGTTTTTTTTAATAGACTTGCTTGATGTATTTAAGTGACAAATATATATTCATTGCCCCTGTGTTAACAGGGCCATTATCAAAAGTCTGAGTGGTTATTGGACAGGTATTTATACTACTGCAGGCACAGATAATTTCCTTCCATAATATTTTGTGTAGCATATCAATATACTCGGTAAGAACATGTCAAATAAAATCTTGTGTTTCATTCCCTGCATTCGCCTCCCCCTGAGCAGCATAGCTTTGATGAAGTATAACAATACAGATGCTTGGATACCTTTCAAAGTCCCACTGTGGTTGGGCTGTTCCTTTGCCATTGACTTTTTTGGAGGTAGATTTTCTTCATTTTAGCGTGCAGTAACCGGTGCAGAGATCCTCAAGGCCACTGGGTATTTTTCAGGTGCCTTGGTAACAGTCAGTTCATCACAAAGGGCTGCCTGAAGCTTTAAGCACCCTAGTATCCTTAAAACATAGTAAGGCTTTGCTTGAAGGCTCCTCTTTTGGCAATGGTGGAGCCTCTGTAGTCCACAAAAGTGGGAGAGGGATGCCCAGATCTCGCGGGCTGCACTCCATCAGGCAGCGTAGCTCTTGGCAGTTGCAGGGCTGAGTGCCACAGTCCCTGTGTCTCCTTCTACATCCTTTTGCCATGGTTGATGTTAATTCATAAATGTGAGGGCATCTGTATGCCAATGCAATTAACCGAACAATATGTTTCACAAGCTGTTCTGCAATGCTTTGTTGTGAAACTGGGATGACTGTGAGCTGGTGGAGCATGTGTTTAAACAGTTCTGTCCAGATCCGTGGCAATAAACAGCTTGAAGTTTTATGGATAGATAAAACCCTTCCTTTGACGAGTTTACAGCAGTGCTGTCGCCCTTTTATGGCTGCACTGACTATTTGTGTTTGGGTTTGAGAGGGGACCACACAGCACAGTCCCTCCCAGGCTGCACGTGCTTAACATCTCCAAGGCAAGCACTGCAATTGCTGTAAGTGCAGGATGGCTGTACCGTGACGATGGTGCATCTCCAGTATGTGTGGGAGTACTGGTGTGATGGGGCAGGGATTGAGGGAAGAGCGGTGGCCGGGATTGAGGCATTGCCAAGCACCAGGGCAGTTAATGCAATCCTCCATCTCCTGAATCACCACTGAGCAAGGTGGTCACTGAGAATGGCCTCAAGCTGATGGACATGGTCTGCGGAGTTGCAGAGGCGACGGAGCCTACGCAGGATCATCTGTAAGGGAAGAGCTGTGTGTAGTCAGTTGAATGGCTCCACTGGTTGCAAGTGAGAGCTTGGGTCTGGGCCTTTCACGAAGACCCTCCATATAGACATCCAAACAGAGGAGTTTTCATTTGGAGCTGAATCTCATGTTAAGTCTTTTGGTCAGATCTGTGTGCCACCAGCCCTGCGACAAATGTCCTCCCATGGAGCCCAAAGCCGTATCAGTAAGTTTGTGTGCGGAGAACTTCTTGCTCATTAGGGCTCTCTGTTTAATTGTGTTTGAGGGAATTTTGTTCAAGAGTTAATATACTCACGCATGGTTTCTGATTAATGTCAAACTGGAAGTAATTGCCTGTCTTCTGCGGATGCATAAAATGCTTTTTGAATATGCACCAAAAATCCCATTTTCTAAGTATGGCTCCTTTCTCTTCTACAAGTAATCCAAAAAATTTGAAGGATCACATCATATTGCAAAGGAAAAGGAAAACCATACATCCTGGCTGCTCTTTTTCACTCGCATTTTACATTTCATATCAGAATAGTTGGCATTCGCTTAAGTCATGCCACTCTTGTGAGGCAGCTGCCAAAGAATGTTCCAGGAAATCTTCCTGTATCTCTGGTCATGTTTGGCTTGCTGGAGATAAAGGAGGATTTATGAAACTTCACAAAATTTAGTTTGTAAGAAATGAACAATCACCATTGCAGCCTCATTTTTGCCTGAGTAGCTCTTTGATTTGAGATATTTACCTAAGATTTTGGTCAGGTGAGAATTCTTTCCCAGTCGCTTTGGCATTCTGCTCATAATTTATAGCGTTGATAGTAAATTCATCTTGATAACAGAATAAGTAATTCTTATCAGCTGAATATAAAAAGGCCTTTTAGATTATCCAGTGCACCTTTTGTCAATATGTCATTGTACTCTGAATACTTTCTAAGGTATTACTTGGTTTTATCTTGTAGCAATACTCTTCCCCTGTGAATTTTCCACTTTGGGGATGGTAAATAATCTTGAATCATGTTGAAATCAATGACTCATAAAGATGGTGACTGCTTTGTCAATAGGGAGGGGTTTTTTTCTTCAATGAGTCTTTCTGTTAAAACATTTTATTTGTTCTGCCTTTTTTGGATGCATTTTGATGGAAATATTTGTTTTTCTAGGGTGGTCTTTTGTAATTTCAGATGAATTTCAGAAGAATTTCAATTCTTTTATGTGTATTTTCCAACTGAATTGCAATTTTTTGCATCTTGATTATAGTGCTATGTAACACTGCTACAGAAATTTAGATTTTAATATTTCCTTTAATGGCACTTTGTCACGACACAGAAACGCAGCTGTCTGAAATGTGGTACTTTGAGGTTACTTTTGAGTTTTTGTCTCATTACTGGATTCAAGAAACTTGTAGTTACTGATTGAAAGCTTCCCTATTATTCTCACATTCTCTCTTGCGAGAAGTAAATTCAAAACGGTTTTCCCTCTGATTGAAAACTGGTTTTTGGCTCATAAAGTTTTCTCCTTTGTCTCTAAGTTGCATCCACATAACTTAACTATCAAGGCTTTAAAGCCATTTTAAATAACAGTTTGAAGCTTCCTAGTCAGGAAAAAAAAAAAAATCATGAACAAATTAGATTGACTTGCATTTCGCTTCAGAGATTTCGTATTCGTTCCAGCTACAATAGCGTGTTCAGTCAGACATCATCACTTGATTGCTCAAAGACCCAGCTAAACAATCTGGAAACTGAAATCCTATCATCTCTGTTACATATTCAGTGATCGGATAACACGCACTACCTGCGGTGTCTCGACTTTGTATTCATCTGACTTGGAAATGTAATTAATTGACTTCAATTGAATTCATCAAAGCATTCGTAAAAAGAGTTAATATGCGAGTTGTGCTACATGTCCCTGAAATAATTACCTCAAATTTATTTTGTCATGTGGATAGCTGCCGCAGCCCCCGGAGATGATCCGAGTGGCCTCCTCCTTTGCCTCAGCTGTTGGCATTTCTAGCAGCTAATTCCAAGAGGTCTGAAATTAGTTAATTATAGGAGGTTACATGTCTAGCGAGTCAGAACAGCTGTCCCTGTTTCAGTGAGCATTTTCCTCATGGATCAATAGCGTTGTACAATGCTCGGGACTCGCAACGATTGAGTTGTTGGTCTCTTGAATCAGGTGGGGGGTGGGAGTGTAATACTGCAACAACTGATGCTATTAAAAGTGGCACCAGGCAATACAGCCACCTCTCAGGTTTTGCACTGACTTAACCGTAGGTGCGAGTCAGAGTCGTGACGGTTTGGAAATGTCAACTGGAAGAGAAACTGTGAACTCCTGTAGTTGCTGGGGCTCACCACGTGCGTTAGCAAAGGCTTCATTTTCATTAGCACCTTTATACGTAGGTTTGGTAGAGGACCTGCACTGTGGAGGGTGGATTGAAGTATGTAGCTTGCACAGAGTTGTGTTTCTAGGCCAAGAGATCATTTATTCAGGTCAAGCATGAGGATTCTGCTGGTCCAAGGCATTGTGGAAGAACATGCAGTGCTCTTTATGCAGAGCTGCGACTTGATTTTTTTTTTTTTAATATAGCTTTATGTAAAAGTTGGTAAGTGCTCTATTTTTTTAGATTCATTCGTTTATTTTTATTCATCTTTATTAACAATCATCTTTTAAAAAGTTGTGGTTATATATGGAGGCAGGTAAGGTTTCAGAACGTAGATACCATCTCGAAAACAAAATTTATGCAAATACATTTTCATTTCAAAAGACTGCTCATGTTATTGAAAATGGCTTGTTAAATTGTTACAAAACATCCACATCAGCATGAACAATATAATGCTTCATTGCACTGTTAAAAATAGTCAAGTCCTGTTGCTGCCAACGCATTTACCTTAGTTGGAGGTTGTATGTTTCCTTATGAATAGTCAGTTAGATACAATGTGGGCAGCTATTTATAGTGCAGCGTGCATTGTACAAGCTCTTTGATAAATTAAACAGCTTTAAAGGGCCCTCTTAATGGGTTACAACCTTTGTGCTGTACAATTATGATGCATATGAAAGCCCAGATCGATGGACAAGCTTTTAAAATCTATCACAAAGAAGGTCTAATAGTGTATATTAATGTGTGATATGGTAACAGCTCTTACTCTGGAACCTAGCATTCATCCTAGTTTTATTTTATTTAATACCCTTCTCTTCCCAAACAAACCTCCTGTGCTTAGTCTGTTCTGTTTTTGTCTGGAGCAAAGGCTGGGTACATCCTTTGTTTATGTTCGTGTCTCCACTTTTTTATGTTAGCTTAAAATAGTGACTGGTGGTCATGGTGGAAAAACGTGATTGGCTAAACAAAATATAAAAAGATGCAATAGTTAATAGCGCCAGTAACTCCTCCATAGAATCAAGATGATGGCTTTTATAAGTTCTAAACATTCCTTTGGGGAAAAAGCCTGTTTCATTCCTACTTTAACATTTTATGTACCTCTCATTGCTCATATTTTGTTTCTGTAGTGGTTTATATAATCTAGTTTATAGATCCCTGGCTCTTCATTGAGTTGGCACCTAACCTTGGAGGAACACAGAGTTCTCCAGGCCTCTACCTTCATGCATCGCAGCTACCTCCATTTCTTAGGACTTGTTTCCTCTCTTGTATTTACTGCCAATCGGCACCCATATTCGTCATCCTTCTTTGATCCATAGAGTAGGTTTCAGTTTTCCAGAAGAGAGGCAAAAATTGGACAAAGGTTTACCACTTTCCAAGCAAGTACTAAACTCTGATGGTCCCCAATCTGCAGCAAGAGTCACTTGTCTTTCCCAGTACCAACAACCCTCTGGCAGAGCGGAGCCTTGGTTTTCCTGAAAAGATCGGGTGAACGTGCCAAGTCTGGATCCAGAGTTGCTCTTACTGCCATTCACTGGAGGTATCCCTGGAGATACCTGAGACCCAAATGAGAAGCTGAATTCCACCCCACACCTTCTTTTTCTCTTTCCTCTGCACGATGTCTGTACTCAGTCTGAACCCAGCATGGATCAGCGCACTCTTTGCGTGTGGAGACCTTCTGCGTTGGCGCTCAGTTCAACCATCACCTGGCTTTGACACTGCCTGTGGTTGCACTCTGAAGTCTGTTACACCCCATTGTTGCATAACAGATTCTCCAACTATTGAAACTAGTTATGGGATTTATAACCACTGCCATAAAAATAAGTAGCATGACCATAAAGAGATGATCTCAAAAATACAAGTTGCAGTTAAACTCGCACTACTGAACGCTTCCGTTGTACGTCCCTGCCTTCCTCTTAGCAGTGTTGTTGGCTGACCCTTTTCCTCATTCCTTGTGCTTCCTGTAGAAGGAATGTGGGCTAATGCAGAGCACAAACCAGCTGTGATTACCTTACAGGAGGTAATGGCTGACTTAATGTAAAATTAACTTTAAAAAAGCTTAATCTATGA
Source organism: Todiramphus chloris collaris (assembly GCA_025345505.1). NCBI lineage: Eukaryota > Metazoa > Chordata > Aves > Coraciiformes > Alcedinidae > Todiramphus > Todiramphus chloris. The sequence continues at coordinate 36,602,961 of JANVCC010000022.1, forward strand.
TCAGTGAAAGTAGTAGTTATTAATAGAACAGTAGGAAGTAAAATAATGTCTTTTAAAGTATAGCATCCACTCAGTGGGAAGAGAGGACTTGTAAATGAAGATACTCAATAAAGGATTGCTGAATCACAGTGGGTGTTATTTATTTAACCCCCCCCAAAATAGTAAATTCATATATGCTTGTGACAAGAAATTTGGATTATCAGTGGGGTAGACCTAGACCAGATCCAGTCTTGATCCACTTTTCTGAATGGCCCCTTCACTCTTTCATACGGAAGAGTATTTGAACAGTCAAGTTGGTTTTGTCATTTTCTTCTTTGTGAGAATATTCGGAATCAACCCCTTCCTAATCTTGCCCAAATCTTAATTAATTCTCTGATAATTTCTTAATTTAATTACTCAAGTAATATTTCTTTCACTTACTCCCTTTTCTATCCTGCTCTTTCTGTCCTGCCTCCTAGAAATGTAATTTGCCATTGATGGTGATTGATTTTTTTTCTCAGCATTTTTTAAGATCCAACTTCAGAACTAGGTACAGAGCATCGGTAGCGATGGCAGTGGTGACAACAGTGACGGAACATCTTCCTCCTGCTGTGCAGATGCCACACTTCCCTTTGTTATTGCTTGGTAATACCCTCAGCATCTCCCTGTTGGAAACAATCCCTCTTCTTTAACTTTTCTCGTTCACATCCCAGAATGACTTTGAGTCTGACAAGCCATTCCTTGACCTTTGCCATGTGGTAAATACTCAATTTTTCCAGCCTGGGGTTTTGGAGGTGCCATGAAGGAGTTGTGCACACAAGCCCATTGCGATTCCAGGGTGGCTGGATACTCAGCTCCCTCTTGCTCTTTGAAAATCCCAGCTTTCATCTTTTTCTTTGCAAGTCATCCCCTCCTGCTGCTTATTCAGTTCCATATATATTTGGCTCAATTTTTTACATAGTTAACTTGAAAGAGTAAGGCCAGAAAATCAATTATAAAACTAAATTGACTTCTCAATTGACGTAAAGAGAAATCCAACAAATAATATTACAGGATATTAGTTACAGTTTGCTGGCTTTGAATTTTTGCATGTTTCCCGTGTACTCAGCTTGATTAAATGAACACTTTTCTTACAGAGATTTTTTTTTTATTATTCAAAACTGGTAAAAGTGGGGAGCTTATCACATCCACTCTGGCTTCTGAACACCATGGCTCATCAGCGCAGTGAGAACACCAGCTTCAGAGCTGCAGTAAATCACTCGTTTCTTTGGATACTGGCAAACACCAGATAGGTTTTGACCTTTTTGCACTGGTCTGCTACCTATGAGGAGGACATCTGAGACAGAAAATGATTCTGCTGACCAGGAAATCTGGGTGGCTGTATGACAGCGTATGCAGTGCTTGAGCTGCATCAGTGCTCTAGATTTGAGCGTGATGGGGTGCAAAATAGATGGGGGGAAACTACTACTTTTTAATACTATTTTTAAAATACTTCTATTAAAAGAAGTTAATTTATCTACAAATGATGCATATTTTCTGTCTGCAGGTTCTTATTTTGAAGGGAGCAAAACTGGATATTTCCAAGATGGCACAGAGTTAACTTCTTCTGCAGCATTCATTGATTTTTTTTTTTTTTAACTCCCTTTTGTAACATTATGCAGAGAAAAATTAATTAGGAGTAGATACCGAGATAACTTCTTTGATTTTTTGAAATTTGTTTTGTTTTATTGGCAAATCATTTAAGTTTCTAGTGTTAGTTGTGAGGATGAAGAATCAGATTAGTTGCTGAAAGGACAGTAAACTATTGATAAACACTTAGCATAGCTTTAATTTTCAGATAATTAAGAACAATTGGGTATTGTAGATGACCTTGGATATTCAAATAAAATTTCCATTTAAAATGATGTGACAGGGTTTGTGTCAGCAATAAGAACTTAATAGAATTTCCTTCACGTGGGATAAGCATAAGGAAAACAGGCCCTGACATTGTATTTTAAGACTGGACCAGACTTTTTTCCTATTTTTATTGATATTTATTCTGTTTAGTTATGCTATCATCTGTGCAAGTAATCCAGTTCACAGCAGTCTACGATCTAGATTTCTGCTGCAGTGCCAATACATTTCTCTCCTATACTCACGAGACAGGAATTACCCACACTTCCACTCGTGCATTGTTCAGTACTTGCAGGCAGTTTATTGCATGATAATATGCTTGTGGTTTAAAACTGTTAGTTACTTTTTGTAATTAAAGTTCTCTTTAGAAAAACTATGTTTTAAATTCCCAAGCATTTATGAAAATGGTTTCTCCGTGCATTGGGTTTTTGGTTTTCTTGCTGTTCCTGAGCTTTAGTCTTAACGAGAGACTGTTAGCAATTAAATAGGTCATCTTCTTCAGTAAATGGCTGTGAGTACCTTTAATAGGGGATTTATTAAGCTTGCTGTGACCACTTCCACTCACCCATTCCCACTGTACTGGGTTGTGGGAAGACTCTACTGAGTTTCAGTGGGTCGGAGCCCCTGCCCCTGGGGCTTCTTTTCTGTCCCAGCATCAGCACAGCACCGTGTTCCTCGTGGCCCAGCCAGTGCTTATTCTCTAGCCCCGACTTCAGTAAACCAAGGGAAAAACTAGAAATGCATAGGCAGGGCCATGTCTCCATGTGACATCCAAAGAGAACTCTCTTGTGCTGCAGAGGAGGGGTAAGCAGGAGACTGCAGGAGGGGATTTGTGGGGATCAGCAGATGCTTTTCTCTGTGTAAAGGGGGTATTTCTTGCAAGGCCGAAAGCGTGTGGTCACGATTGCTGAGCCTGCAGCAAAATTCAGTGGTGCCCTGTGACAGGACGAGAGACAATGGTAGCAAGGTGAAACACAGGAAGTTCCACCTCAACATGAGGAAAAACTTCTTCATTGTGAGAGTGATGAAGCCTAGACCAGGCTGCCCAGAGAGGTTGTGGAATCTCCTTCTCTAGAGACTTTCGAGACCCTCCTGGATCTGTTCCTGTGTGGCCTGCCCTAGGTGTTCGTTCCTGTATTGGCAGGGGGGTTGGACTCAGTGATCTCCAGAGGTCCCTTCCAACCCCTACCACTCTATGATTCTATGAAATGGAAAGGAAACATCCCCATGCCACAGAGCTAAGAGACTCAGGATGGGGGGGGCTGCTAAAAACAAACAACTTTTGAGCCTCTGATGTGCAAACAAAAATAAAAACTGGCCTCAGTTGGTTTATATTCACATGAAGATGTAAGCAAGCAGATCCTGATCTGCAGTTGGACATCAGTGTTTGTATCACATACTTTGAAAAGCCACCCCATCTAGTTGTCAGCGTCATAAATGACAGACAATTACAAATGTCCTTCCTAGAAAGGAAAGCTTTACTGTAATATCAGTGATTACTTAAAAAAAACATTATGTCAGAAATCCTGTCACATTTTTCACTTATTATTTCACTATTATTATGGCATTTTATTAGAAGTCTTGGAAAGCGTGGAAAGTATTGCCCAGCAAAATGGCACGGTCTTTATCCCCTTGTCCCCACGGATCCTTACAAAAAGCTGCGGAAGTAAATAGTATACGAGTGCCTAAAATAGCCAAATTAGGGTGGACAGAAGATGACTTTTCTAATACTGGATTCTTACCTTTGAGCCGCGTGTCTTTTCCTTCACATGCTTTTAGGTATCTTTAGAACAGAAGCATGTTCGTATCGCAGCTCGGTATGGCTGGGGATGTGCATGGAACATTTACTAGTGTGATTCACTAGGGTCTCTTGTGCTGTCCATCACTTTTGTATCTAGGTGTGCGATCCGAATGTTATGCAAACCCGAACTCGGCAAGTGCTAAGGTCTTCTGTCAGTACAAAGCCCTGCCCTGAAGGTTCACAAATGAAGCCATGTATTCTTAACCAAAATTGCTTCCAGTATCAGTACAATCTAACGGGTAAGTAGAACTTTCCAGTATGCTCTCAGCAGGAAGTGACGTCAATGTCAACATACATTGAGTCGGTGTTCTACTTTTCCAAATACCTTTGCATAGAAGCCTCAGCTCCTTAAAGGCTTTCTCCTGTTGTGTTTTTAGTTGTGACGTTGGTTAAAGTCTTGACATGAAAAGAGTTATGAGTAGACATCTCTGATTTCACTAAAGTTAATTACATGCCTACTTTTTTTTTTTTGTCCACAAATTAGTGGACAAATGCACAATTTTTGATTAAAGTTGTCATTGCAGGTACACAGGAAGAAAAACAGGTTAATGGCATCTCTTCTTTTTGCTGGGTTAGCAACAGAATTATTGACAAGATTCCAGTTAAAAGAGTGGTTCCAGTGAAGCCAATAATACCAAAACCAGTCTGTTTTGCAGACAAATATAAGTTACACAAAGGGGCATAGGATATTCAGAGCAAAATGCATTATTTAGGACCTTGGAAGCAATTAAATCTGTTGAAAAAGAATTTTTTTTTAAAAATCCTTTTGTTTTGACCAGCTCAGATAAATGAGAAAGGCAGATAAAGGAGAGATCTAGAAGGAGTTGGGGGCTGGTAGGAAGGGAGAACAAAGGAGGATAAAATATCTGCATATAAACTCAGCCTGTTTGAAACAAAAGCCCTAGAAACACACAGGCAACAGGACGATGCCTTTTTTTATCATCACATTTCAGAAATGCAGAACATTTACGTGTTCATGTTTATCAGAGATGGAAGACACAAAGTAATAGGTTTTCTTCTCTTACGCTTCCTATTTGCTGGAGGTATATGGAAACTTCAGTTGTTTGTGTTGTGCTTTCTGTTTATTTTAACTGGTGTTTTAAGGCTTATTTCAGTTCAGTTGTGTTCTGACCATCATAATTTCAGACAAGTAATAAGATAGGAATTTTCTTCTACTAGAAACACTGGTTTTATTTCATGAGTATTAGAGCTTAGTTTTAAATAATGGAAATCCTTGCCTTGAGACAAGAAGTAGGCTAAACCACAGTTACCCTTCAGAAACTTCCTCAGCTACTTTACTAAAGTGGAATTTTACTTCAGACAATACAGTCCTGTAAATGCTCCAACTGGGCTGAACTGATAGACTTTATCAGTGTTAAACAATGCACTCTGATGTACCAGTTGCGTTATGGGGATATCTGAGTGCACTGCAAGCAGTTTCTCATTTGAGACTTGCTAAATTTGAAGAGGCACTATCTTTTGTGTGGGTTGTTCTTGGGTTTGGGATGCCCTGATGTGGGGAAGCGCTGCAGAAGGGGACAGTAACCTGCCTGTTGAGTAGAAAGATGTGGAAACATTGTGAAAGCCCTAACCTGCAGCACTGCATCCTTTGCTTTGTGTCTACAGGCTGGAGCGGGTGCCAGCTGGGAGCCAATGCCACCTGCGGGCACGGAGAACGGCGACGTCTCCTGAGCTGCCAGCGCAGTGATGGGGCCACTGTCAGCATGCAGCTCTGCCAGGGGGTGAGTTTGGCACAGGTGCACAGGGCAGGGAAACAACCAGGGGTTCGTTTCATCTCCAGAAAACCAGTGCCTTCTGATCCGCGCCAAGACATCATCAGTAGGTAGTGGAGGAGTTCTGTTTGGTGCTGGGAATGAAGCAGTTGGGTGCTTTGGAGATCAAAAGCATCCCCAGGGTGTCAGTGGGTGGTATCACTCCTTGACTCGAATGCATGGGGCATGGCTGCCAACCCTGTACCATCCCAGTGGTTCCAATAAAGCTAGTGACCAGGGAGATTGTGCCCTACTAGAAGTTTGGGATTGTCCTTTTAGAATAAGACCCAAACACCAAGGGACTCTTAGATGTGGAATGCTTCAGCACCGAAATCACTTTCACCGATTGCACCTTTGGGTTACACATCCTCTTTAGAGGTGGTGCTGGCGTCCCACCAGAGCCACTGCCAGTTTTTGGTTTGCTGACTTGGTGGCCAACCACAGCAGGAGGCTGACGTATTTGTTTCCTTGTCATCTCACAGCTTCGCCTGGAGAAGCCGGTGCAGACGAGCAGTCGCTGCATGGTGGGCTGTGCAGTGGACTGTCGGCTCTCGGCGTGGTCAGCCTGGTCACAGTGCTCCCACACATGCGGTGCCGGCGGTGAGTCTTCCCCTGCCCTCCTGCCCCCTTTCCCCCCCCTACCCCTCAGTGATGCAGCACAGGTAGGACCCTGGGCAGGAGCTGCAGGGTCCCCAGCCCTGAGCAGGGGTACAGAGCACAGGGCTTGCCCCGAGCTGCACCAAGCCCTCTGGAAGTGACGTTGGATACTCTTGAGGTCTCAAGGTGTTGGGTTTTTTTGAACGAAACAGACTGTCTTCAAAGTGCTCTGAAATGAAAAATCAATTTAGGAAGCCAAGTGGACAGATGCCTGGAGGATTATTTTATTAATTAATTCAATCTCTCAGAATTCAGTCGTAGGAAACATTAACCCCAGAGACAGGAGGTGTACGTAGAGCTAGCAAAGAGCTGAGGAAAGGCGAAGGATTCTTAAGAAATGGATAATTAACTAAATACAAATCCTCTGCTAAAGTTGCTTTTAGTAACATAATTACATCTCACTGAACTGTTCATCATTTAGTATATGCCTCTGTCTCCATCTTGTATCCACAGGTCCTTTAGTACTTGTACAACTAGGAACTTCAGCGAGGTTTTCTGTAGCCAGTATTGCTCACCAGAATACGAGAAGTGAAAGGATTAGGACCTTTTTAAACTTTATATGATTTTAAAACCCCTTTGAGTATAGACATGAGCAACTGTGTTGAAGGTTTTATTCAAAATAAGCTTGTGATACTATTTCCCAGGCTTCTGATGTGCATTAGATGTACAGCTAATGGTCTTTAAGATTCAAGAGCCATAATGTATATTTGAATCAAATTCACTTAAGGTCAAAAAGGAAAAAGCTCTTAACTTCCATAAAGTGATTCCTTCAGATGGATTTCAGAGATCAAAGTATGCTACAGAAAAAGCTTAATATTTGCATTAGTGCTGTTCTTTCTTTGCTGAGCTTTTAGCCCTTTTGTAAAGTAGTGCTTTCTTAACAGGAATGAATAATTCATGGACAGTGTTTTAACAACAACACACCAGGAATACTATTAAGTTAAAATTTTATTTTTTGTTCAAAATCCATTTTGGAGTGTTAATGCTCATGTTGCTGAACAGACTTAAATTGTTTTTTCTGAGCGGTCTGTCACTTACTAAAATAAACAGAGCTACATGTGCAAAAGCAGGTTGTAACTTCATTATGGCTTTTAGAGTGCTAAAAGAGCCACTCACACTATATAATGCCCAGAGATTTTATCATCCTGAGCTCTTACATTGTATAGTTTGCAAAGGGATGGACTCGAGTAAAGGTACATCTTGTATTCTGCCCCTAATCCTGTGATGCTTATGCAAATCCTAAAGACTGGTTAAAGATCTGATGGTTGCCAGCACATACGAGGAGCAAACAGTTACTTCATGTCCTCAATCAGAGCTGGGCTTCTGCAGGGGAAAACTGGAAGCAGCCGTGCTCTGCTGAAACAGACCTTCCAGTGAGCGTCCTGGCTGTAGATGCCAAACCTTATTATGGATACTTGAACCATACAGTCAAGCCCAAGCTCAGCTCAGTCTGTGGGTCATCTTCTGGTCCTCAAAGATCATAACTCCATGGGACTGCTAGCTAGAGAGCTGGCTGGTATAGTTCAGGCCAGAAATGCGTGCAGTTTAAAGCTGGAGATACTATTTTGTGGCTGCAAAGCAGATGGGAAAGTCTTAAAAATAGTGTCATAAAGAAGCTAAATTTTGCTCAGTCCTTCTCTATCATTTGAATAGCTTTGCAGAGGCCCAAGAGTCTTCTGAATCTCACCCCAAAGCAGGAGTGTAAATGAAAGGGAAGTGCTTTGCATCCAGGTTATTTCAAGCTCATGGTTTATTTTACTGCAGCCCCAGTCCTGATCTGAGTCTTGCTGCAGCAACCATCAAGCATGAAGCTAGGCTGATACCAAACATCCATGATGGAGGGACCCTGGGACCGCTCCTGTGGCCATGGCCTTTGTGTGGTTCCAACAGCAGAAACATCATCATTTCAGCCTCTTCACTGAGTTCCAGTTGGCTATAAGTGCTACTTGATGATGGTATTAACAGAGAAGACATTAATTATGTATGTACTCATCTACAGGTGGTACTTCACAGATGAATACAGTGAGGGTTTCCTACCCAAAGATTCATAGACTGCAATACCTTTGAAATCATCCTGAATTTCTCAGCAGGCATTTGTGAGAATAGGACGAAGCCTTACATTAAAGAGGGAAAACCAAAGGATGACAATAAAAAAGCTGTGGGGATCGACTGTAGTAAACACTCATTCATCTTCCCTTTGCCAGATAAGTAATTGCCCACTATTTGATAAGGCTAAAACGTAGGACTTAGATGCACAGTTCTCAGAAATAATTCACAGCAAATCAGTCGCACACACCGTTACTGGCTCCACTCACAATAATAACCTGCTTTTCTGGCTTTTCTTGGAGAGCATGTGAAGGGCCTGCTGAAGTGCCATAAACGACTTCAAAGAGAAACATAATTTAAATATAATTCAGATCAAAACTTAGTGTTGCTGGATTTATGCTTTCATGTGTTTCCTAACTCAAGCATTGTTGCTAACATTTTTATTCCGTCCATCTCTTCCAGTAACGGTTTGCTGTGATATATTTTAATGGATGGTACCTTTCTCTTGCTCAGGTTTTGTTTTATGGAACAATGCATTTAAACATGAAGTGGTGCTGCTGTGTATGTGGCACTGACAGCTAATATGGTTCTGGTACACAGCAGCCAAAGGCGGATATATTGATTTTTATAAATGATGATGAGTAAAGCAGATCTCTCTTTCCTGCCCGCGCTGAGCCTACGGAGATGTGTAACTGATATTTTCCTGTTGCAGCTGTAGTTCTGGGCAGCATCTGTTCAGGATGCTGACTGGGGCTTTAGGCAGACGTTGGGTTATATATTGGGATTCCTCGTATCAGCTGCTGTACTGCTATGAAAAGATGTATGGTATTGTGGTAATGGATGATGCTCCCACGGCCTGAATCGAAGTTACTGTAAAGCTGTTCGGTAAGGATAATCCCCAGCAAGTTTTATTTCCTTTGTTAAGGGAAATACATACATGAGGATTCTGAATTTTTCTATGTAAACGTTCTCTAATCCCGTATGATTTCTCCTAAGCACTCTTAACAGAAGTGCTAAATAGTATAAACCCACCTAAGCCCCTGCTTTACCCCTTGTAAAGCGGACTTCATCAGATAAATTTTGGGGTTTACTTGAGTTACCCAGGGTTGAACCCACTGTTGTGCCTTGCCCAGTCCTCAGAGCCCAGAAGAGACCACAGCGGGTTGCAGAGACATGCACCCCAAACCAGACTGACCTGTGGGACAGAAATGAGGGGGACGAGGATGCACACACCTGAACAATTCAGTGGTTACACTTTTCACTGATTCATCACCGATCGGGGAAAACATTTTTCATTTTGCCTCCTGAAAAAGAAGCCTTCGTGACTTTCTTCACTTGCTACTCAAACTCTGCAAGCTCCAGTCTGATGGTGCTGGGACATGTTGCTGGAATAGGGGCCAGTGGAACCTCTCCCAGAGGACCCATTTATCACCAGTCCCATCTGCTTGTGACTTCACCTAACCTGACCTCCAGGGCTGTATTTAAGTGACTTGATCCCCACTCTAGTCTTGCAGTTGCCTAATAGGATTGTGTTTTCTACACTCCACTCATGCTCATCAAACAAAGAACATCATGTCAGTAATTTGGACTGGGATGAACCCTAGTAGGAATTTTAATCATCTTGGTTTCAGCTGCAACGCATCGCTTTGTGGGCATAAAATGCAAGGAATGGCAAGATTTTTTTTTTGTGGGTAAAAATCTTAATTCTTCTGATTTTAAAATTACGATCCTGTGTTTCTGAGGTGAAGTTTTAGCCACTGATGCAAAACAGGATTTTAAGTGACTACCATTAACAAGAGTAGCCTCTTTTTTCCTTTTACAAACCCAATGACAAATTTGAGGATATGAAGAAATACTTTTTTCCAATTTTCAGCACAATTTATCTTAATTTTTGTAGCACTTAACACTGCTGAGTAGAATCAGAGGAATTAGAAATGTGGTCAGTTGACTGGGAAATTAAAGAAAAAGTCACTGGGAGGTTAAAGAAACAGCTAGGACTAGTTTGACTCTTCCAGAATTTGTGTTGGAAGCAAATTAATTTCATATGAAATGAGATTCTGTTCTCTGTAAGCAGCAAAAGGTGTTCAAAAAGTAAAGATGGGGAATTTTTCTACTACTTTAGTGGTAACTGAGCACCTAGACAGAGTTTGTGGCATGAGAGGAAAAAATCAGCATTTTAAGAAACTCGTTGCAGCGATTGAGCAAATAAATATTTCAAAAAGAATCTTTCTTAGATTATTTGTTCACAGTGTAAAAAGAAGGTGATAGACAAAATGAGTCAAGCACCAGCCGACCATTGTAAATGTCGTCAGTTTAAATGGTTTGGATGGCCAACTGTAGGAAAATAAAATGTCAGTAAATACAGAAGGGTTGTTAATTCCTCTTAAAAGGAAAATCGTGTTTTCTATTTGATGATCTTCCCATTTACAGTTTGCTGGGAAGTTTTTAAACAGTGTACAAAAGGAAATTATTTCTTTAATTAAAACAGCTTGATGAATGCTTCAGGCTTTCAAGTCCCTCCTAATGAAATGAGATCTTAGAAGTTTAGGAGATCTCCTTTTCTGTAGCTGTAGATTCTGGAGCTGGTGGGGCCGCAGATCATCCCGGCCCGGGTGATATGCCTGCCCCAGGGCATCCCAAAAACCTCAGCTTCCTGCAGTTTCCGAAAAAACCTTTCTCATTGCCTACCAGCTCTTAGTAGTCAGAATTAGGAAGAATCCATCAAATTTGGTCCATTACTGGGGGGGGAAGAAGCAGCTAATTTTGGCCAGTTGGGCAGGGGAGGGGTGCCACGGGGTTTGTCGGCAGCAAGGCTGGGGAGTTTCTCTTTCCTTGCTCTGATCCCCAGTGAACCGCAGGAGTTTTTACTTCTCCTTTCCTCTCAGCTGGTAGGATTTTTTGCCATCTCCTAATGTGTCTGATTCCATGATGGCTGAATGCGCAGTCATGTGGATAAGAGCTTTTATCATCACTTCTGTTACAAACTCCCCAGGTCCAGGGGATTAGAATTGGAAAAGGAAGAAGTCTTAAAATTGGTTTAAATGGGTTTAAAAATGGAATTCAATGGGTCAGAGCAAGGGAATAAGACTGGAAAGGTAAGAGAGCTTGCTAAAGTATTCGTCAGTAGCTTTTTCAGGCACGTCTGCTTTTAATTCTTCCTTGCTAAAACGTTTCTCAGAAACCCTGCTCCGTAGACAGTCACAATGACAATTATTTAGAGATGTGCTTAAACCCAGCTGCAGTGCAGTTAATTAAAAAGCACGTGCATAAATAGCTAGGAGAAGGGTCTGGCTGGATATCGCAGCCTCCCCGCTCCGCAGGGTTGTTTGTTTGCTCCTCTCCGCTCCCGACTGCAGCTAAATGCCGGCGATCCAAATGGGAGAGCTCCCCGCCACACGTTATCTCTTCCCTGCTCAGCGAGTTAGCAATTACCACTCTCTTGGTGCGTGCGTGTGCACTTATTACCCAGACCTTTATATTTCTGTAGCTGCCTCTCAAATCCACACCTATTGAAAGTCAAGGCAGAAATGTTATCCTCGGTGCAATCTTCTGCATCTTCTTGCATAAGAGCTTTTTCTTTTTTATTCCCCTCCCCCTCCCCCAGTTTTCTTTCTAATTGGAGCCAGGACTCTAATTGAAACATTTTGAGTGAAAACATTCCTGGACGTAAATGGACAGCAAAGGAGACAGAAATGGAATTGCTGTAACTTTAATGAATATATTCAGTTTTATTATTTCAAAAGTAGTAACATAATTGCTTTTTCCATTCAGTGGCTGAACAAGTTTTCACCAATAATAAATAGGATTTTAATGGAAATGGTAGAAATGGTTATGGACAATAATAGCCACTAGAGTGTTTGCAGTTTTCAAATTAGATGCACGTAATTGCTCATAAAAAGAAAATTTCATTTGTTAAAAATCTCTGGAAGCATATTGAATGCGCAATGTTAGAAATGATGCTGCCATAGGAATTATTTCCTTGTCATATTTAATAATCAGGATTTAGTCAAGTATTTAAATGTGTTGCACAAACAAGTAACGTATTTGGAAAATGCACAAGACTGCGTTTAAAAGCTGTGCTTGAAAATAGCAGTGACGACGTCGCTCAGACTCGGCAATTGCATCCATATTATCCAAAGGGTCTTCCCAATTAACTGCTTTATTAACAGATTTTAGCGGTGGAAAGGGACCTGGGAATAGTGGTGAATCACAAAAGCTGCCTTTCTCGCTTCCTCTGGATCTCCTTCACCATGTCCTGTCTTCTCCCCTCGCCTAGGCCAGATGGTGCGTGGGCGCTCGGTGGTCCTGCGGGCAGCGGGCGAGGGCAGACCCTGCCCAGAGCAGCTCACCCAGCACAGGAGCTGCCCGGTGAAGCCCTGCTACAGCTGGCTCCTGGGCCCGTGGTCTCCCTGCAGAGTCCAGGTACGGCTTTCTCCGGCACTCCCAGAGGGCTCCTCGGGTTCAGCACGGCCAGGGGCAACGACGAAAATCAGCATTATATGGCAGAACTGATTGAGGCCACTCGTTGCGGGTCGGAGGGGTCTCTGTGGCCATTGAAGGAGCTGGTAAGATCCACAGGAAAGCAGGGGAAGTTCAGGAGTGGTAAACCTCTGCACCTCATCTTCCAGCCATCAGCAGTGATTTATAGCGATACAGGTTCAAGCACTGCGAGCTTATAGAGGTATTAAAGGAGATTTACAGAGTAAATGTGCTTGAGTGGGCATAGTCACGGTGACCCATAATTTAATTATATAAAATAACTCTAACAAGAAAATAGATAGGCTAGATTTCAAGAGGGCTTAGCATTTTTATCTTTTATCTTTCCTTTTTTTTTCTGTCCCCTTTTATTTTTAAAGTACTGTATAGCAGGTCTTTCCCCACAAGGTCTTCGGAACGGTCGTGTGAGTTATTGTATAAAGTGCTGGTTTCTACTTTCTCCTTAGCCTGGCTATCTTTATAATGATCTGAAAATGGCTAGATTCAGTTGTTATGTGCTGTGTGTATGTTCAGCACCTCTGCTCAGTACTGGAGCTGGCATTTTTTCGCTGGCAGTGACTTGCATCAGGCTTGAATTGACTTTTTTTTCCCCTTCTATGCTTTTTCTTCTTATCTGCTAGATCACATTTCCAATATTAAAACATATTAGTTGGTAACCCAGTTTAAGCAGAGGTGAATCCTTCACAGTGAGATTTCTTGGGCAGACTGAAGTCCACTCAGGCTGCTTAAAGACAGTTTTCCTGAGACGGTGATGGGAGAAGTGTGGCTGGGGAGGAGAGCCCTGTCCAGTCCCAGGGGACAGGACAACCTGTGCAGAGCTGGGGCTGCTTCTCCACATCGTACCATATAGGAAATTGAAGCCAGTAATGCACATAAAGAGACATCCCTTGTGTTTTCTGCTCTGCTCTCTACCACGCTGTGAATGCCTTGAATACCTGTGTAGTTTTTAGATGCGGTAGGTGGACGTGTAGTGAATACTGTGAGTGGCAGAACAGATACCTAGAATTTTTCCAGCTTTGCACAAATGAAATCTGGGTCATGACAGTCTTTGGACAGTCCAAGAACAGAAATATATTTATATTTAATATAATGAACAAGTAGAGATGTGAATATGGTCCTTGTATGTACAGCATTGAGTATTTATGTATGACATAACAAAATGATAACATCAGCCGGTGTTTTGTCCAGCTAATCTAAACAAATTCTGTTAAACATTAGGGAAGAGACATTCAACTGTAAGAGCTCACATAGCTGAGAAAAGAATTAGTAGGGAAGCTGAATTAACGCCCTGGCATACTCCAGATAAATAATACATCGTGCAGATTAAAAGTGTGTGCATCCAGAACCCAGCTACATTTCGGCTCAGAGCAAGTAATCACAGACTTCCCCAACCCAGATGCTATCCCGCGCTGTCAGTGAGATAGAGCCAGATTCTCTCCTTAAATTACTGCAATATAGTTTCTCTACCCTTTGCTTTCTTTTGGAGAGGAGCCATTTTATTCGTGTTCACTTCTCTTTAATGAGGTGCTTAGGAATTAAATGTAGTTCATAAATACAGGGTGATTTATTCCTGTGCTTTACTGGAAAAGAAGCTTAAGCTTACTTTCCAAAGAAAGCTTTCAGAAGTCCTGTTTTCAAGGATGCTTTGTGAAATACGGTAAAAGCATCCTATGGTAAGACCAAAATGCATATTGTGAAAGTGTCTTCCTATAATAATGTAAATTGGACAATTAATTATAAGGCTACAATATTTCTTCCTTGTATTATGAGATAACTGAGACTGCATTTCTTAATTGTAGAAGGACTGTATTCTGAATCGACTTCATGGGAATAATTAGAGGTGTCTGCATGCTTTGGAACAGAGCCTTTTAACTGTTCTGTATTGCTGATTTGCTTAGTATGGAAATCAGTGCGCTGCTCTCTGGGTAATTACACATGTCACAGGCACACCCCTGGCAGGCGTGGGCATTTCTGCTGCATTCAGAGGGATACAGAACTTGGGAAATTGTCAGTACACCCCATCTTAAAGGGTTACATTCCGTTAATCATTTTCCTACTGGAGTTGAAGTGGTTTACCCTGATTAGCTTAAAAAAAAAGAAAATTAGCAGTGGCTGTCACTGTTGATAATTTTTCTTTTAAAGAATTATAAGTAGCTAGACATTATCACGCACTAGCTGCCTAACGTTCAGAAGACTTAAGAAACATTTCTTTCTAACATGTTTTAAAAACACTCCCTTAAATGTGATCATGCAACGCTTCCTCATTAGAGAAAACTTTACCTGATTAAATGCTCATCAACCTGTGACAGCGTTGCCCAGTCAACTCTTCGACTAAAATAATTGTGAACACACATGAACCCCAGTAGAACCTGAAAAGGGAAAACTTTTCTTAAATGCACATCTGGGTAAAGCATCTCATTAGGACTGTTAACTCTTGTCTTAATTAGTGTGTGATATGTGGAAAGTATTGGAGAGTGACATGAAGGAAGGTTTGTGCAGGTGCTGCCTTATGTTACTGTCTTGGTCAATTCAAAAGATACCTGTCAAAACACAGTCCTGGTGTAAAAACCTAATCCTTATTTTACTGGTGGTCAGTTGGAGTGAGGGGATGAGAGGTGGATGCTCCACATAGGTACCCCTGGAGGGGTCTGTACATCCAGGCTGTATTTAGGGAACCCAGTGTGGGTTCTGCATCCTCCATAGAGTCAGCGT
This sequence comes from Todiramphus chloris collaris, assembly GCA_025345505.1. Taxonomy (NCBI): domain Eukaryota; kingdom Metazoa; phylum Chordata; class Aves; order Coraciiformes; family Alcedinidae; genus Todiramphus; species Todiramphus chloris. Next base: position 36,618,318 of record JANVCC010000022.1, read on the forward strand.
AGATGGAAGGAATCCCCTCTGGAATTCAAATCCCTGCAGATCTCCTGTGAGGAGCTTACAACTCAAGAGGCAAGTTGTGGTTCTAGGCAAACTTAAGCTGATCACATCTTCCAAGGAACAGTATTTACAATACAGATTTGACCCCCTGAGTTTTGAATAAATGTTCGTTTCCCTGGCAGTTCTCCTCTGATTAGAAGCTCTTCCCTGCATCCTCAGCATGCCGTTACTGCAGTGAACTTCCACTGATTCCACACCTATTAATTAGACCTTCAAATGTATAATTTTGGGGACATGAATAATTTTGAACATAAGGAAGTTAATGCAGTGCTCCTGCATTGCTTATGACCTTACCAAATACACCAGAAAACATCTCCTTCTAGAAATGACAGGATGGGCTTTTTATCTTTTAAGTGTGTGCGACTGATTGTAAAAACACACTTCTTGGAAAAAGGCAGGTAAATAGAAGCCACTGTTAAAAAGCAAACCTTTATCTTTGGGATTGTTTGAGAGTTCATGGTTTCTATTTAATTTTTATTCTAAACATTGGAAAATATGAATGTGTTTCCAATATTACATGATAGAAGAATGAAGAATGTTCCTTGTGGACTTCTACGGTGCAGACTGCTGCACCAAAAAAATTTTGTTATCACCTATTTGTAGTTATATCTTCATATACTATTTATGCACTGATACATATATAAATACTTGTACATTGTTTATATTAGAATAAGTGTATTTTCTAAAACTTTGTTGTCCTCTCCAGTCATTTAGTCATTTAGTGCCCGTCTCCCCTGAGAATTTTCTCCACATTGTCTTCTGTTTCCACCAGCCATTTCTAAGAGCTCTAACCCAATTGACAGCTACGTGAGTTATTCACACACCATTAATCTCAGACTCTGATAGAGATTTCAGCGGTGAAACAGTAATTTAGAACAGGAAGTTACATACTGACTAAAGTGAAACATGGTGTTAAAAACTTGAAATCTGGCTGCATAAAGTAAATCTACACTAATACTTCTCTAAGATGCTTTGATTAGCGACTGCTCTAAGTCCGTCTAGTTATGGTCTTATTTCCATTTCATTGTGGGTCTGCAACAGAAGGGATGGCGAGAATGAAAGAGCTCCCAGGTGTGTGCAGGAGAGCCATTCCTGAGATTCCTGCTAGCAAACCCACTGCTGAATGAGTGCACTCAGTAGGAGCCATTCTGTCCTGCAGGTGAAGTCCATTATTTTAAAAGAATCCCTTGGTTATCTAAAAGCAATGTTTCATCCTTCTTCTGGAGTTTTATGTACTGGGTTTTGTGAGGTGCCATTTCCTCGAGGCTTCGGGCGCACATTCATAAAGCATCATGCAGGTTTAGGGTGTGCACCTCAAACATCATCAGGGCTCTGTTTTTCAGACAAGAATGAACTGACTCTAGCCTCTAGAAATAGCTTCAGTGCTTTAGCTTTTACAGCATCCTCAGCCCTTGATCATCACTTTAGCCAAAGTATATTGATTTTTGGGTACAGGAAGTCTTCTTCAGCCAGCAGTTTGGTGTATGGCTAAGTGTTTCAGAACTGGGCTAACAAGCATGAAGTGGCTCAGATGGAGCCTCCTATTGCTTGTTAAGTGAGGATCAGTGCTAACAGGTGATGGCTGACTTAGGGTGATGTTTTGATAGAGTATGTGGCATGAGTTGGTGATCTCTGTCTACTCCAGAACCAATAGCTCCCTTTAAAAATTAAACAGCCTAGTGTGCAGTAACTCTTGCAGTCTAGTTAAGTATGCTGGAGGATTTTTTGCTCTTGCAGGGTTTAAACCATGCAAGTGCTCCTGTTGGGCTGTATCATCAGAGGAGGTGAGTGGAAACGTCCATTCCTCTTGGGCAGGCTCTGCTCTTGCCCTCTTTAGAGAAGGGAAAAATTTCTGTGTTCGTGTAACTGGCCACTAATTAAGAATCACTAAATTCACTAGCTCTAGTAAAGCACATGAAGGGCTGTCCCCAAAGAAAATACTCATCTTTCATGGTACACATCTCTTCTCCAGCTTTGTTTATTATACACTTTTCTCTGTGGCTCTGCTCCTACCTCTGAGCTTCTGTAGAGATGTGTACAGAGGAGTTCTCTGTCTGTCTTCCCATAACTGGGGATTCTATTGCAGTCCAAAGACCAAATCTCTGTCTTTGAAGTCTTTTTATGTGGACTCATCTGTGTTTCTTCTGTCATCTGCTAATGTCAATGATGTGTGTCTCTGTTCCCTTCTGTCACTATTTAGGGTGGACAGTGCGGAGATGGAATGCAAGTCCGCAACCTTACGTGTGTAGTGCACGATGCATCTGCTTCTGCTACATCCAAACCCGTAGAAAGTGCGTTATGTGGGGAGCTGCCATCGAAGGAGAGTGTGCTGCAGTTACCATGCTCTGTGCCTTGCCCAGGTAAAGCCTTTGGGAAGTCACAGCGCATTTCTGCCTGTGATAGCTGTCTGAGATGGAGATGCTTCCATAGCTCTGAGTCCCATCAGCAGTTGTAGTAAGAATCTGTGCTTCAGCAGGTCAGGTAACAGCTCAGTCTGCTCTATCTAGATCTCCTGTAAAGGACTTCTTTTGTTTTTTGAGGAAAAGATTCCCCATGAAGCAGAAAATCCAAATATTGCATGCCACTGGATGATAAACACTATTGTATGTGTTGTATGCTTAGGTTGTCCTTACCCTTTAAGGTTGATTCCTTTTGAAAACCTGTGGTTTATTCTTCCAACATGCAGGTGACTGTCACCTGACAGAGTGGTCAGAGTGGAGCTCCTGTGAGCTCACCTGCATCAACGGCAGGAGCTTCGAGGCAACGGGGAGGCAGTCTCGATCCAGGGCGTTTATCATTCAGTCTCCTGAGAACCAGGAGAGGTGCTCTGGACAAGCGATGGAAACGCGGCCTTGCTCAGGTAGTGTGGCCACAGCGCTTCTTCCTCTCACTCAAGAGTTTATCCAGGTTCTGTTGCAAGGTGAAGACTAACTGGTGCTGATGTTGCAGGAGGGAAGTGTTATGACTACTTGTGGAAAACAAGCCCTTGGCGAGACAACGTACGCACTGTGTGGTGTCAGCGCTCTGATGGAATAAATGTCACAGGTATACCCACAAATTGCCAAGCACATGGAATGGAAACTCTCCATCCAGGCTTTTCTTCTTCATCGGTTGCTCAGCAGGAAGTTGGACATCCTTCCTAACTCCTCCAGAATTTCAGTTCAGATTTGTGCGTAGGAAAGGCAGGTGGGAGCTCTCCAGCCTTGCTGTCAGGTCAACATCACACATGTATTACATGAAAGTATTTGGGCAAGTTACCCTTACTTCTGGGTTGGTCCCAGGAAGAAATGAGTGTACGTATGCTGAAAGGGCTGCCTGGGCTGGTTTGCACAGCTATTAGTGCAACCTTCCTGTAACGGTGGAGAAGAAAACATCACACGTGTGGTAGAGAGCCCAGCTTCTGTACCTCTTCTGTTCAACACACAGGATTCTCAAATCGCTCAAACTGAGAGATTCCTGCTGTTGCCGTGACCTACAAATTCTGCCTGTGCAGGATGAAAAGGGAAATTCATGGTCAGCACTTTGAAGCTCCACGAGAGACTGACAAAGGCAGCAGAGCTTGTGCATCTGTAGGATCTCTCTCAATATGCTCGGAGTGGGTGAGGAGAGAATAGAAATGGAAATGCAGATGTTTTTATCTGGTTCTATTTATAATGACTAGTTAAGATAATAACAAAAGTTTTATGTGCAAAGGTTGCCAAGTAGTTAAGAACTCATTAACATGTTTTTATTCCTATAGAAGGACAGACTTCCCCAAGTGACGATGGGCAAAGGCATTATGTGGATTATGTCTTCTTTTGTAGATAAGACATTAATGAGGACATAGAAGATCTGCATCTAATTCCAGATTCTGTCCCCAGCTTCCTATGTGGCCTGTGGCAAAGTGCTTAAATCTGTATATCTCTGTTCTCCATTAACAAGATGGGTATGATAATAATTCCCTGCCTTGTTAAGGCAAATTAATTAATGCAGTGCCTACAGATATTATGCTAATGTGCTCAATAGACTAGTATTTAACTGTATAAAATAAGCAAGCAAGCACTTCTTAACACTATGGTGATCCAAGTCAAAAATATTTTAGAACATGCCCTTGAAGTCACTCAGTATTTCCTTTTACAGGAGGCTGTGCTCTTCAGCTGAAACCCGCAGAAGTTCAGCACTGCAGCCCGGCGTGCAGAAAACCCTTCTCCTACTGCACCCAGGTAATTGTTCGCCGCAGAATATGGCTGAGAAATTAACAAAAAATCTATTCAATTAGGTGCTGTATCTTAAATGCATTCCAGGATGTAGAAAATAGATTAGTGTGTCCATGGTACCACCTCGAGGAAGTTGTGGGAATTCCAGTCTGAAAGGAAACCACAAACCTGCACAAATGAGTGATGGAGTGTTTTAGGTGATGTTACAAGTTTGGTTTTGTCCTGTGGGGGGGTTCTGGTACCTCTTGGTTTAATTTTCATTGTTGTACTGTCCTGTAGAAAATGAATTGTCTAAAGCTTCTATAAAAGAGGAGAAATAAAGAATATGTCCTCTCCTACTCCTCCACGGATACAGAAAGCCCCCATGAGTATAGGGAAGCCGTAGCAGTGTGATCCCACCATCCCTATGCTGCCTTCTAAAGCAAAACCTGGATGTGATGTTTTTTGCTGAAATGTTGAGCATCTGCAACAGTTGCTAAGTAGTGGAGCCACTGCCACTTCTTTGCCTCTGAGCAAACACGAGCTTACTGATGTCTCTTCCTGCAGTATCAAACTCCAGAGCAAGAGCATCCCAAAATGCCTTATCTATGTCAGTACTAAGATGGAGTCTAAAACCCAGAATCCTTAAAGTAGCCAGGGCCAGTTGGGGTTCAAATATTTATGTTTTGAAAATAGCCTCCACAGCTCTCAGCTTCATCTGAGGATTTACCATTGGAAACTAGCTCATGGTCAACTGAATGTGGCCGAGGGCGCACTCGGGAGAGTGCTCAGTGCCTACAGGAACATAAAAGTGATAATTTATTCATTTATTAGCTATAAAAACTCTTGAGACATCACCTTTTGTCCAAAAAAGCTCAGGGTCATGTCTGTCAACAAGTGAGGGATGTTGTGACAACAAAACTAATGTCAAGAGTGAAAATCTTATCACAGTTTGTAAAGCAATCATCTGTTTGGATTGTAACTGAGGGTATCAGACCTTCAGACAGACATGATAATTGTAAGATAATTAGCAGAGAAAAACAATCTTAAGAAGCTGTTTTAAAGTAGAAAACCAGAAAATGGATTGTCTCTTTAGCAAGCCACAGACTTTGGAGAAACCTCTTAAAGAAACTGGTTAGAGTGATCAAGGTCAGTGGATATATGGCCATAAGAAAGCAAGCTTCGTTTCAGATAGCCCTGCGAAATACCAGTGTGGAAAGACTCAGGGAAGGTTTGAGTCTGAAGTGGGATTGTTCCTTGTTCGTCTCTTCTAATGCCCGGCAGGGTCAGTGGGAAAACTGTTATTGGCAGGAGGAGTTTGGATGAAGCCACAGATGTCGTTATTAAGCCTGTTGGAAGGAAAAAGGTTTGTACGTTGGGCTGCTCTGTAATTACTGACTGTTTTCAACCAATTCCCCAGATGTTTTGTCTTTTGGAATAGAAATGGGTTTGCGGGCAGCGGTTCTTGGCTTGCTTGATTTGGTGGTGGTGATAAGTTACATTTGCAGGATATACCTTGCAGTTTCTTCATAGTTTACCTACAATTTGCACCATTCTGTGAGAGAATACTATTTGGTTTAATACTGAATTCCCTTTTATCACCTAGAGAGGAGTCTGCGGCTGTGAGCGAGGATATACAGAAATAATGAGATCAAATGGTTTCCTGGATTACTGCATGAAGGTACCAGGTTTAGAAGATAAGAAAGCTGATGTTAAGACCATTGCTGGAAAAAATAAACCTGTCAACTCAAAAATGCATGACATTTTCAAAGGATGGTCTATTCAACCTTTTAATCCAGGTGAAAAACTTAAATATGAATGGAATAAATTGTCTTTACAGTGTTTTTGTAGAAGAAAGGTACAAGCTTTGTAGATCATAACATCAGAGATTGTGTCTGGAAATGCAGAGCAGCCTCCCAGTTTCTAACTCACGTGCCATCTTTCATTCCTTTGTGACTATACAGAGTAATCACAATCTCTTATGTTGGGAGATAGCAAAGGCAGAATGAAGCAATAATATTTTGCAAAAGTATAGTCATATGTGATTTGGGGGGATGCTTAGAACTATTATCTGATAATGTTTCTAGAAGTAATATGTTTGCACCAGGAAAGATACTGATCACTAGCGCTTCAGAAGATTCAGAGCGGAAAGTACTTAAGATTTCATTAAAGAAAACATTGGTTGTTTCTTGTCATATTTCAAAAGTCTATGAAAAAAACAGGGTAGAAAGTGTAGAGTTTAGAGTTTGAAGCGTTGACCTTGAGCCATTAAAGAACACCCCACTAAAAGCAGGCAGATTGCTGTGCCCAAGCTATGCATCCCACTCAGATCTTTGACTTCCTCACCATCCTAGTTGGACCCACGTACTGGATGTGCCCAGACTGGTCAACAGGACCGGTGCTGTAGCTGTAAATGCTGATGATTTTGACTGTTGTTTTGCAAGGTTAATTTATTAAAAATCAATTTATGAAGTGCAGATAGAACTTTAAAATGTGAGACAGAGATGTCAGAGGCATCAAATTTTACTGAAACATGTTAGCTGTCCCCATATTCTAATATCCTGGCAGTGCAGTCTTCCCCCTCTTCTGTTACCTGACATTGCATTTGTTTCCTATTAGTTCATAATGAACACGAGACTTTAGAAAACATGTAACGAAAGGTTCTGTTACAGGATTAAGGGAGCCATAATTCTGCCTGATATATGTGATCACATTTTGAATGTTACATTTACATATTTGATTTGCATGCAGTAGTTAACCTTTGCGTTGACAGTCTCCGAGCTCACAGAGCTTGGTCCAAAGCCTTTTAAAGTTGGCTGCTTTTTGATCAAACCCATCATCCAGAAGCCCACGCAGTTCACCGACAGTTTGAGTCACAGTTTTGGGGTTAATTGCCTTTTTGTCAGCATCTGTGACCCTCTGTAGGCTCTCTTTCTTAGGTGTCATCTCTTCAGCTGGTACCTTTCCAGTGTTAGAAAAAGGGACAGAGGTGTCAGTGGATGCTGCAATCCTCTCTGTTTAAATCAGCATTCAAGGCTGCAGACCTGGTATCTTCTGGTGGGCTTGACCTCAATGCAGCATCCGTGAGCCAGTCCCTCAGGGACTACAAGAAACAGGGACTAAGGAGCTTTTACAGAACACGGTGTTACTTAATTCTAGGGCAGAAATGTTACAGAAACAATATATGGGAAAGGAATAAACGTGCTTCATGTGTGCTAAGTGTATCTGCAACCCCATGACATCCTGCTGGTAACTCTTCAGTCTGTATGTGCCCTTCAGACCCCAGCTCAAGGCTGATGCTCTTCAAATCACTCCCCTTTGTCTAACTTCTTGACAAAATATGTAATTACTCCCCTTAAAGAGGCTCTCAGGCTTACTAGTCTGGGGGCTTGCAATAATTGCTGCTAGCTGAGCCACGAAACCACCGCTACCTACCAGTTACACTCTTGATAGCAGGTCTGTGGTGAATGCTCCCTGTATGGATGGCATTTACCACCCTTCATAGTGTAGTCCTTGACATTTGTGTATGACTAAGGACTTAGATCTGTCAGTCAAAGTATACGTGCCTTTCTCCAGTTAGTTTGTGGTTTCCTGTTTACAGTTTGGAACACAAATTTTATTACAATATAATGAGGCTGATGGTTTTGTTCTTTTAAATGCTCTACAGGAGTGCACAGAACTGATTTCGAATCAGGCTGTGTTTTTCCTTTCTCTACTACAGTCTGGGAGGCCAGAGTTCAGGAACAGAAACTTTTTTCAAGTTGAGAGGCAATTTAAATAGCATTGTTTAAACTGTAGGATAACATGGTCCAATGCCTTTATGTTGGGGATGAAGAGCATAGCAGCCTCCATAGCAGACACGGTGGGATGCCTTTTTGTACTGTGACAGTCCCTTTGCAGGTCTGCTAAATGTTTCTTGGCCACCTCCAGTTGAGAGGGCAACAAATTTAATACCCAGACTTCAAAAGAAAAAAATAACAACCCCAATTGAAAAAACAGCCCAGACCTGACAAACAGAGCTCTTCTCACATGGGAGCTAGGCTCTGTGTGTTTTGAGAAGAGACAATCTGTGAGAGGTACTTTCCACAAAGCCTGGAAGAAAAAGGACAAAGAATGGGATCTGATTAAATATGTTTCCCTTTGAAAAAATCCATCACTCAAACATCAGATGTAAAAGAGACTCGGTGATTGGCCGTGAAGTAACTCCTGACTCGCATGACTGCGTTTGAAGTGGCCTCTGTCAAACCACGTCTGTGGGCACAGCACAGGTTCATATCCTGCCTCCGGTGTGTAGGAACAGCTCTGGTGATGTCAGTCAGCTCAGGCTCCTGCTGCATGGAAAAAATACCATCGCTTCTCCCTGCAAGGAAAGCTGTACCCCCAGAACGGAGCGAGGAACAGCAATACTCATCTTCTAAAAGTTATTATTGTTAATGCATACCTTGTAATTAAGGACCAGTCCAAATAATGTATTTTGAGACTTTTCTATCATAAGGAATTATTTCAACATATTCAAGCTCACGTGTACACGGAGGCATTCCTGCAAGGGTCAGAGGGTGGGCCTCCTGTTGTCGCAACCCAAACAGTCCTATCAAGAGCTTTGCCTTGTTTTAAAGCCAGTTATATTTCCTCCTCCCGTGGCCCAACTAGTAAGCTCTTGCACAACTTTATCCTTCTTACTGTTTGTTACAAAGTGTATTCTTGTTTTTAATCTAAGCCGAATTTATTCCCATTTGTTGCCCAAATGTTTTTCAGCTCTAAGTAGCTTGTTCACTTGTGCTCGCTGGTGTTTACCCCAACTGACCCCTGAGTATTTATGGAGAACAATCCCATCCCTTCTCAGTCCTCTTTTCTTTTGGCTAAATATATCAGGTGTTACCTGCATTTCTGTCTGGGTCAGATCAGCATTGAACTGCCTTTGCCAGAGCAGCCCATGGGGCTCCTGAGCTGACGTACTGCCGTTGTAGAATCACAGGGACCTTAAAGGTCTTCTAGTTCCAAGCCCCCCACCATAGGCTGGGACACCTTCCACTAGGCTGGGTTGCTTAAAGCACTGTCCAGCCTGCCCTTGAGCACTTCCAGGGAGGTAGCACCCACAACTTCTCTGAGCAACCCGTTGCTGTGTCTCACCACCTTCGTAGTGAAAAATTTCATCCTTATACTAAACACCTTCAGCCTGTTTTTAAGAGAGGTGTTCTAGCCTTCCAGTCATCTTTGTGGCCTCCTCTGGACTTTCTCCAGCATGTCCATGTCCTTCTTATGTTTGGCACCCTAGAGCTGAACACAGAATCATCTCTTTTGACCTACTGCTCACGTTTATTTTGATGCAGCCCAAGATGCGGTTGGTGAGCCATGTTTCATCACTCATGGTGCTGATTTCACTTGTGTTCTTTCTCCTTACTTTATCCCTTGAGAATTTGTGTATTTTAGAATAAAGTTCTTTGTTCTTCCCTTTTCTCCCTTTGGCCTTCATCTTCCAACAGACGGTAAACTGAAGATGTGGGTATATGGAGTATCAGCTGGCGGGTTCCTCATCATAATTTTCCTGATTTTTACATCCTACCTGATGTGGTGAGTGTGGGTGGATTTTGTCTTTAAATAAAAGCTAGTTTTCTTGTATTTAAACCTTCCATAATATATCACAGTACTCTGTGTGGCAGAGATTTAATCCTGAAGGAAGGGATGGAGCTTGGATTCCTTAACTGCCCTCATTTGGCCCCTCCTCAGAGTAATTTAAAACTCTCCAAATTGCAAATGTTAACGGACGTAATTGTGAAGAAGTACGGTGGCCACGCAGGGAAAGAATTCTTTTTGGTTATCAATAGGCCCTTGTATTTATTCAGACTTCTGCTGTGATTAGAAAGGGCTTTTTATTGTATTCTTTAAAAAAAAAAAAGATAAAGTAAAACTGAAAAAGGGCAAGGAGGCTGATTGGATCGAGGAGCTGGCTTCTGCTCAAGGAAGGACAAAATAGAATAGGGGCATTCAGTTGGAAAATGATGTTTGATGTGGGAATACAATAGAGATCTATGAAATCATGAATGGAGTACAAAAGGGCGTGAGGGAATTTTTATTTCCCACAATATAAGAAGTAGGAGGCATCTGATGAAATGATTGTTTAAAAATAAACAAAAGATTTTATTTTTCACACAGTGCATTATTACCTTGTGAGCTTGCCGCTCCCGGAGACTGTGCATGCCAGGAAGATAAATGGATTCAAAGATGGCATAACACTTCACAGGAGATTGGGTCTCTTGGTGTTAATTGTGGTTTTCTGGATGTATGCTCCAGCTCAGGAAATCCCTAAATAGGTTTTTGCCGTGAATACATCAGTTGGAAACATGTCCTTTGTCTAAAGCTGCTGTTACCAGCCACTCTTAAGAGATAGGGTACTGGCTGTGCCAAAGCCCTGATCTACACCAGTGCATCGTGGGCTTTAGTGGTGAGGGAGATGTCTGCCTTCCTTCTAAACAGCAGGCACCCTGGGCAGGGCTGGTAGGCCTGGCTTGACAGAGCTAGCGTGGTGGTCTCTGGTTGGCTCTTTAGGAAGGTGCTGCCATTGATGCATCTTGGAGGGTGTGGAAGGAGCAGTGGCCAGAGTCCTTGTGTCCTGCAATGCCCACTGTTGTCCCGGAGGACCATGGAGCTGGCCAGGGCTTTACAAATGTTAATGGTGCTGCTGACACAACCCCTGTCAGATCAGCGCAGGCAACCAGAGACTCACAACTGTGACCAGACAGCATCGTTGCCTGCTTTCATCCAAAATCACTTGACTCTCTCTCACTCTCTTAGTCTTCCTCTCAGACTTTGTCTTCAATTAAGAGCTTAAATAACAGTGTCTGAATGCGACTTAGGAGTTGCAGGTTCCTTATTTTCCAAGCCGTGTAGCTTCCATTTCTCTATGACTTCACAGTGGAGCATACAGAGAACTTTATAAATTTCATAGTTCTCCATCACTCAACAGTCTGGTGAGGAAGTATATTTCTCAATTATTGTTGCTTCAATACCATGCCAAAGAAAAAGTTAGTATACCCCCCTCCTAGACAGTTCATGTTTCAGTTTTCAGTAAGGTATTCCTTGTTTTGTCAGCTGTGAGAAGACACCAGAAACAAATATGCTGTTATTTCCTCTCCAGATGAAGAGTGCAGTTGGCTGCCTGTCTTTGGCAGGCTGTGTGTCTGTACCACACATGGAGTAGCACTCAGTCAGGTCCATGTGGTTTTTGGTGGAAGCGGTCTCTATACCGCAGCGTTATTTAGTTGCAAAATGAAATAAGCAGTGTGGGAAGTTGATTTTTTGTGGAAGTTTGGGTTTTGATGATGTTTCTGACAACTTAAAATGTTGTCTCCTGAATATTTTTTCTTTTTTTCCTTGCAGCAAAAAAACAAAGCAGCATCAAAGCACTCCTCCACAGCAGAAGCCTCTAACCTTAGCCTATGATGGAGACATTGACATGTAACATAAAAAAGAAATCCAAATCTAGACATCAGCTGCCTTAAACTGCTTTCTTTTTTGGAACTTTCTGACTTCTCAGTTTTTTGAGGAATCTCCTGATGTGTAATATGCCAGGCAGAACAGAAGTATTGCAAGCTTAAAATTTTGCCACCTCTTTATTAAAAGAAAATGGAGTCAAAGATATAGATCTTGTGAAACTTCTCTGAAGAGACCAGAAAATACATCTCTTCCTGTTGTGCAATGTGAATTGGGGGGAAAAAAAAAAAAGAGAATCTACAGACATCAGAAGGAATTAGTATAAAAAAAAAAAAGGCATGACAATCCTGAGGAAAATGTGACATTTACTGTAAATGACAAGTTTGACACAGCATCATTATGCACTATATTAGTGCAGGGTTCTTTATTCTTCACATATTTCAACAATGAGTTTTCTAGTGTTTACATTTCGTTCAAAGACTTTAAAACCAGATCATGTATTTTGAGAAACGCAAGGAAGAACGATTTGAAGTGTCTGAAGTTATCAGGTTTTTTAAAGTTTCTTCCTTCTTATCCTGTTTTCTAGTCTGGAATATGATTTTGCTTCATTTCCACCTACAGGACAGAATAAGGATTGTTATGAAAAAGCATAGGTGGTTTCTTAACCAAGAATATTTTTTAAAGAGTTGAGTAGATAGTGTTTTGATGAATGGCTAGAGGATTTGATTGTTTAAAAAGTATTTTAAATTAAATTAAACCATGTAGATACATTAAGGCCAGTTTGAATTGTTATTCATTTTAATTAAAACAAACTCTGCTTTTGTATTTAACTTTTCGTATCTGAAATATTTATAAATTCTTTTCTTGAATTTAATTACCTGACCTCATTTAATATACATCAAACACAAATGCAGTTTGTAGAAGGTCTTGCTTTTTTAAATGTTTCAAAACCACTGAGAAGTTACATGTCGTAAACATCTGGGAACATTTGAAGAGGATAAGTGTTTATAATAGTGTGTGTCGCAAGTAAGAAAGTGCCATCTTGTGGTATTGACTTGTATTTATAAGCAAATAAAATGCTAAAGAGAGTGAGAAAATTGCTTCTGGTATGTTGAATTAAATCTGTGTAAACAACATTCATTATTAGTCTTTTACTGTGTCTGAGATTGTACTCGGATTTCAAACAATTCTGGCATATTTTGTGCTGTAGTGATTAGTGAAAGAAGCACTGCAGACAAGTACAACTCAAGAGAGTAATTATACATCCGGAGAATGCTTGGTCTTACTTTTAGCCCAGTGCTGCTGTTTATTCCAGTAATTAGAAGAGTAAAGAAGAATTTATAGCGTAGCACCTACGCGATCCTTCTCAATCTACAGTTAACTTCAGAGAGGTTCATCACAAGAGAAGGGTGTAAACAAGGACTGAAGCCAGTGCTTGGCTTGTTCTGTTGCCATTCACAGCTTTGTAAAGAGATGTAAATATTACGGTTTCATCCCCGGGTCAGGATCTCATCCATCCAGCATTTCTCCTGCAGCACTGAATTGAGATGATACTGTGTCATCAAAGCAAGGTCAGAAATGCGCTTTCTTCTTCCTGTGTTCAGAAACAAAAAAAAACCAAAACAAAAAATGCTGATGGAATTGTGAGGGGAAGTTCTGTCACTTAATTCTGGCCCTGAAGATGTTCTGCTGTCCCTACTCACTACCTTGGAGCTGTAACTGTTTGTGGCATAGAAAGCAGGATCTGGTGCTTCCCTGTAACATCGGAGTCTAAAGCTTTTTTTTAACGGTGCCCTGTACTGAACCTTTGCGTAACCTGCAAAGAGTAAGAGTTACAAGGGGAGTAATGATCTGCTGCTATTAGGAAGAATACTGCCAGGTCTTAATATATTTTGTCTGCGGTATATGATGTGAGGAGAATGGTAGTCTCTGAATAGTGAAGGAATCAACTCAGTTAAGCAAGCTATTCAAAAAGGCATCCAAGTGGGAAAGTTGGTGTAATAATAACGGAAAATGAAAGCTGCAACATGTGGTCATTGCCTCTCAACAACAGGGTAAGTTACAGTCCAAACGTGATGTCCGGCACAGGAGATGCTCCTGTTCGGTGAGTTTACAGGGGGAGGCAAGGAGCTAAGTGTGTTTATGCTGAGCAGATGCATCTGGAGTTGTGTTTCAGCTTGGTGGCCTTCATGCAGTGTGTGTCCCCCTCATGCTATAGCACCTACTGGCCAAAGCCCCTCTGGTCTCCAGAGGGGCTGTCTGTGGTTCATGCTGGGGCTGGGCGCTGCCTGCAGAGCTGCGGGCTGTGCGGGGCACTGGCACATGGGACAACATCTGCTGCAGAGCTGTTGCGGTTCAGTAAAGCCCTTCGGGGAGTTAATGCACCTGCTTGTAAAACAAAACGGGCTCATGAGGCTGCTGTCGGGGACAGCTGCTGCCAGCTGTGTGCTCAGCCTGCTGGCGTGCGCGTGAACCCCACATCTGCTCGTGGTCCAGCTTGGACAGCGCGGCGATGCGAATGTCACAATGTAATTGCATTTATTTGATCCCTCAAATTAAGCTGTGAAATTAGACTGAGGAGCTGGTGGCCCTGCAGGGTCCATGAAGCTGAGGATGCAGTGTAATGCAAAAGAAGCAATTGGTTGTTTAGACGGATAATGAGATTTATTGCTGTTTGTAAGAACCTTGGATATCCTACTGGAAGGAGTGCCCAGCCTCCCGTGGGAGCACCGAAAGCCAATTCCTACCTTTCAGATTCCAAAGAGAGTCATGGCGTTGAAGAGGGCTTACTCACAATTTTTGCATATTTGGGGTTTCTAAACTTCAGGCTCAAGGATCTGGTGCTGACCCCTGCCAAAGACAGGAGATAGATCTTGATCCCATTCAGGAATGCAATTCCCGTACCCCCAGCTAGGTCATCCCATTAAGACACGTATGTGATTGTGAGTAAAAGCATCTGAGCGTCAAGAGTTTACCAATATATCTTGGTAGAAGGAATCTCCATTTTTTCATCTTTTGTTTCAACATTTAATTTCAATGTCCTCTACCAGGTGTCTCATATTTTGATATTACACCTGTAAAATGTGCATCTATCACCTGTGGCATGTTTCTTTCCTCCATTCAAAGACTCCCTAACACTCAACAGTAAAACAAAACAGCAGCAACTGAAGTAAGAAACCCCAGAAGACAAATTACCAGAAAGTATTGAAGTGTTGCATACCTCTGTCATTCCTGCAGTCATTTTGGTTATGCTCTGAAATGGGATTTTTGCATGCACGGGTACCATGTTTATGCACGTCTTTGTGCCTAAACAGTGCAAACATCTGAGTTTTTATATGAGGTGTATAAAAGCAAACTGCATCTTCCCTGCGGAAATATTCTGGGGAAGCTTTCACGTTACTAGGGCTGGATCCCAGCTGTAATCCTTTCCCCCCAGCAACTACACCAGAAGTGTCACCGAACACTTGGACTTTGGGTGCTGCAGTCAAGAGCAAAGACTGCAATTTTCTTTTCTCTGGAAGCAGAGTAGTGTAAAAATTCCTCAAAGACTGATAAATTATCTTGTGCTTGTATTCTTAGGTTTTGAGAAGAGCCTTACCATGTAGTTTCCTTTGCTTAAGTGCACTTTCCTTCATGGCCAGTTCCATACAGAAATGAAGAAAATATTTTCTTGGGGGGCGGAATTGGTTGGGCACTTCTGTTTTGGATTAGCCCTGATAAATATGAAGTTATTATTAAACATCAGGGCATTTGCTGCTCACGTGGCAGAGCTGGTTTCTTGAAACACTTATTTTTTTCTAAATACGTAAGAATTTGCACTTACAAATGGAAGGAGAAATGTTGTTTAAATATGATTTCGAGGCTTGTTTTCAATTGGGAGGTAGTAACATGCGGAAAAAAACAATCTAACTCAGGACCTTTTGAAAGATGGATCAGGGTGCCTGAAGTATTAACGTGCCTTGGGACAGATTACAGTTCTGTCTGGTTTAAAATGTAATTTAAATGAATTAACTTCCACATCTTATAGCTGTGACATGCACCTGTCCTGGACAGGAGCTTGATTTATATTATCTTTATGAAGATGTATCTGTGCGCATAGCATTACTCGCCATCAATATGCATGTGTTATTTGATTCCTGGAGCCACGACCTGCCAGGTGACTCTGTTATTGTCATTTAACTGCTGACATGACTTCTGCCGCTGGCCGTGGCGTTAAGCTGTTGTGATGTGACACGACCCGCCTCATAACACGACAGGTCTTGCCTCCTGATTCTGTCAGACGTGGAAGATAAAGAAAGGCGCATGTAACTCCTCCTGGCCTTGCTGCATCTCCCGGGGTTGTGACAGTCACCCCTGCCCAGTGCAGGGATGTGATCCCGATGGGGATGTGATGTGTTAGGGGGCTGTTACCAGTTCAGAAAGTTGTGCAGCTGTGAGGTTGTCTTAAAGAAGTCCGCCTGACCGGTCAGGATAACTAGGACTAGAAATGCAAGTGTAAAAAAAATGAGGAATTCACTGGAACTACCATTAAATAAATGAAATCACACAGAGTCATTTCTTCTTCCTACTTGGTAGAGAGAAATGAGTCTCACTGGGAAGTCTGATAGCACAGGACCCCACTGTCACTTGAAATGGGCTGTTATTTGGCCATGCTTTGTGATCTGGCTACATTTACGCTTGGGGAGAAAAGACCAGATTTGAATGAATAGTTGTAATGGTAATCACGGCTGCGGGATGCTTTCTGCATGAATATTTAATGTATACCCTTTTATCCTCCAATCTAATACAGTTTATTCTTATTTTTAAATGTAAACATATGCTAAAATGGTCACACACAAAACGTCGGAGAGAAGAATCCAGAAAGCCCATATTTCCACATTGGTAATTACGCTCATTTACTTTGATTACATGCCTTTTACAATAGCATATAGAACGGACTCTAGGTGGGCACACAGGTTAAAGCAATTTATGGGATTTACCCTTTCTATGAAGAGATGGTGTGATGGGATGAAAAAATCAGATTCAATTTCCTCTGATAAGGAAGAATGTTAATTTTCTCCTCTGCTTTATGAAAGTTCACCTGCGTGTTACGAATATTGTGGTTGTTAGATGCCAATATGACATTTGGAAAAAAAGCCTCTTCAAATGTACTAACAGCGAAGAATATTTCAACAGTACGTGGATGAAGTGAAGCACCGAGCGTTAAGTTTGCAGGTGAGGAAGATGGCTGTGGTAATTTTTGTGTTTGTTGGGTCTTTTGGGTGCAAGCTGGCTTCTACACCACGTGAGCAGGCTCCGAGTAGCTTTTCTGCAGCCTGAGTGGATAGATAAAGCTCAGAAATGGTGTTTCCAGGCTGCTGCCACTGACCAGTGATCACCACACTGCACAGCAGCAGGATTAGGCCAAGGAATGATGCACATTTGCCCGTCCATTGCAACTATCCTTTGGTAGCTGTGTTTTGAAACGCGTGTTTAGCAGGAATTAATATGTGTGTAGCGTCGCTCCCCTGACACTGTTGTAGCACGAGGCAAAAACATAGTGGAAGGGATGTATCTGATCCAGGATCAGTAAATGATGCCTATTGACTTCATTTACCGATGGATCAGATCATTTGTAGGTTATTATCTGTTGCTTCCTTAGGGTTTTCCATCTTCAGTGCCCTTTGTGAATATGAATTCATTGATCCTGAAACACCTCATGCGGCAAATTAAGTTAATTACACGATTATGTTTTGCTTTCTACATTGCTGGTCAATTTAGTTCAGTGATTCGATTAGAGAAGAGCGTGCCATCAATTGATGGGTCAGAGCAGTGAAAGATCCAAGTGTACCATGAGAAATGTGGTCTGTGGCTGCGGCAGAAGGGTTAAGTTTCTTGGCTTGTGTGCGTTGGGTAGAACAAGTGTATCCAAATGTGTTTAAGTGGAGTAGGCAGGGGGATGAAAATACAGGATGGTTTCAGTGACAGGATGCAACAGAGATTTAATCAATCATCTTCTGTGCTTCGGGAGGAAACAATGCAGAAAATTCACGGTGACAGTCAACATCAGTGGTTATCCTATTGGTAGTGAGTATTTTAAGTCTTTAATGAAACAAAAGCCTTGTCCTCAGATAATTCAGAGATCTAGAGAAATCTAGAGATTTCTCTATGACAGCTTTTTTTCTTCCAGTGTGCATTACTTTCAACTTGCAGAGGTTGTAGCCCAGCTGAAGCACCAGTGACTGCTTGTGTCTCAGCCACTACAGGTGAAGTATTTGTTTCGAAAAGTGTAAGAAACACATTTGCTGAAACCCAGACAGTGTGTCTGAGCCACCTCTCCCAGTGACAGACACGGTGAGGGACTGTAAGGAAAAGTCACAGCAGTAACAGGTCATACCAGAGCAACTCACAGCGATCTCTTGTTTTCCGTAACAGCCCCAGACCACTTTTTTAACTGGGCAAAACACTTCATCTTCCAGTGTCCGACAGTCCTGGAGCAGAGAAAATGGGCCTTTATATCTCATTCCCAGTCCTAGCTCTGGTTTCTGTTACGATGGGCTGTGCATGGTGGGCTCAGCAAAGGAACAGCAGAGACACATCTATGGATGCTCTAGCCCATGAATGAGAGCTGCACTCTGTGGTGGCAGTGGTGATGTTCAGGCACGTTTCTCATTGCTGGAAAGCGTCAGGAGATTGCTACTTCTTCGGTAGAGGCTGGTGGAAAATATCTCTTCATATACTGAACGCAATCAGCTGATGGAGCCTGTTGAAGACTGAACTGAGATGAAAAGCTGTAATGCAGATGTGTCACATCACGGTCGCATTGTCACTGTTCCTTTGTATGATACGGCAGATCCACAGCAATTATTTTTAAATGCAGTCTCTATTACTGCGAAGGGGTAACTTGAAATATTTACTGTTTTACTTGCTTCATGCCAAATGAGATTTCATTCAGTTTGTCATTAAAACCACTGTCCTCTTCTGAGGAAAGAGGATATATTTACATAAACTGCTCTCCAGAAATTCTGTTTTCTACAAGAGTAGGGGCTGGCATAATTTCCCAATCTCAACAAGGCAGATGTAAGGGAAGGGTGTACAAATCTGTTCAGTGCACTCAGTGGGCTATAAAAAGGTCAAAGGGAATCAAACTCTCATTCCTACGTCACTCCTGTACAGGCAACATGGATCATCTCTGACCGGAAAAAAAACCCCCACCCTAAAGCCAACGGGGAACAAAAAAACCCACTTCAATTTTGCAAAGCTGTGTACTATTTTTTGATGTACAGACAGAACTCAATTTCGAAACGAAGAGGCACCGTCTGGGATGAGTCTGCTGGATCCCCTGTGCAGTCCCACTGCACACCGTTCCGATTCCCTTTCACAGAGATCATACAGCTGGCTGCATTGACAGCCCTGCTCACAAATCATCAGAGATCGCTCTCCCAGATAATGAAAACTTTGGAGTATTTTTCCATAGAAGGCTAGGGCTTTTACTCTTCATCATCTTATTTCCATCACCATGACAGGCAAGGAAGTATAACTCTAAAAACCAGAAAGCTGCCTGTCTCACCTAATCACAGGAACGTGGGAAGCGGATGGTGGGGTGGGGTGGGGTAGGGGGGGTGGGGCTGAAGCCAAATACTGTGAAATTCGAAATGAAATAGGGAACTGTTGCAGCTCTAACTGCAGGAGCAGCTCCCTCCCAGGTGTGGGCTGCAGCGGGCGACATCTGGGCGCATCCTCTTTGTCCTACAGAGGAAGATACATTCATTTATCAAGGCTCTAGAAATGCAAAATAACGTGCTCACACCAGCATTAAGTTGCCCCTTCCCAGTTTAGTCACTAGTCCTCTTCTCCCTTCACCTTCTGCTGTTCAAGGCATGAGCCTCTTTTTAACCTGGGAAACAGCCTGGCTTTTATTTCCTAGGTGCAACGGCTGTGTGGGTGCTGCTGCCAGGGCTGTGTTAAAACCCGGTTTAAACAGAAAAGAAAACTCTGTTACATGCTTGGAGATCAAGCCCACTGCCAAGGCAGGGGCCAGTGGCTGCTGGCCATGGGCTAGGGCCAGCAGCGGTGCTGGCCGGGCCAGTGCTGGGAGCTTTGGCTAAGAGATCTGCCCATTAAAATGCTGATGGTGCCTGGAGCCGCTGCTCGGTGCAGTCGAGCATGTTCCGTGTTCCGCATTTTGTTTAATATTAGACACTTTGTCTGGCCTTTTCTGCTACTTGCTTTGTTTCTATTAATTATCTTTGATTTCCTTTTGCTTCCTTATCAGCCTCACTTTTTTTTTTTTTTTTTAAAGTTTATAACAACTTTTTAAAAAAAAAAAAAAAAAAAAAAATATTTAAAGCAGAGCTTTTTTCTCCCTTGCTGACACTGAAACAATGAATATGGATCAGAATTTTCATTTCCTTTTTTTACCACATCCATTTACTTGATAGAACAAACTTGCCAGCCTAGTTTTACTTTGATAAACCTAATAAGGAAGAAGCACTTTCCAGCTCCATATTATTTAATGCCTTGTTTGTGACTTCAGCATCCTTTATGCAGGTTTAAAGACAATTTATTCTTTATTGCCCTCAAGTCATTTCAGGAGCGTGCTTGTGTTTTTGCAGACATGAAAATGTCCCCCTATGACATGATGAATATTAAATAGGTGCTTGAATGGAAATGAAATGGTGTGTGCTGACCTGACAGCTCCATTTATTGCAGCACGGTCGGGAGAGAACCAAAATGTCAGCGTTGTCCAGCCGTGGATGGGGGGGCCCCACTCCCGAATTATTTCATCAAATGACCAATTTTACGAATGGACCTGGATGCTGGTGTGAAATCTTTTCTGCGGGGAGCATGTCCTGCTTCCCTAAGGAGTTCATTTGCTGCCCAGCTGAAAGCAGACCCCGGCTGCAAAAATATGGAGCTGGTTTTCACTCCTGGGCT
The DNA here is from genome assembly GCA_025345505.1 of Todiramphus chloris collaris. Lineage (NCBI taxonomy): Eukaryota > Metazoa > Chordata > Aves > Coraciiformes > Alcedinidae > Todiramphus > Todiramphus chloris. The sequence continues at coordinate 36,638,897 of JANVCC010000022.1, forward strand.
GCCGTCTGAACGGAGAAGTGCTGGCCCAGAGTGGCTCTTCCAGCAGGTGTAAGGTGAAAAGTCTGAGTTAATTTATAAGGGTGGTTTGTTGCTCTTTGTGAGACTGATAGTGTTGCTGTCTTAATAGTAGGGAATGGGGATCAGCCCCCCCTCTGTGACTGCAGCTCCCCAAATCACTCCTCTTGTCCACACGAGTGGGGCAAAGGGCTGAGCACCAGCAGAGAGAACAACTCAGGGGCACGAAATACCCCAGGGTGATCCAGAGGCTGATGTGTGGTGATGCCAACACCCACCGGGGAAGTGGGGAAGAAGCTGTGCATAAGTGGAGGAGGAATCGGTGGGTTCCTTGCAGAGCTCTGCTGGACTCTTCATGCCCTTTCTGTGGCAATCTGTGCATGGGTGGGCTGTGAGCACTGGTGGGGGCTCAATGATCTTAAAGGGCTTTTTCAACCTAAATGACTCTCTGATTCTGAGGTGGCTGGTGATGAGGTGGCTGGAGGCAGAGCTGGAGATCATTGAGTGCAGGATCTCCCATTGGCAGGAGAGCTCAGCTGTCACGTTGCACATGTCTCCCAGTGAATTACACCTTACAGAAAGCAAAGGGGCCAGCTGGGAGTTTTTTCTTCTACTGCCAAGACAACAAAGAGGCACTCTCAAGGAGTACCAGGGAGAGGTGAAATGAGTTCCTTTCTCATTCCTGTACTTAGAGGACAGTCCTGGAAGTGTTGCCTTCTCTAACCTGCAATGTAGTTGATCACTCTTCTTGTCCAGAGCTATCGCTGAGATGTGGGCTTTCCCATCCCTCTTGGACATGTTCAACTGCTCCCCATGCAGAGGGTGAAGGACAGGAAGGCACCTTGCAGCACTTCCTATGGGTGCTGGCTGGAGCACTGGTATTCACTTTCTCAAGGTCTACTAACAACTTACTTTTTTTTTTTCTCCTCCCAAATATGTGACATTTTTAATGTTTAGAAGAACAATTTTGCTTTCAAAGTTAAGATGGTGCAAAATAAATTCATCTGGAGGCTCAGCGGCTCAGCATGGACTAAAAACAAGGCGCTAATCCATAACTATGGTGCAGAATTGCGGGCACCAGTACAGCGTGGGTATTGGTGTTAGTGATGCCTGTTTCATGGATGGCTGCATCTTCCCAGTTTCTGCAGGGCCTGCTTTGCACAAGCTGAGATGGTATACGAGTCTTCACTGGAAGATTTCTTTAATTCTTTTTTCACTCCAACACTTTGCTAGTCAGTAGTTCCAGGGTGGGTATTTTACATGTGTAGCTGTGAGCGTACTTTTGTTTGCAGGATCAGTAGGAAAATGCAACTAGTTTTTAAGCTGTTTGCTGCCTTGTTCAGCTCATGGATGGATTTTGCTGCTCCTCCCAGATGTGCTAGCTTGCTCCAGTTGTTCTCCCTTCCCTGGGTTACACTTTTTCCAAAGACAAATGCAAGTTCAGTCCAAGTGATGCTAAGAGTCATTAGATGACTAAAAATGATGGTGTCACGTCAAGGCAGCAGCAGATGTCTGCAGTGGCCTTTCTGTGCTGCAGCCAGTAATGAAGGTGATGGGGTGGTTTCTGTAGCATGGTGCAGACTGGATTTATTGTTCTTTTTTTTTTTTTTTCTCTAGGTATTTCTCCAGTCAGTGTATTGTGTGAATTTGTATTGTGTTTGCTTTTGTTCCATTTGGGAACTGACGGAAGGATGTCTGTGCTAACAGTGTGCAGTACAAGTGCCCTTACCGAGTCAAACACGCTCATGTTATCATAACCACTTTGCCATGTGGGAAGTTAAGGACTTAAAAAATTACTATGTTTGCACTACCTACAAATACAAGGAGGACAACCAAATTAATTATTGCTTTCCTTGGCAAAAATGGCTGTGTAATGACGCAGAACATTCTGACGCAGAACATAATGATGCAGAAATCTGCCTGAGATTATTTTAATACCTTTTTCTCAATTAAAATAAAGAACTACCCCGTGCCTGTATTGGGCAGGAAGCTCCCCAGCCACTCACAGGAGGAAATGTGACTGCCCCAACTGCATCGTCTTGGTCTGCTCTGAGACCACTTTGTGCTTCCCACTGTCCCCTGCCTCACTCGCCTGGCAGTTCTGCTTTTCGTTTCATGGGAATGCAAGAATTGGTAGTATTCTTACTGTCCCACATTAGTAAATAATTATACCCCATAATTAAGCATTAATAGATCTGATAGAGCTAAGGTATTAAGGCCTAGACAAACGTTAGCCAAAGTAATGTATATTCACTAGTAAAAAAATATACTGCAATAAACCCAGAGTGAATGGGCAAAGCAAGCAAAGATTCATGATGGTTTCCTGCAGCAGTCAGGACTACAAAACAAAGTTGTGGAAATATTCACACTCGATAGAGACACATCCTACTGCAATTTGTCAAGTCTGTTAAAGGTGATGTTGCAGTCAGGAGCAGCTTTGCTTTGCCTTGAGGCCGGGCTGGACTTCATGCAGTGCCTGCGCGCCTGAGCTTGTTTGTGTACCCTGATGAATCGCTTGATTTGAAAAAGAAAAATTGGCTTCTCAGATCTTCTGAGGATTCTTGCAGAAGTTGAGCCCTGGCACCATGGTGTGTCTCATTGCATGGCCAGGGGACATCACTTCTCAGGGTGAAAATTGCTGCTGGGAGGTGGGTGAGAGCTGCTCTTGGGGCTCGCGTGTACAGATGGGATCACAGAGTTGGTGGTGGAGATGGAGACTGATGTGGGGTCACCCTGGGCAGCTGTGGAGAAAGCCCTGTCTCTGGAGAAGGTTCATTTAGAGCCATAAAAAGGGGTATCCTCAGGAGCAGGCAGAAAAGTCAGCCCTGGTGTGAATGTCACTAGTAAAACAGCAGTGCTCAGCATCTGCATCACTTTTGGTGCTGTTGGGTATTAACACTTCTTTCAAGCTGCTGTTTCTTTCTAAAGCATCGGGCTTGACGTGTGGCAGCATCAGCCCCAGCTGTGGGTGCTGGTTGCTTTATCCTGCCACTGATGCAAAGACGGGATCTGCCCTCTCAACTTGAGATGCATTTCCCCTCCAAACTCTGACTTTGGGGTGCATATGATACAAAATGCAGCATTAATTGCATTCAGGTCTATGTATCTTATCACAAAACTAAAGGGCAGTAGTTAAGGCAGATTCCTCATCTTATTCCACCCCCACCCCTCCCACCCTGTAAGCGCTTGTAGAGGTGTTTTGCAACCTTGCAGTGATGGCAATAAGCCTTTATCTGAACAAATTGATCCTGAGATACTGGAGTTTGTACCTTGTTTGCTGCCGCCTTGCCTGCTGTTTCTATCCTGCCTCGGAGCAGGTACAAATAATGAATTAACTGCTGGATAAGCCCCGTGCTCCCCTGAGCAATTATTCTGGCTTCTGCCATAGCAGACTCAATTTGTCCTGCAATAAGTACAATTTTCTGAGAAGTTAGTTCTGGTTCAGGTACTAAACATCCACATCTGTGCAGCGTGGGTATTTTTGGGGGGAGCCGGTTGTGAATCAAGCTGTCAGACTGGCACGTGAAAAAGCACATCTTTGGAGTGCTGGGGTCCTTTTGGGGATGAAAATTTGCTTCCAGCTGCGTGTGTCATTAATTCAATTAGCGAAGAGAGGAACGGTATAAAATATGCATTGATCTTGAGCGCTTGGGTAGTGCTTTAGCAACCTTCATTCCTTCATTTCCAGAAGATCAGCATTAACGATTTAACACGAATTTAAACCTCAAACATGTAACATTTGTTTGCAGAAGGTGCTGCGGGCTAGAAATGGAGGTGCTGGTTGAGAAGGTTACTTTGTACATCTGCTAATTAACTCTGGGCAAGAAGTGTCATTCAATAGAAAGCAAATTGTGCCGAGTGGTGGGTTGGAGTAGCAGCCGGTACGCAGCACCTGGGAGCCTTACACACACCTACCCACCAGCTCAGAAAGCAAATAACTGTGGTGACTGGGAGACCCTAGTCTGGAGCTACTGACCTGCTCAAGGCTTTTCTCCCTGTGTTTTAGCTTCAGGGTGCTCAAACGCAGTACAAACTGGGGCAGAGTCAGCAACAAAGTTCCTTACTTTGCTGTGCATCAGGTTTATTCACATTGGCAGGTAGGCTTTGCTCATTTTCCTGTTGCAAAGAAATGATGGGATGAAATTTCCGAGTCCTAATAGCTGGAAGCAGTGAGGCTGGGATGACAGTGGAGAGCCCTGGGGATCTGTAGAGCAGCTGGGAACAGCTTCAGGACTTAGAGGGTCTTCCAAGTAATTCCACGCAATCTTCCGAGACATCAAGTAATGAGATATGTCAAAGGGCTTTAAGGTTGAATGTAAAGGAAATGGTAACCCTACTCCAGGGCCATGATGGTTGCTTTTGATAGGGCACAGTACCTGGAACAATGAAGAGCATGGTGCTCTTTGTGTGCCTCTTCTGTGCCTGTTTGCCCTCCCACCTCATCACGTGGAGTAGTTGAGCCCTCTCCTCTCCCAGCTGCAGGGACCCCTCCCTACAGCACCAGCAGCTCTCTCCAAAACCTTTCTCTGCCTTTGCAGCCTAGCTTCAGTCCCAGCATCTCTCACCCTTGATGCCCCCACCCAGTGCTAACTTTTTCACTTCCAGATGGTGACGGTGAGGGCAGTTTGGGCAGATCTTCTGCTAGAATTTTTTTTTCCCCCTAGTTCAGTCTGTTAACATGAGTCATGTAAAAACCTCAACCCAGCTCATCTCCAGAGTATTTGACTTGCACGATGCTGTGGGGACCTGTGTGCACAGTCTGGGGATGTCTTTGACCCTCCCAGACACTGCATCATCAGGGAGCCCTGGGCCTGGATGGGTCTCTTCTCCCAAGTAACAACCGAAAGGACAAGAGGAGATGGCCTCAAGTTGCACCAGGGGAGGTTTATGTGGGGTATTATTAAACATTTCTTCCCCAGAATGGTTGTCAAACACTGGAAGAGGCTGCCACGGGAAGTGATTGAGTCACCATCTCTGGAGGTATTTAAAAGACTTGAAGATGTGGTGCTGGTGCCATGGTTTAGTGGTGAACTTGTGCGTGCCAGGTTAACAATTGGACTCAATGATCCTAAAGGTCTTTTCCAACCTAAACCATTCTAAAATTCTATGAAGGATAGCTGGGAATGGGTGCTAAGTGACATTTGGCCACCGCTCTGAGGTGCTCTGCCCTAAGTGTCCACCAGGCATTGCCTGAACATCAGAGACAAAGTGTTCCCTGACTGGTAACAGTCATTTAGGAGAAAAAAGAAGAAAACAGCCATGTCATATCTTCCTTCAAACATCCAGGGTTATTGAGTGCACAGCAATGGGAATAGCTCCTCAGGGGCTCCTCCAGTGACAGGCTTCTGCAGCAGCTATAGTAATCCCAACGTTTTCCTGTGCTGGACTGGATGAGAAGCTTGGCAAATACTCTTTTTGCTGGGTCTAGTGAGGACTGTGAGGGTTTCTGCACCAGTCATTGTACCCACAGTTTTCTTCTTTGCATTACGTTTTGCTGAGTCGAAATTACCTGGCAAGGTGAAACAAACGGTCCCTGTAAACAATAGTAACTGTCTGCATAACTGGTGTTCATCACCAGTGGAACCTCTGTGCCTCTCCAGACCACTGCTGGTGTCTTGGGTGCACATACCCCATACAAAAACAACATTCCCAGTGTCACGCCGTTGTCCGAAACGCAAAGCCTACCCCTGGGAGGTGGTGGCAGGGAGATTTTTATGGTCTCATGCCCAATCTTTAAATAGATGCAGGATTGCAGTCAGTGTTATATCCTGTTTACTCATTTTGAATATATTATTAAGTGTTTATTGGTACCCAAAGAGCATAATTAAATAGCATGCCAACTGCAGATGGAAACTATATTGATGGTGGCTTGTGGCACAGGAGATGTGTGAATTTTATTAACATTGTCATTTCCAATCCCCAGCATCATAAAGGATGTGGACGTTTTCTATTACAGTCACAGATCTACCTTAACGTTACTAATGCCATCGCAGTGTGGAAAATTAGGTATAAACTGAAAAATAATTAAAGGCCCGGTGACAACTTGATAACACTGAATAATTAAAATGTTGGTAACAAATCCTGAATTTTAATTTGCTCGCTGTAGCTGATGCTAGTAATTGAGATCAAAAGCATCTTCGCCGCTTTAGGAAAGCTCACTCACGTATGTATTATTTAAGGAGGGGAAGGGAAAAAAAAGATGAAAACCATAGCTCTGGGTTAGGGCTGCTAACAACCCAGGAATCACGTTAAACCCTGCAGATGGGAAAGTGCCAGAGCCAACTGAGCTGCTTCCCTCTGGTGCTCTTTGAACAGCAATAAGCTGCAGGAGGTACCTTCAGCAGCCCTGGCAATGTTCTTTATAGTTAGGATACACTCCTTAGGCAATACATGAGTAGAAGTGGTTTGGGTTATTCATTTTAAAGCAAACGGCCACTAGACAGGGGCGCGCAGGAGATCTGCAGCATGGACGTGGGCTGTACAAAGACGAGCCCAGTGGCACAAGCCATGGATCATGGCTGAACTCAGAGAGAGAAGAGATGGCTGGGTTGCACTGGAGCTGCTTCATTTGCTTGTCCTTCTTGGGATTTTTGGAGCAGTATGATCTTGAGGCGTTGAGATTGGTGCTGGTCCTTTCATGACTTCTCACACCTGCCAGGAGCTGTGGATCACCTCAAACTTCCAGTGATCAGACACTTCCTGGGGTAAGTACTTCAAATCTGCCTGAGATTGTGTCCACGTGGGAGAGCAAGGGCAGGAGGAGGGAGCCAGGGCTGTCAGGCCTTGTCATCACCTTGGGGGTCACAAAGGACTTACGTACAATGAACTCCAGTTGCTGTAATGATGACCTAAATAGCACTGTTGCCTGAAAAGATACGAAGCACCTTGACGTCACCCAGAGTTTGTGCTGCATGTTTTAACCCATGCAGGTAGCTGGGGCTACCTCCAAGGGTTGCTGGGGCTGATCCTGCACCCCTCCTTTGGCCAGGGTCCCCCCAGGAGGGTGGCATGGGAGCTGCAGGGGCAGCTTGGCTTTGTACTGCATTGTGAGGTGTCAACCCCACCTGGATCTGGCCTTGGAGGAGCCCAGCAGAAATTGTTCATAGCTGGGGGGAGCAGCCGGAGTGCAAAGAGCTCCAAGAAGGTCCTTTTATTTTTTTGTGTGTATTCAGGTAAAAAGAAAGAAACCACTGAGATTTACAATGCACACAGCTTACAAACTGGAAAAACTCCAACAATTTGCAAGGTGATAGAAGGTTGTCTGTGGCAGTAAAATAATCCCACTTTTTCTTGACTATCCTGTGTATCTAGCCACGTGCACGTATACAATTTTATATTTAACTCTTTTTTCTCGCTAGGCTGAAACTACTCATTACTGTGCTATTTTTTTTTGTCTAATGAAATGCTGATAATAATAATTGGGCATAATATGAAAGCCATGTTTAAATAATGTTGTTGGAGGCTGTATCATGACTCGGGAGGAGCTGAAAAGCCGAGTGTCTCCCTCGCTGTCCTTTTCCCGTTGGCAGTGCGTGATTCGAAGGCAGCACAAAGAGACCTGTGTGAGCGATGCCTTGCCAGGGCAGTGCTGCTTCCCCTGCCTGCGTATCATGTCACTGCATTCATCTCCCTGTGTGGTTATTGATCAGCTTGATTGAACTGAATTTGACAGTGAGCACGGCGTTGCTGTGTCGCAGGAGAGCGGGCACAGCTCAACGCGTGGCGAAGAGCGTCGCGGCTCTGGTTGCACGTTTAGGACTGGAAGCAAATGCCTTATCTCCTCCGTTATCTCATTCACTTCTGATCCCTTGTTGATTATCTTAATATCCTTTGTATCCCACCTGACCCCTCATTTGGATACTCTTTGAATCAGGTATTGGTTTTGCTATTCAGTCTTCGTGTGGAATTCTGGCAAAAATCAAACTGTGAGTAGTAAACAGAAGCAGGAGGTGTTTCTGTAGGACTGGGGCACTACAGGATGCTTGAGATGAGATCACACAGCCCACACCCACCTGCCTTCCTAAGGACTAGGAGATCTTGTGATGAAATAAAGCAAGGACTCTCCTCCAAGGGACTGAACAAAAGGAAGAGCTGTTGGAAGGCAGGGAGGAAAAGAAAACCAGCTTCGCTGAGGTCTTGCAGTAGACTAGCATCTCCTCTACTGCATGGCATCCCATCTTCTCCAGAAAACCTACATGCATGTTTGAGTTTGTTAAATATTCCTGCAATTTAAGTGGTCTCCTAAGAGCTGCTGCTGAAGCAGGTGGGACAGGGGATGCAGAGCTGCAGCAAGGGTGCAGGGGGCACCAAGGAGAGGATGTGCCAGCTCTGAGCATGTTGCAGATGGTGTCATGACCCCATGGCAGGGGCAGGACCCTGGAAGTGCTCCCAGCTCCATTATGGGGGTACCTGCAGATGCTGGGGGAAGCTTGGCCCCAGGAGAAGCAGCAGCAGGTAGGGGGGTGCACCCTGCACATCGTCCGCTGTGGGTGCGTGTCTCTTGCCAAGGGCAGGATGAAGGTGTATTTTCAAGGCAAGAGTTTTCACTGTCTGCTGTAAGAGCCAAGCAGCACAACAGCAGATTGTAAAGGGACTCGGGGCCCCGTAACTCTATCAGTTTTGATCAATTTTTCAGTTGAGTTAGTAATACACCAGAGAGCGTGTCGACGTGCTTTATGGAGGTCTGCAAGTGCCTACCATGGCTAATCCATAAAGCTCAAATGGTTTCCTGGAAAACAGACATTTTGTTGTCACCATGAGGAGACTACTAAACAGTGGGAGTGGGGGAAAGTAGAAGAAAAATAGACAGAATCTGCAGTGCCTGCTCGAACTGCTGGGAATGCTCTGGCAGGAGCTGCAGGCAGCACCTGAAGGACAGACTCAAGGCAGCTGCCTACGGTGTCCAACAGCCAGAGAAGGCAGGAAAATGGGCATTGCTGCCAAGCCAGTGCCCCTTCAGCCCTCACCCCTGCAACCCTTCCATCCTCTTGCCCAGGAAAAGCAAGGGCACCTCTGTTTGGCTTTAATGAAAGGTAACAGATGGTATGTAGTGGTTCATGGTGATGCAATTTAAAACACAAACCAACCCCGTGTCTCTGCCCCCCCCAAAAACATATTTTTCTATAAACTGAAGGGATTAGCTCTATGCTTTAAGCATATTTAGTAAGAAAGATATGTCACCACTTAAATACTTGAACGGTTCTCCCAGTTTTCTGAATTTATCATTATAATATGAAATTATTTTCCTTTCAGGGTCTTTACCAAAGCAGATTTTTCATCTGAGATGGTAATTCTGTCTGGCATCCTGACTCCCCTTCACCTTGTCCTCACCAACCACTGAAAACTTTGATGAAATTGCTTTTAAACGAATCCATTTTTGGTGTTCTTTCAAAGCATATTCTGTATTTTGAACCCTGGAGTGCATTTTAGGTACCCTGCTATACCCAAGAAGCTGCAATTTTACTGATGAAGATTTGCTAGGAAAAGGTTTTTTTTTCACGTTCACCTGACTCCAGGAGGTGGGAATTAAGAAAAGCACCAAATATCCTGACACTTAGGATAAATTGGTAAGAATGAGTGCTCCCTGCAGAAACTGAAGGCGAGAGGAGGTCAGAGCTAAAGATTACTGTATAGCTGGAGTACTCCTTAACCCCATAGCATTGCTTATGCATTGCATGGATTGCCACAGCCCGTATGTGTTCAGGGTATAGATATCTGTGAAGTGCTTCTGCCCCAGAGAGCATGGCTGATCCTGCCTACACCTCTCCCAAACCAATCTTTCTGACTTTACCTCAGTTATTCATAGGAGAAAGACAGATTTCAAAGAGGAAGGGAAAAAAATTGCCCAGAGATTTGACTATTGAGCTTGAGCAAAATCTCCTGGCTTTTTTACACAATTTACTGTTCCAAAGTATGACCATTTTCAGAGATTACCAGTTTGCTGAATATCCTTCCCCCTCCTCCCCCTACTGTGTTCAATATAAAGTATTTTTCCTTTCCACAGTCTATAAACGAAGACTAATCCACAAACCGAAAGCCGAGTCCTTCATTCTTCCCTCTGCCGAGTCTTGCTGCAGAGAATAATATTCGGCAAGCAGGAATGACATCCTAACTGTTGCCTAAAGCCTGATTCGTGCAGGATGAAAAGTCAGCGAGTGATAAGTTTCCAGATGACCTCTGTCAGCTCCTGAAAAGAAAAAGCAAGGGCAACAACAGCGCACGTTAGTGGGGAAGGCCAGCTCAAGCACAACTAAATGGTGAGCCAAGCTTAAGAGAAAAGAGCAGAAAAGTGTCCTTGCATCCCCATCTAGTGGCTTTTCGTGAAATAAAGCTGTAGTCCCTTTTTTTTTTTGGTTTTTTTTTTTTTTTTTTGGACATACTCTACCTGCTAATGCAATCTGCTATAGATAAGCACGTTGCTAAACTTGCATCAGACCTACTGGGCTGAGTGCAGGCTGCTTGATTTGCCATAGTGCTCAGGATTCAATTTCTTATAAATATTCCTCAGTAAGATGTTGGTCTTTCAACGTGGTTTTCTACATTTCTGTTCCCTTCATGGCCAGAGCCTCTGTGGCATCAGAGAGAGCTGCTGGGTTCCAAAGGGACCAGTGGGCATGTTTGCTGCCTGGTATAAATACCAGGGGTTGAGAGATGGCAGAACTTCCCACGAACAGAAAGGAAACGTTCATCCAGCTTTCATAGACATGTTAATTTGGCTAAGGATATTCTCAGTCAGGACAGACTAGAAGGATTCACAGAAGGTCCACCAAAGCTTTTGCAAAAGGTGAACATTCCCCCATTGTACTCACACCTGCTTTCCCACCATTTGCTCTCTCTATTTATCCAGAAAAGAGCAACTCATCATCTTATTCTTAATCTGTGATTAATCCAAACTGCCCAGCTCTAACTCCTGCCCCTGCAGACCTGCCTGCTCCCAGTTACTGGCTGGACGGTGAGCCCCACTGAAGCACAGGAGCATCCCTTTAGCACACCAGCACCACTGAGAAACCTCAACATACCTCAATGCTCCCCTGGCACCGAGCTCCTCCTCAGCAGCCCCAGCCCCTGTTAGGGCCCCTTATCCCAGCCTTTTTTCTTACCAAAACCCCCTGTTGCCTTTAGTCTGTGCTCCTGAACCAGAAAAGCTGCTCAGGGCTCAGGCTCCATGGCCTTACTACTTGTGCTGCTGACTTTGAGCTAGGGAAAAAAAAAAGCCTCTTTTGCTGGCAATTCTCCACGTGTGGAAATACAGTAGGGTTTGCAGATGCCCTGGTTTTGGAGCACTGGACCTGTTGGGTGTGTTTCGTCCCACCGATGCTGTGCTTCCAGCACATTCTGGCAGCAGCAGCACAAGAACAGCCAGGGAAATTTGAATTCTGAGCATATTTTCTGAGCTCAAGACCCGTGAGCTCTTGAGAGGTAAAAGGCACACTTCAGCATACCTGTCTTTGCTCTCAGAGATTGTCTGGGGCTCTTTCTGAACACTGTACTGTCTGTAGAGCAAAATCTGGTCTTCACCTTGAATCAGGGAGACTTTTCCGAAGGCGGTCACGTTGGCCTCTCCCTCTGCCCTTGCCTTAGCTCTGTAATTACAACTACATGAGCTATGACCTCTAGTCAAATAGTCTGAAAAGGATGTTTTAAAAGGTCTGCAAGAACAGCACCAGCAGCCAGGCTTTAATAAAAAAGCAGGAAGGGTTGTGTTAAAAAGAAATAATTGATCTCCAGACCTAGATGCTTCATTTTTTTTTTGTGGGGTTGAATCAGAATGTGGCCGGAGCGGCCACGGTCAGCAGCAGTGAGCACTGTTGCCCCAGGTTCTGCTTCTCTGATGTCATCTTTTTCAGTATCTATCAGAAGTCATATTTTTTCTCCTATTGGAAAAAAAAAAAACCTCTAGACACATATAAAAACAAATACTTATTGCTGAAACTCCAGGATCTATTGCTTCCCAGGAACCGTTAAATATTTAATAGGATTAATACAAACCAAAATTTCTTCCTTGAATGAGAAATGTTGTCTTTATCTAGCAGGAAAATGGGTGCTACAAAATTATCGGTTATCTTTCTGTCTACCACAACTTGCCTAATGCAGAATAACATGTTTGCACCAAATATTTCACTTAGAAGAGTACAGAAACTGCTGGCTATACCTTAGAAGATTTGTCTAGGAAGCTGAAAATATCTAAGTGGTGAAAACACTTTCATGAAACAAAAAGAAACACTGCTGCAGAAGAAAAAAAAGCTCTGCTCACAAGAAAATCAGAGTTACATTACATGGACCTGAATCAGTTTTTATAGGTAGAGTTGAAGGAGCCTCAAAAAATAAACTAGCAACACCAGGAGGAACTCTGTAAAAATGCCAAACCTTCCCGACATTCGTCAGCCTAAAAGCTGATCACTATTTAGAAGATAAATTAGTTGGAATTTGGTTTCCAAATACCCAGACTTTCCCACCCGGAGGTGCAGGTCCGAGGTTTCCTTGGGAGACGGAGCATCAAGGGAAGGGGCTTGGTGCTGTGGGCAATACCAGCCTGGGGCAGGCTCGCCCCTGGGAGAAGTGAATGACCTATTTCTGCAGGATCAGCCCAAACCCGACCTCCACGGCCGCGGCGTGTGAAGAACACTGTCGCTTTGTTGTTCTCGCGCTGCCACCCGCCTCTAGCTTTAGCCATCCTCGCGCTGATCAAAACCCCAGCTTTTTTTTCAGTTTGCACGAAAACACAGTTGAGAACAGATTTAATCACGAGCTTGCCAGAACAACCGAAAGCACAACGTGCGAAGGGAACATCCTCCAAAGCCACCCCGCCGCCAATTCCCGCCGGCGCAGGCAGCTGCCCACAATGTGCTGTTGTTCCCAGTGCCAGGGGAACAAAGGCTGTTGTTGTAGGCTAATGCCAGCTCAGTTGTGGCATGCGCCTACGTGGGCTGCTGGAGCTGGGGGGGTGGGGGGGACACACGCACGGGGTGGCCGGGGAGGGGTATCAACCCCCTCTGGGTGTACAAGGAGGTTTCCAAGGGCGGTGCAGCTCCTGGAAGCTGGAGGTGTCTCTACAGCTCCTGTTGCTCTGGGGAGGTATGGCTTTCTTCTGGGACCTGCAGGGTGTCCATCCCTGCTGGTGGCACGGGGGGTGGACGGCTGCCTGGGCCAGAGAGAGCGGTGTGGCTCGGCTGGGACAAAGGGGGGGTGGCTGGGGGGATGTGAGGGAGTTGTGGCTGCAGCGTGGAGCTCATCTGAGAAATGCCCGGTGCCATCCACTGGTGTGCAGTTTGGTGGCTGGGGGCTGGCATCTCTGGTGGGACTATTTATGGATGGAAGTGGCTGATGTAAAATCACTGCCTGGGTGGTCAAACAGCATCAGGAGCCAAATGTGCATTTTAGAGCTAGCAAAGAGGGTCTAGTCTTTCCTTGTCTTTGATTTAAATACTTTGGTTAAGAGCAGCAATGTGTCCATTTCCATCTTAACATGCTGTTGCAGACATGCCTTGGGGTGGAGATAACTTGAATTCATTTGGAAGTCACATCTGGTATAAACCAAGACAGGTCACTTGATGGTACAGGGTCCCCAGTTGTGAACATGACCCCGGTCTCAGTGAGCCGTGAGGGGCAGCCAGTGTTCTGGTGGAGGGATCTCAGCAAGGGAGGAGGTCTTATGTGTCATCTGCTAAATCAGTTCTGCCTTCAGGGAAAGGGAGTGGACAGGATCCTAATGCTGCACTTTCTACCACCAGACCTCACGTGGCCATACAAAGTCTCTACATCCTTTCTTTTTTACTTTGTATTATTAGATGTTAGTCAAAAGGAGCATCACTCTCATTGATGCCATAGTTCTTGGTAGGAGAACAAGCTGAATCCAGATGCAGGGGGCACCCAGGATTTTCTGTATTTGTAATAGTGACCACTGAACTTCCTGTTATGCCATCCCATCCTGGGCGAGCTCCAAGCCACATCTGGCTTGGCCAGCTGCACCCCAAAATTGTTTCCTTGCTTTCTAAGCCATGTGGTTAGCAAGCAGAGTGGGAGCAGGCTGGGTTTGCTCCACCTGCCCATCCACTTTGCAGGGCAGGGACGGGGGGGTTCCAGGCTGCCTGCTCCCCTGGCAGGTACTGCTATTATGCCCCATTTCCCCCTAAATCAGAGAAGTCAGAATCATTTGCTCAGGTCTCTGTGCAGCCAGCAAATGTGCCTTCTCTCTGGAGGCTCTCCCAGTGAATTCCCAAAGTCCATCCATCAGGCATCATCCATCTCCTGCAAGGATGCAGGAAAGAAGCTCATCCCACCAGGAGCAGCAAGAGTGAAGGAGATGCAGGGTTCAAAGCAGATTAAAAAGCAGATGGAAAGGGCCCCCACCTCTGCCTGGTGCCAGATGACACCCTTCCACCACTTCCACTCAGGCTTTATACGTTCGGAAGTCTCAAATCAGTCCCCTTGTTTGTTTGTTTGTTTTTTTTTCTCTCCCCTTGGAAACAGCTCAGCTCCCGTGCGATGAGGACAGCCCCGCAGACGTCAGACCTTGGCCATCTCCCACCCCGGCCCCTTGCTCCTTCCCCGCGGGGCTCGGGTTTCCCCTTCTCGCTCCAGTGACGCTGCCTGTCCCGACAGGTGCCGGCAGAGCCGCGGGCTCACGCCGGGTCAGCGCCAGCGTCGCGCTGGGTTCAGCGGCTGGAGCGGAGCACGGAGGCAGGTGGACATGCTAACATAGGTGCTAGGAACTCCTCTAATCCCCAGCCCCGTGTCTCGTCAGCGTGTCCCACCACAGCACCCGGCTAGAGCATGGAGCCAGCCCCGGAGATGAAGAGGTACGTGGGTTTTGGTGTGTGCCCACCATCCGGCTGGGTGGCTGTGTCACAGATGGATGGATGGATGTGTGAAAGGTGGGAGTAACAGCAGCTCTGCCCCTCTCCTGGGAGGGAGGAGGGCTAAGCTAGCCTTTGTGAGGAGACCTTTATCCCCTTAGCAGCCGAAGCTTAGTTATAATGAAAGCGCAGGTTATAAAGATGTTTCTTGCTAGCAACATCTTGAATTTCAGGACGTCTTCACTATGAATTCTCTCTGTGCCCTGTGGTCCACAATGCAACCTGCTCAGTTCACGGAGGGAAAGAGGTTTAACCTTGCTAACTTAGCCAGGAGCTGCGGCACGACCAGCTGCCCATGAGCATCCTGCTCCCTGCCAGTCACTGCTTTGGTCCTGCTGTGGGGTACCGGGGTCCCAGCACAGGCAGAATGAGCCTGAAGTATTGCACTCAATTCTCAGATCTGGATTAGATTTTAAGCCAAATTTTAGA
Organism: Todiramphus chloris collaris; assembly: GCA_025345505.1. Classification (NCBI taxonomy): domain Eukaryota; kingdom Metazoa; phylum Chordata; class Aves; order Coraciiformes; family Alcedinidae; genus Todiramphus; species Todiramphus chloris. The sequence goes on from JANVCC010000022.1 coordinate 36,654,196, forward strand.
GCAAGTCTATTTGTTCCTAACAATAATCAAGCCTGTTTTCACCTTCCCAGGAACAAATGTTAATTAATCTTAGAAACACTCTCTGGGGAGAAGTAATAAAAATGGTAGAGGAGTTATCTTTGCATCATCTGCCCTGTTGAACTTGTGCTGCAGTCTGTCCAGGTCACCAGGCAGGTCTCCTGGGGTGGCTGGAAATGTTTGACCGGTCAGAAATGGGGTTTGTGTCCCAGGACCCCGAGAGTTGTTTCTCTCCGTGCAGGGGAAGCCACGCTATGCCTCGGCATTTAAGTGGGAGATTTATTCTGGAGACCATCTTGCTCAGTTCAGCCAGCTGAGAGGGCAAAATAATCCTCTGTTTTGACAGGCAGAGATTGAAGAGGTCAGAGATTTGAGTGGAAATTGGAGAGACTGGCTTGCAGCCAAGCTGGAGCTTATGGAGGTGGGCTGAGCTCAGGCTTGTTACTGCTGAAATTCTGGGAGGTCTTTTCTGGGGAGAGGTCAGGTCAAGCTGGTGGAACTGAGACCTTTGACCTGCCTCGTGGGAGCCAGGTACGTGACTTTGGCAGTGAACTCCGATGAAATCAGCTAGTCTTGCAGAACTCTGGCAGCACCCCATGTATCTGAGATGTCTAGGACATCTTCAGTCTCTTTTCTTGCCTTCATCAAGGAAAGCAGTGCACTATTTGCACGTGTAGCCATTTCCTTGCTACCTGTTAGCACAGTCATTACATATTTGTATCACAAAGCCCCATTACAAGGCTCCCTTCTTTCTTTCCCACCTTCTGGCTTATTTTTTCTATACACACAAGGGAGATTTTTCCCTGGCAGTGGGGACTCAGGTGCTGCTTACTTGCAGCAGCTTGTCATGAAGCATTTTCTATCAGCAAAGCTTTGGGAGCAGCAAAGTGTCTAAACCCAGGTTGTACAGTAATATCACCCCTATGCCTTGCTGTGTGTTTCGATATTGAAATGTGGTTGCCCAGAAGATGACTATTCTCCTTGCATAGGTAGCCTCACCCCAACAGTGCCTTCGTAAAGTGACATCCTTGCTCCAATTTGATGCCATCCCTTTGTTTAGCTAGTGGCACCTCGTCCCTGTTTTACAAATGAGGCACGGAGTCAGGGGAAAATGAAAATGAGACTTCATTGCTGGAACTCTTCACATTAAAAACTAAACTATGAGTGAAAACATGTGACTGACTGAAAACATCAATGGTCAAATGACCTCTATGACTTTTGCCCTTTGAGTCCTGTACCTTCTACAAGTTACCCATAGTAATATTTGCAGCCAGGAAACTCTGAAGTTAAAAAAAAAAAAAAAGCAATGCTAAAAGGTCACTGAAACATTGGGCCAAGCACAGATCTTTTAGTGCTTCAGATGCTGCAGCTTATTATAGCCTTTTCCTAATTTCACTGCTTTCTGCTCCATCCATCATTAAAGGTTTCACAGAGTGTGTAATATCAGTTGGTCCAGTGCCTTCCACTGTATTGACTGGTTAACAATTCTTCAGAGGTGGGAAAACCATCTCAGACAAGCACTGTTGCAGGTGACTAGTCCATTGCTGATACTTACGGGTGATCAGCTAACCAAGAAGCTTTGATTTTCTCTAGTCTAGTAAAAGAGAATAAACAGCCTTGATTCTCAGGTGAGGAAAATCTGTCCTGGAGCATCTTCCTTTTGTTCTGTATTTCCAATGCAGCTTCAAAAAAACTTACAGGTTCTTCAAATAACTGAAGTGCTATACTTTCCTTACAGGAATAGGTTCCCCAGCATGAACTTTGAAGCAGAGATTCTGACAGATCCACATGATAATTCAGGTATTTGGGAAAAAAAAAAAAAAGAAAAAAGCTGCATAAAAGAATAAAGAAAAAAAAATAAAGTAAAATGCCCCCTCAGCTTGCTATCACTACAAACATATTTTAATTCTTTTGGAGTTAGAGATTGTTTTAGGAAAAAAAAAAAAAGAAAAAAGAACCAGGATGATGGACTGACCGCAATTTGGGTGATTTCAGGTTTATGTTAGGGTGTAGTTCAAAGTGTAGAGGATAGATGTTGATATCTTTACCTTCAATAGAGCTGGACATAGGGTCGCCGTACATGAGACCATTCAGATGAAATGCTTTTGCTCTCAGTTGCTCTCCTGGCCATGAGCTGCAGTTCCCACTGAGGAGTTGCCCTTGCCAGCAGAGCATTGCAGTCCCATGCTGGTGAGAGTTAGAAATGAGGTGCATGGGGCTGACTATTCTTGCTTCAGCTGCAGGTGGCAGTTTTTTACTTTGCATCACCCCTCATAGCAAGTGTGCCAAGAGCTGCTGATTGCAGCTACACCCTCCAGCACGTGCCTGAGCAATGGCCCCTGCAGCTTTGGACCTGCAGTGTGGTTTCTTTCACCTTCTTGCCGTGAATCTTCCAGAAAAACACGTCAGTTACCTCCCTTTCTACAAACCGAGCACCCAGTGTATGCCTAAGAGTTTTGGAGATGTTTTCCTCAGGATACCTGTAGTAGTGAGGCACCTCACAAATATGCTGATGTCAAAAGGCATCGAAGAATAGTTGTGAAATCCTGAGTGTGAACAGGTTGGAAAGTTTTCACATGAGTCCACATGGATAGCTCCTGGGCCTCTGTGCCATCTTCCTAATCTCTGACTTCCTTTGGGTTGGGTTTCTTTCACAAGGTAAGTGCTTCGATCCTTCACTTGCCTTGAGCCCACTGACACACAATTTGTATTTTCTTTCTCAAGAGCTGTATATGATCCCTTCCATGAGAAGTCTCACAGCTGAGGAGTATGTAGAGGCCTTTAAGTCATTTTTGGATCATTCAACAGAGCACCAGTGCATGGACGAGTTCAACAAGGAAGAAATGCCCAACATCATGGCTGGGTAAGGAGGTGGGAAAGCCATCTGTTATCCTGGGAGGGCAACCTTCATACAAGGGTCAGCAAATGTGTTTAAGCATTTTCTGGGGCAGGAACAAACTCTTAATGCTTTTCAGTTTTGAGTCCATTAAGAGTGGTCTTTAGGATACTGTGTTTAATGGCTCCAGAATATGTGCTCTTTCAATTAACACACTGTGCTGCCTCTCAGCTTGTGTTAAGGAAAGAATCAAGATCTCATTTTCACGTCTATATCTTTTCAGTAGCTGATTTTCCAATGATTAAAGGTGTTTGTTTTTTTGGGTTTTGGTGCATTTCTTTCTTTGGGTTTGGGTTTTTTTTTGTTGTTGTTGTTTGTTTGTTGTTTTTTTGTTTGTTTGGTTTGGTTTTGTTTTTCAAAGAAAGCTTTCTTGTGCTCTCTGCCTACTTTTGGGACTTCATCACACGTCAGTCCAAACAGAAACACATCTCTAATTCTTTCTAGTGACTAATTCTTGGTTTTCTCAATCCCCTAAGACCTCCTTATTTCTATCCTAAGTCGATTTGCATTGCTTAAGTACCAAATGATAATCAGTTTTGTGAAGTATTGATGTAATGTATTAAGCCTGGATGACTGCAGATAGTTTTAGAACATCCTAGATCTAAACCCCAAGAAAGGCCTTTCAAGTCTGGGTGATTTTTGGATGTTATAGGAACTGTATTTTCCATTGAGAAAAAAACTTAGGCAGGCAGACTTTTATTCTCCAGATCAGATATATGTAGAAAAATAATAATGAAGAAATCGTTTGTGTTGGGAAATTGAAAAAAATATTTATGTGAATTTTAAATGATGCAAAACGTTGCAGCTTCCTACAGAGTTGATTGTGGGTCAAAGGCTCTTGTTAGGGCTAAGGCTCCTCGAGGAGCTTGCACCCTCCACAATTTATTACCAGTTCCCCTCTTGTTGAGTCATTGCTGTGGTGTCTCCTAAGACTGTGTATGGGAAACTCAATCCCCCTGCATAGTCCAAGCCCGAGAGCAGGGTAAGGCCACAAAGCATGTCAGAGCAACGAGGGGCCTCATGCCTGGGCTTCTCATCCTCGAGACAAGCTGGTTTTAAATATTCTGATAGGAATCACGATTGGAGGGATTTTTCAGTTATTTAAAAAGTAATTTTTTTTTAAGATTAAAAATTATTAAAGATTCTGATCTTCCTTCCCCATTTCAAAACAAGATTAATGTTGAAAAGAGAGGATTTCCAGTTAGCTGGATGGCCTGATTTTTACCCTTTTCTGGGTATTTATAGCCAATGTTGGAAAACCAAACTTGTGTCCTGAGGGTGCAGAGGTTTTTGCCCCAGCTCGCCTCGTCCTTATGTCCCCAGCAGTGCCCATCACAGACAGGCACAGCCCCCCTACCCCAAAGGGAATCCTTTGCCGTGGGGTTCCCCGAGGACTTTTTGCATGGTGCCAGCCACAGCCTGAAGAAACCTCTCTGGCAAAGGATGAGAAACACTATATTCTGATGCCTACTGTACTTTGAAATGTGAGCTTGCTAATATGGGGCTGGCTTCCACTACACAGCTGGTTATAGCTGGGCTCCAAAGGGATGCTCGAATTTCTATCCCAATTAATTTGTCAAGACATGAAAATTTCCAGGCCAACGTGGCACCCAGGATGTTAGAATTAAGACATAACTTCTTGTGACATGGTCTGGTTAAGTGACACTTATTTATAATTTCAGTCTCGGCAACGGGAAATCGACTATAAATGTTCTGGGAATTGGAAGCGGCACAGGTAAGGAGCTTGGCAGCACTGCTGCTGCTGCTGGGGGATGGGGGTGGGGGTCCCTGTGGGTAGCAGAAAGTGAGAGTGAAGTTCTGAGCGATGGGGAGAACGACTCAGGCATTGGTAACAACTCATCTCATTGAAGCAGAGAGCGGAAAACAGGGTGCAGTGCCGGGATGAGAGCGATGCTCCCTTCCTTCCTTGTCTCCCTTCTGAAATGCTGCTCAAAAAAGAGGAGATGATTTTTAGCTTAGTTTCTGCCTCTTGAGGACCCTCACCTGACTTTATACGTCTCAAAGCAAGGAGTTCTGTTCCTGGTTAGGTAGGAGAACAAATTCAAATCTCATTAGAGAGAATTAGAGGCATCTGAGAGATTTGTTCCACCCAAGGTTCCTATTTTAGACTATGCCCCCTGAAGGGATCTCTCTTTTGGCTTTGCTCTTAGGGATCCCAGAGTCCAAAGCTGGGCAATGCTCTGCTCCAGGTGCTGCAAATCCCGCTGGTCACAACCATTACCATGGGGTTGCTTCAGCTTTTTCAAGACATGCTTCTTTGCTACTACTGTGTTTTTATCTAGTGTTAAATAGGGTTTAAAGGCAAATAATATTTCACCCCCAGAGAAAAAGCTGTCTTTTGGAGAATAGCTTTAAAGCTGTTCTAAATGCATTTGAGTTTTAAATAAATAAATAAATAAAGTGATGAAACGTTCAACTTTGCTCCTAGGGAAACTGGGATAAAAAAAAAAAGTAGAGAAAAGAAGCAGCAGCTTGATATGTTAGAGTTTGCTTTTGCTTTAAAAAGTATTTCTGAGGTGAATGTTGAGTGTTAATACTCTCAAATGAAAGTATTTCTCGCTCTCTCTTTTTTTTTTTTCTTCTTGTTTTCCTGAGTAAGATAAAAATAGCATTGAATTGTTTTCCCCAGTTGTGAATATGTCAGAGTGTATGAGAAAGTAAACAGGAAGAAATAGTTCAGTTCTCAATTACACTCTATTTTCATTAATATAAGACTGAAATTCTGACTCCAAGAAAACACAAGGGAAAAACGATCTTTTTGTACTGTCCTCGTTTTTCCTTGTTTCCTCTTCAGAAGATGTTTTAATGGAAAAGTAAAAACTCTAAAGTTTCCTGGGTAAACTGCCCCTCATAGATGGTGGGACAGGGGTACAGACTCTCACTGCCCCCAACTTGCCCGCAGCTGCAGGAGCTGAACTTCTGCAGCCAGGAAGGGGAGCAAGCTAGGATGGCACTGAGCTAAAAGGTTATATCTGATCCCTGACCTTTCCAGGCTTGGACTCTGATTTCACAGAGCCCCCAGAATTAGTTTAGTTGACAAAAATATTAATGGGGATTAGTGACTGACTCCACATCCTAAAAGACTACTATCCGGTCCAGATCACATTGTCTCATTCACCCCGTGATTTCCCAGGGCTGGTTTAACTATCTTGGCTGTATCCTCCCAGTTAGTGCCATGGTGGTCTGCTGTTTGCAGAAACTCTTGTTTCTGGAGTATCTCACTCTCGTTAGTGCTGAAGGGTTGCTGCTGGCAGGCAAGCTGGAGCAGAGACATTCCTGCTCTGAAGCACTGTATTTTATTGCTTGTTTCTGGTGATACCCCAGTTGAGGACTTTATTACCTGCTCTTGCAAAGACTGGTTTAGGGCATTTTACACAGACGGAGCAAAAACCCAAACAGTTTTTAAAATAGCCTTTTGCTGTTGATAAGCCCACTTGCCATCATCAGTGGCTTCAGGGCATGGGGCAGTGATGCTCTGCCTCCCACCTGCCCAGAGCCTGCAGGGAGCACAAGTCAGTGCTTCTAATTGCTTGCCCTCCCCACCCCAGGCACATACTAACTGCTATTTATGGCTGTCTAAAGTGATTCAGCGTCTTGCTATAGAGCTCTTCCTTCCTGTCATCAATACTGGCCCATGCGCACACCTTCAACTGATGCAGCCTCAGCCTCTTTCCTTGTGCCTTTGGCCAGCCCTGCACCACTGCCACCGCATTCCTCAGGGGTCTTGCATATTTATTCTCCGATTTCAAAAGACTTATCCTTCCTTGGATGTTCCTGTAGTGCTGGCATGGCTGATATTTCCCTCCTTAAATTCTATTTACTGCACCACCTGCCAAAGCTGATGACTTTCCTCATAGCTGGTACAGCAGATGAAAGGCTGGGAAAGATGCAGTATCTCGTATCAAGCCCTCTGTGTCTGACATTTGCAAGGGCAGGACTATTTTTAGGCCCCCACCGTCAGACACAAATAGGATTCTCACGAAGGTCCATTCGAGGTGGTCAGCTCTACTGTTTATTTCCATGGTTTCACATGAACCAGATGGACTTTGTACACTTGGTGTATTGTGGCCTTCCTGAAAGGAGCAAAAGTGATCTACATCACCTCCAAAGATGCTGGGAACTTCCTAGGACAGAAGGATAGACTGCTGCTTGCTCCTCCAGAACTTAGGAACAGAGAAGCACCAATACCTAAGTTGGCAGGGTACCTATGCACAAGTAGCTGCCCAGAGCTGAGGCCATGTGGCTGGTCATCAAAGAGTGAAGACCCAGGGTATGGCATGTGAATGGGTCTTCTTGCAGTGCTGGTTCCCAGTCTCCAAGCCATGTCACACCAGCAGCAGAGAAGCCATCACCTCCCTGGGGCAGTGCCAAAGGCAGGGACCACCCAGTGCCATGCCAAAGTTGCACAACTGTGCTGATTCCCTCCTTGCCCCCATTCAAACTTTGTGTCTTTATTGAAAATGAATGCTTTGATTATTTTGACCTGTCCTGTGACCCGGAGCATTGCCATTAGCAGGATGCTGCACTGTTGCTTATCCTTTCCTTGTTCTTAGTCCTATCTGCAAATATTTGTTACCTTGAGCAGTAAGATACTGTGGTAAGATTGGGTTAGATGCCACCATGCAAACTGCAAGGTAGACAGTGTCTCCTTTCTCCCTGGGGGTTTTCCTGGCAGTGGAGGAGGCAGGTGCACAAACACCCTTTCACCACATCTAAGTACTTTCTAAAGTAATTAATTTGTGCTTATTGAGCAGGTGAGCAGGATCTGAAAATGATCAGGATACTGCAGGCTGTGCACCCAGGGGTCCTTATTGACAACGAAATCGTAGAGCCCAACCCACAGCACGTGGCAGCTTACAAAGGTAAGGCTATAGCTGCCAGGGGTATAGCGAGGACCATCATTCTGAATAATGAGTTTTTCTGCTGTTTTGCAAAATTCATGCTTTTCTTTGACTTGTTAGAGTTGGTGAATCAAGCTCCAGACCTGCAGAATGTCTCTTTTATTTGGCACCAGCTGACTTCCTCAGAGTATGAACAACAGGTGAAAGAGAAAGGTGCACAGAAGAAATTTGACTTCATCCATATGATCCAGGTAATGGAGTATGGCTTAAATAAAGGAGTATTGCCTTTAATTAGTCTCTTCATTTCTGCTGTATGCATGAAGTTTGGGGAACCAGAGCTGAGCACAGTTCACTCACGAGCAATAACTTCTGCAGCAGCTCTACAGACACCCAACCTCATTCCCTAGCCACCCTGGCTGTGGTCTCTGGTTTGTACTGGTTTAACTGTGTGTGGTAGGTAATAAAACAGGACAAGTCTCAGTTTCAAGTCAAACATCAGACAGAGACCAACAATTGTGCTTTGCTGCTGCAAAAAGACTTTTTTTTCCTTTATCAGAGTAGTTTGGATAGCACTGAAGGGAAAGGGTAGTGAACAAACACCTTGTGTCAGCTTTTGGGTCAGAAATGCTGCTGCTGTGTTTCTGATACCGATGACACTGATGTTGTATGTGCCAATTATATTTTGTAAAAAGAAAACCCTGCTATTCTCTCTCTTTAGTGGCTTTTATTTAACTTTTTTTTCTATTAAAATTTGCTTTGTTAAATCAAACAACTACAAAGTGTTTCAGGGTTTTGATGGCTGGGTCAATGATTAAGTTACAAGTTCTGAGGCAGCCTTTGGGATGAGCTCTGCTTTGTCCTTATGCACATTTCTCAGTGTGTGGAAAAGGCCCAGCCACGGCCAGGAAATGCCCCTGATAATAAAAACCATACCCTGGCACCAGAGGTCTCCCCTCTGCACATAGTTTCCAGTGACAAAACTGCCCTGAGCTTGAAGGGCAGCAATAGGCAGGTCAGCGTCTGGCTGGTGGCCAAGGCTGAGCAGAGAGATCCTGGGTCTGACCCTAGGCTGTTGGTGCCAGTGGAGAGCTGGTGATGCTCAGTCCTGTGAGGCATCCCTAAACGTGTGTGCTGGGTCAGGATAGGCTGGGAAACAATTAGGAACAACTCTATGGATAAAGGTTTTAAGGTTTCTAAGGGTCATTGTGCTGTGGAGGAGGAATAATGGCTGTGTGTAACTCTGTCACTTGTAGATGCTGTACCGGGTGGAGGATATTCCCAATACTATCAAGTTTTTCCACAGCTGCCTTGACCATCATGGTAAACTCCTGATCATAATTTTATCAGGTAAGAGGGACCTTTTATTTTTTGCTGTTGTTTTGAAGAGCTTTGAAGTTTGAGAGCCACAGATATTTGTCTTGGGATTTGAGTAGTGCTCACTCTATAGTAATTAAATAAAGCAAATACCATATTTCATAGAGAGCATGCAGTCTTAGGCTTAGCCTTTTGGACCCCAGTGTCTGATGGGACCACTTACAGCTAGACTTTGTGCTCTTGCTTCCCTATTTATGAAGTAAAATAATTTCTCTGTACTTCAAAGAGACCTCCTGATGTGAAATTACTGGCTAAAGAGAAGTGTGGCCGTTGATGAATGAGGGTCAATCCTCCTTCATGGTGCCACTCTCCATAATTTTTGCAAAATCATGGCAAATGGGAGAGGTGCCGGAGGACTGGAGGAAAGCCAATGTCACTCCAGTCTTCATAAAGGGCAGGAAAGAGATTCCAGAAAACTATAGACCAATCATTCTTACTTCCAAACCCTGGAAAGGTAATGGAGAGGCTCATTCTGGAGGTTATCTCTAGGCACATGGAAGATAAGAAGGTTATCAGGAGTAGTCAACATGGATTTACCAAGGGGAAGTCATGCTTGACTAATCTAATAGCCTTCTATGATATTGTAACTGGATGGCTAGATGCAGGGAGACCAGTGGACATAGTCTATCTTGACCTTAGCAAGGCTTTTGATACAGTCTCCCATAACATCCTTGTGGAGAAGCTTGGGAAGTATGGGATAGAAGAGCAGGTAGTAAGATGGATTAGTAACTGGTTGGACAATAGAGTCCAGAGAGTGGTGGTCAACGGTGCCAGATCCAGCTGGAGAGCTGTAACCAGTGGAGTCCCCCAGGGATCAGTGCTGGGTCTGGTCCTGTTCAACATCTTTATCAGTGACATTGATGACAGGACAGAGTGTCTGCTCAGCAAGTTTGCTGATGACACAACACTGGGAGGATTGGCAGATACACCTGAAAGCTGTGCAGCCATCCAGTGAGACTGGGACAGGTTGGAGAGCTGGGCAGGGCAGAACCAAATGAGGTTTAACAAGGATAAATGCAGAGTCCTGCATCTAGGTAAGAATAATAAATTACACCAGTACAGACTGGGAGGTGATCTGCTGGTGAGCAGTCTTGTGGAGAAAGACTTGGGAGTCCTGGTGGACAACAAGTTCTCCATGGAGCAGAAATGTACCCTTGTGGCCAAGAGGGCCAATGGTATCCTGGGGTGTATCAAGAGGAGCGTGTCCAGCAGATCGAGGGAGGTTCTCCTCCCCCTCTACTCTGCACTGGTGAGACCTCACCTGGAGTATTGTGTCCAGTTCTGGGCTCCCCAGTTCAAGAGAGACAGGGATCTGCTTGAGAGAGTCCAACGGAGGGCTACGGGGATGATCAAGGGACTGGAGCACATGCCTTATGAGGAGAGGCTGAGACACCTGGGGCTCTTTAGTCTGGAAAAGAGAAGACTGAGAGGGGATTTGATAAATGTTTATAAATATATGAGGGCTAAGTGTCAAGAGGAAAGGGACATCCTCTTCTCACTCGTGCCTTGTGATAGGACTAGGGGGAATGGATATAAGCTGGAGCACAAGAGGTTCTACCTTAATATGAGGAGGAACTCCTTTACAGTAAGGGTCACAGAGCACTGGAACAGGCTGCCCGGAGAGGCTGTGGAGTCTCCTTCTCTGCAGATTTTCAAAACTCGCCTGGATGCGTTCCTGAGTGACCTGTGTTAGGGTAGACTAGGTTGGAGGGTAGATTAGGTTATAGGGTAGATTAGGTTGGAGGGTAGATTATATGATCCTGCCCTGGCAGGGGGGTTGAACTCGAAGATCTCCAAGGTCCCTTTCAACCCCTAACACTCTGTGATTCTGTGAAATCCACACTATAAAACCACAACCTGAGCTCTGGGATGACCCACCTTTGGGGCTCTTACCTTCACACAGCAATGGCCCAGGACCTAGCAGGACAACAGCCAAGAGCTATGGGCTTTATGGCAGGATGGAAAAAGAGGCATTTGCAACATCATGGCACTTGCTAAAAGAAAAAAAAAACAAAGAGCATTTTCTCCAGTGTGTGATTCATGAATCCCCAGCTCATGGTGCAGTGGATGAAGCGCGCTGCCATTAATGTTTGTCATTAAACCCCCTGCTCACATTGCTAGTAGCCTGTTTCCCTTCCTAAGTGGGACTTGCTTTTTCAGTCATGTTTTCTTTGATGTGCACTTAAAATTGAGGTTTGATGGATAAAAACACGTGCACTATTCTAGCAAAAGGGAGCTTAATATGTAGCATCATCTGCATGCTCAGGGCCTTGGTACCTCTGTGTGTACTCCTCCTGGGCAAATCCAGTGCCAGACACTGTCTCCTGGGAGTTTCCTTTAAACAGGAGGGGTTTAGAGGGAAGGCTGAGGGACATCACAGTCATACCCCTCTCAAGGCACAAATATTTATGCGTAGACTCAAGTAAGGGGAAATATCTTCTTCTCCTGACAAGGTCTGGGCAAGCAGACAGAGAGCATTTCAAACTCATTTAGTAGCTGCATTAACTGGTCAATTAACCAGTCAAACTGGTGTTTGACTGCCTTGGCTTTGCAAAAGTAACCTTCCCTCCTGCTCTGGCAGACAGTAGCGGATGGGCCAGCTTATGGAAGAAGTACAGACACTGCTTGCCTTCCACTGACAGCGGCCACTACATCACCTCCAACGGCATCACGGATGTTTTGAAGCGGCTCGGTGTTGAATACCGTGTCCATGAGTTCCCGTCGGGCTGGGACATCACCGAGTGCTTTATCGAGGGGGACCCGGTTGGAGGCCGCATGATGGATTTCCTGACTGGCACAAAAAACTTCCTGGCCACGGCCCCGCTGGGGCTGCGGCGGCGGCTGCAGGAGGCTCTCTGCCAGCCCGAGTGCAGCAGCAACAAGGACGGGAGGATCATCTTCAGCAACAACTTGAGTATGATTGTGGTTGAATCCTAGAGTCCGGACCAACTGCAGAAGACAAGTTAGGGTGGGTATGGGGGCAATGCAGTCGTAGAAGGGGGTAGCATAGGAAGAATGCAACTAGCAGGCAAGAAGGAAAGAAAGTGGGGCTCAGTGGACACTGCAATGCCAGGGATGAATTCTTTGCCCCACTGAGGTCAACAGGGTCAAGATTTCACCCTGCCTATTTAATCCACCCCTAGGAGAACATTTTCCAGAAAGTAAAGACCTCCATGTCACTAAAAGCCTACATGGACTTGTTTTTTAACAGCATGCATCCTGTCTGTGCTTTTCACACTGGGATTTCCACTTTTCTACACAGCCAGCACGTTTACATACCTAAAGATGTGTCTCTATGACCAGGCGCTGCTTTGCAGCTGGGAGGAGGCTGCAGCCCCTGTGCTGGCTGCGTACAGACCCACTGCTTCCAGCTGCACCAGGACAGAACCAGCAAGGTGTCCCCACTGCTTTGCACCCAAGTAATGTACCTCACTGTACCCAGACCTGAGCTGTAAGTTGCACTAGGTTATGTCAAATGGTTTTATCAACGTTGGTATTTACTGCCCCAAACGTCTCAGCATCTTGCAACATAGACATGTCTTAAAAATTTATCAGCCTTTTTTGTCTTGAGAATTTTTGGATCCCAGGTTGATACCTACCCTGTGCTCTTTCAGGTTAATTTTGTTACTTTCTTACTACTGTTTTTCTCCATATAAAATAAAAGCAATCTTAAAACAAAAATGTCACATCTTGTTCTGTATGTGTGGGCTGGCAGAAAATGAAGAGTAAAGAGATTATTTAGTTAAAAACAACAAACAAACAGAAAGCAAAATACTGTTTTATGGAAGCATTAAGGTTGGGGTTTTTTTGTCAGTGAGACTGTGGAAGAGCTGAGTGCAAGCTCCAGCTTGTCCTTGTGCTGCAGCCATGGGAGGCAGCTTGCCTCCCTCAAAGCAGCGTCGCTGCAGTACAGCACCTCTGCTACTTATACATAATACATATTACATAATGTATGTGGTTAAGGTGTTAATATAGGTCAGTTAAGACTATTTCCACAGGGTTCTGAGCTGTTCAGAGGCCTAAGAAGGTGCTGCCAGGGCAGCCAGCTGGAAAGGTAGACCCTGCACAAGAGACTAGTGAGGTGGTCCTGCATTTAAGGCTGTGATTCGTGGCAGGAAAGGACTGAAGTCCCACCACCCTCATTGCAAATAGCTCTCAATGCAGGAAGCACCAGCTCGGGTGAAAAATACTTGCAGGCACCGAGCAAATTATTATTATTATTATTATTTATTATTATTATATGTCACTGTCATCCAGAGTCCTGCTGATCCCACTAAACCTACCCCAGCCCACAGCCCACCTATCTGCCTGGGTGCAGCTACTGCCAGAAGTAGCAGTGCTCCCATTTGAGCAGGGGATGTCAGCTCACATAGTTGTCAGGATCCACTTTGTGCTTTCTTGGTTTTGTTTGCTTGTTTTGAGTTTGGTTCTGGGTTTTTTTTTTTAGTTTAGTTTTGTTTTTCACATCTTTTTGAAATGCAGCCCTTTCTCCTGCAGATGTTTCCTCTGAAACTACTGTAAGGAAGAAAAAAAAAAGAGAAAAGCAGTAGGTAAACAATAGCATAACATCATCCCTCTGGCAGGACTGCGGCACTCTGGTCTGTAAGTACTATTGCTGTCAGTTTAAGAGCCATCAACCAAAACTGGATGACCTCCCACACCTATGCACAAGCTTTGCATTTTGATCTGGTTTATTTTTCATTCTATAGGTAGCTCTTGTGCTCGCTGGCAGCACTGGGCAGGGAGTGTACGGATGGGCTGTTGGACAGGCTCTCAGCCCTGCTTCCATCAGTGTTCTCCTTCCACGATTAATTCCAGAAATATTGTCCATCAGTGTTCCCCTTCCACTATTAATTCCCATGGTTATTTCCCCAAGTTAATCATGTCTCTATCGCTGGTAGACTAAAAGGAAAAACAAAATATGCCAAAATCCAGGCTTGCTTTTCAAGCTCCAAAGAACTATCTACCTGTTAGTCTTTGCAGAAATCTGGAACAGTCTGGGTTCCCTCAGATCTTCTCTAGCCCAAGATGTTTTTCTCCCCTCCTTGGAGTTTCCTGAGCAGACAGACATGTTTCCAGTAAGCAACACTCAGCAAAACCCATGAGCACAAAATTTACCAGCACCATTGTAAATCAATGTGCAAAAGCTCGAAAGAAAACGAGCACTTCAAAGCAGACAGTTTAGTGACAGCCTGGGGAGATGAAACAAGGCACCCCATTAAAAACACGAGCACTTAATGCTTTATCTGTAATTTCTCTTTTGATTCTTGAAAAGCAAGTCATTTAACGACGACTCTGTTTGCACACTCGACGCAAATACTATCCTAAGTGTCTGCTCCGTTTCTTTCTATAGTTATTCTTGGACGAATATGCTATTTAATAACTCTCTGCTGTGCTTTTTTTAAAAGAGGCTGTCCTCCCACACAGTGGCTGGGTGTCCACGAGGGGGCTGCAGCAGCCAGCGCATTGCAGCGGGGTCCCGAACGCGGGGGATGCTGAGCTGGCGGCACGGAGACCAAGAGTCGGGCAGGCAAATGATGCCCCCCGTCTGCCCTGGTAATTCTGTTCAGTGAGCCTACTTTTCAGCTCCGTTCTTCTAACTATCTGCACTGTCTGCAGTCAGCAGCCTGTTCTCACAGCCAGGGCTGCTGCCAGCAGGGATAACACCCCATGGTTAGAGTCACTGCCAAGGCCACTGCTGGGTCTTGTGCACCACATTGGGGGTGCAGGAAGGGAAAGGCTGCACCTGCAGGGAGGAGCGGGCAGGACAGGGGACCCCAAACTGACCAGCGAGGGATTCCAGCCCATACATGTCCCTTTCATTTGGGGAAATCGCAGGGGTCAACGTCATATTCAGCATAGAGCTGAGGGATCTGAAGGGTCTTTGGGCTCTTCTCCCCTCTTGGCCCACTTTGCCAGCTTTGCTTGGCTCGGGTCCTCTTTTGGTTCCTTCCTCAGAGCACCCAAGGAAGTCTCTGTCTGTTCTGCCTTCGATCCCAGTCTGTGTGTTCCTGAACCTGGTACCAGAATCCAGCTCCTGAACACAGCTCCCATCTGCTGCGGGGCCCAGGATGGGACTGCCCCAGTGCCTGCTCCACAGCATCAGTGGTGATGGTGATGGAATTGCCATCAGGGGGCTGGGTTCCATACTGGTTTTGTATCTATTTGTATATATTCCATTTTTATTATTATTAATTTCCTTTTCATTAAGCTGTTCTAGTTTCCTTTTCTAATGGCTCAGTCTCTCTCCCTTATTCCCTTTCTCTTCCCGTTTGGGGAGGGAGGGGGGTTAACAGAGAGCAGCTGTTATAGGTCTAAGGGGCCTCCCCGACCCTAAACCGTGACACCTGTCTCAGCTCCACTTTGTGCTCTGGGCCATGACACCCCAATTTCAGCTGTTGGGGAGCACGCTTTTTTCCTACCTCATAGTCATTTTCTTAATGCCAGGCTCCAGCTAATAAAAACCATCACAAATGTGCAACACGGGCTGCACAAAATTTCTACCTGGGTTGGATTGGTTTTTTCCCCACTCGATGGCTGAAGTGGTGCAGGTTGGCTGTCTCTCAAGCACAGGTCTGCAGGTTCTGTGCCTGACTGGGGGAGGAAAATATGAGGAAGGGGATGTCAGGAGTAACAGATTGCTTCTGCTTTAGCTTTGAGCCAAATTAACCTTTCTGACCTCAGCCCAGAATGAACCCTACTCCACACTGAGTTGCATGGCAGTTAGTGACGAGCAGGTCCGTGGCTCCATCAGCACGACAGCTCGTTCCAGCCCAAAGAGAATACTTTTGTGGATAACCATGTAGTAGGATGCTGTGTGTACTCTGGAGTAGAAGTTAAGCCTACAAAATCCAAACTGCATTGTTTTTAAATGGAGCAGTTACAGATTTTATCCTTCTTTCAAGTTAGTAATATGCACAGTTCAATGGCATGACATTGCACTGATTGTGTGTTACAGCCTCCTAAAAAGGAGTTACAGAAAGCAGCTCTTTGTGGTATCAAGGAAGGATGATTTGGTTTTTACTGGGCCTGTTTTCAGTCTTGGAGCTGAACTGTTTGCCTTTGTAATGAATGTTAAGGCTTTTTTACCCATGAACATTAACAGGGGAATGAAGGTAGCATAGGAACTGGAAAATCTAATAGCTTATTTCTGGGTAATCCCATTAAAAGACAAGCTCAATAAAATACTGGAGCATATATTGAAAAGATTAAAGCTTACCTTAATCAAGGAACAAAAAATAAAAATACAGAAACTGAACTTTTTTTTCCCACTTCAATACTTGCCCACATAAATCAGTTGAGGCTTATATCAAAGAAGAAGATAATCTTTGTGTACCCCATGAATTCTTCATAAATAAATACATCAAATAGATACATGTCTGTGAGGTGAGATCTCCAGTAGTCATGAGCCGTATGGTGTCTGTATTAATAGTTTCCATTGAGACACCAGGGTTTGCCCTGAAGGCTTCAGATTTGGGATGCTAGTTCTGGAGGTGTCCTCTGAGTGAAGAAATCTGAGGCAGGATCTAGATGTAGCAGAGAGGTTGCCACAAAGCTGTACTAGGGAAATCCCAGAACAGCTCGAGGCATGCTTATGCCCAGAAAATCATCTTCCACCTGCCCTAAAACAAAGCATAGTGCAGAACAGCTTCTTCAGAAATATTGTCAGAGAGTCCAGCAAGGAACAGTATTTGGGTTTCCTGGAGGACTGACTGTTCTTAAAGACCTTTATGATGGGAAGGACAGGAGTAACTGTGAGCTCCACATGCAGTGTCTTTTGTCTTTTGATAGAGTTACTCTTGACGACGTAAACCATGAACCGTTTCCACATACCCTGTATCCAGCAGAGAAGGCAGCAGAGGGCAGATAAATCTTCCTGAAGCTGCTGATTTTACCCCCATGTAGTGGTGGTAGGGTTGTACTATCTCCCCTGGAGCTTACAAAGGCCTTCATAGGAATAATAATCTTCTGGCTCAGGTCATAACTCTAAGGTAGCATTTATCACCCTGCTTTTTAAAGTACAATATGTTTTGAAGGTCATGTCCTCCAGACTGAGAACAAAGATCTAAACCAAGTCTATGATATCTTTGTTACTGACCATTGCTCCGTGGAGCCACTCACCTCCAGTACTTAAGTACCAATGGAAACTTAAATCTTGCTAGATGGTGAGAGTCCCAGTTAGATCTCCAAACACATCTGTGGTCCAGTGCATGGTCACTGCTACATGTTAGGATTCCAGGACACCAGATAGAAAGGCCTGGAAATCTGCTTATTTTGATATAGGCACAGTGGGGTGATGGTACTAACAAACATGTGGCAGCACCATGAGTGCACTTGTCCTGTCCCAGAAGAGTAGCTCCAGACTGGCCAGGATTGGGGAAAGCCACCTCAAGGAGGCCCCTTCTGGTTCCTTCTCAAACAGGGGCTGGGGGTGGTGGGGTGGGACTGAGGACCTTGGGGTCTGGACAGCCATCTCTGTTAACACTGATTCCCCTGCTTCTGCTCCATTTGTCAGACAGCCCAATTCTGCTGGGAAATGCCAAAACCCAGACGCGTATCCCTTTAGAAATCAAAAGGCAAAGATCTTCTTCTGCCACTGGTATTAAGTCACTTTCTGTCTTCAAGAGCACCCTTATCAATGCAAATGTTCCTTGCAATCAGTCGTAAACCAGGAAAAGAACTAAATTGACAGCTTATCTCTCTAATACAAATATATCCATGTGACCATGGGAGCTGGGGCTGCAGCTTGGACACCTGGAGGAGGTTATGGGCCAGCCCTCCTGCACCATGTTATTTAAGGCTGCTGTTTTTAGTTAAAGCAGCAGCTGCTACAAAATGTAGGAGATGTGTTGTTCATCCTGCATTCTCCTTTAATTTCTTGTTAAAAAAAAATTAAAACCAGAGAAATCCTTGCAAGATAAATGTTTGGAGTACAAGCTAGAGCCAGAAAGATAGGAAAAGGGTCTGAAGAAGGTTTGTAGAACGTATGGGATGTCTGGATCCCAGCAAAGTTTTTCTTATCATCTCTGAGAAGGAACAGGAAAAGGCAGAACAGGAGTTTCATTTCCACTAGTCACTTCCTGGTAGTCTGATAACGCTTTCAGTTGGACCCGACAGCAAGTTTGTGGAGAAATCATATGTTTTGTTGTACATTGTAATGATGGTACCTCTGGTGAAGTTAGAAATGAGATAAAGAAATTTTCAGAGCGGTCTCTAAGTCCCTCTTGCTTTGTTAACATATTTTAGGATCTATTAATCATTCTGCATGTATCTGTCAACAGCTGATATTATGGATTAAGGAAGATTACAGCTCATTGCTTCACTGGCTGTTTTCTTTGGCATTTAACTCTACGGGCACTTTGCCACCGACTCCACTGTGACAAGACCGCGCCCCTTGCTTTCGTGAGCACTTTTCAATGCTATCCTGACTCAGAGTGGTTTTACTTTATGAGGTATCTAAATGATCATCCCGACGGTAAATGTTTTGATTTTATTATTTCTGGAAGAAGGGCTAATGTACTTTCAGTGCAAAATGAACAGTCCACAAGAGCTTGATTTGCAGGCGTTTTCATGTAGATAAATGTTGACTTTGGTTTGTTGTGCTTGTGCAGATCATGTTTTGTTACTTGGGAAAAATATTTGAGGAAAGGCAGATAAAAATCCTACAGATTTAATGCATTTAATTCATAGACCCTCTCCATTTTTAACTATCAACTACAGGTTGTTCTCCAATTTTGCCTGTTGGTTGTCCCCTTTCAGATGCAAAGAAATCCCTGTGACTCATGTGATCCAACGCAAAGCAGAAGTAATTAACACTGAAGAATCAAACATCTCAACCGTGAATAAAAATTATCCACCCAAACTTACCACTCCTAGCCAAGACTTGTTTTTACACATGCTTAAAAATAACAATGACAAAATTACAGATTTCAACCTAGACAACCTTCCTGATCTTATTTAAATATTACAGCTTGCCTCCAAGGGCTGATCCTTCCCAGCTCCCCTTTGTGCACAGCATCTCCCGCTCCATGGCCTTATCTCAAGGCAGAGAAATTAAGGAAAACTTTCCTCCTGTGCTCAGGGGACACAGGGTCACGGCCAACCTTCGTCGTAACTTGTCTGCAGTTCCTGCCAAATGTTAATGCAGATTTTTTGCTTCAGAGCCTAAGGTGACATGAAACAAATGACGCGCGCTCGTCTGGGTGTTTTACGAGGAGCGTCTCACCCGATTACAAATGCCTTAAAACAACAGGCACTGCCAGAGCACACCTTCACTGCGCTTTCTATAAATTATTCCTGAGCCACTGCTTAATGTTTATTGATATTTCTGATGCTTTTGAAATTTTAAACCAAGGACATTAATATAACCTATAGTACAAAGCCAGGTACAGGTGTTAATGAAAGAGGAAATCACTTGCTTTCTCCTCTCTATGGGTGACCTGTATTTTGTGTCCCTCTTCATGTTGAGGAGCAGCCCCCCCCCAGCAAATACAGTCTCCAAATTCATTCTTGTTCTGGTGGGAATTTAAATAAATCTTCCAACTCCATCACTCAGCAACAAATTGCTTTTGAACACAATTAGCATTTATACAGGTACCAGAGTCTTGTTTATTTATGCATCGCAACGGTCCCTGAAAAATGTAAGAATACATGAAATTTCACTTAGGCTCAAACAAAAACTCCTTGACCAGAATCCTGTCTTGTCTAGGGAAGGAAAGTAGGAAGTATAGAAATTACAGCTCTTATATGACATCTTTCTTTCTCTTCCCCCATTCTCCCTTGCCTTCTGGCAACCTGCCAGTCGGGGACATCCTGCACTGAAGGCTGCATCCAGGCAAGCATACCTCCTCCTTGCCTGTTCTCATTAATTTGCCTAATTTCCTTCCAGACATCTTGCAAAGATGGGCCACAGATAAATCCATTTCAAGTGCCTCTCCTCATCATAGTAACTTATTATCATATTGAAAGACCTTTCTTTGTTTGCTTTTTTTTTTTTCCTGTTAATTTCCTTTAATGTAAAGACCATCTGGCCTCCGCAATAATGACAGCTCAGCTCTGCTCTTCGTTTCACGGCTGCCACAGGCAGGATGGCACTTGCTTCACCATAGAGGCATCAGCTCCTTGGTGTCATGACGTGGTAAGAGCAGGGTGAAGAAGGAAGCCAGCAAGGAGGAGAAACAACCCTTATCAGCCCCAGTGCTAACACTCTGAGGGACGAGAAGCTGGCACTGGGAGCCAGCCAGGAGATGCTCCCTAACCTTACAAGGGGAAGAGATGGAGAAGTGTTTCCATCACACGTTTCAGTCCTCTGGGGAGAAGCATATGAGCTCATCACAGTGACACCAAGCGAGTTTCCAGCTGACAGTGAACAGCTGGCAAAACAGAACCGGTGGGTTGCCTGTCATCTGCCAGTAGCTGCTTACAAAGTTTTTTTTCCAACAGGTATCGTACTTTTAAGATCATCTAGTCCAATCATTAACCTAACACTGAGAAGACCTTGACTAAACCATATCCCTCAGCACTATGTCTACGCGACTTAAATACCTCCAGGGACAGGGACACAACCACTTCCCTGGGCAAGCCATTCCAGCTCCTGATAACCTGTTCAGTAAAGACATTCTTCCTAATATCCAGTCTAAACTTCCCTTGGTGCAACTTAAGGTCATTTCCTCTTCTTCTATCACTTGTCACCTGATTGAACAGACCAACCCCACCTGACTACAACATTCTTTCAGGTGGTTATAGAGAGCGATAAGATCTCCCCTGAGCCTCCTTTTCTCGAAGCTAAACAACAACCCCAACTCTCTCAGCCACTCTGCACAAGACACGTGCTATGGGCTCTTCACCAGCTTTGTTGTCCTTCTCTGGACACGCTCTAGTACCTTAGTGTCCTTCTTGTAGTGAAGGGCCCAAAACTGAGCACAGTACTTGAGATGTGGCCTCATCAGTGCCAAGTACAGGGGTAGAATCACTTCCCTGGTCCTAGTGACCACAGTGCTACTGATACAGGTAAGGATGCTGTTGGCCTTCTTGGGTGTCGTTGGTCCCCTCAGCCACACCACTGATAAAGATATTGAACAGAACTGGCCCCAGTACCAAGCCCTGTGGGACACCACGGGTGACTGGCCACCACTAACTCCATTTCCCACCACTCTCTGGGTCTGACCAGCCAGTGTTTTACCCAGCAGAGCTCATGCACCTCCAGGCCAGGAGCAGCCAGCTTCTCCAGGAGAATGCGATCTCTGGTATATCAGAGAGTACCTGATGTGAGAACTTCTCATGGGGCTATTCAACAGAGAAACATTTAAATCTGAGCATGCAAAGGGAAGATAACTTTTGTAATTAAAGGCTTTCCCTGTCCCTAGGAGACCTGCATTTTGCAGAGGGCCCTGTCACTGGCTTCCCCAGCCTGGCTTCATCAACCCTTCCCCATCACTTCATCTCGCTGGGCCTCAATTTTCCATCTTTAAAATCTCCCTTCCCTTGAAGGCAGGTCATGAGGCAGGATCCATTACTGTAAGTGAGAAGCTTTATTCCTGAGGTGGTAAGTGTCATGCCAATACAATAGTAATAATAAATAACTTCTCTAAAAGTGTAAAAGGGTCTGACATTATTAATTGCAATTCTGGGACTTGCAGTATGTGTGGACTGGGATTGAATGCAGAATAGACCAAAGGTTTTTCTCTTGCTCACATTTTTGCACTTTGCAAAGAAATGGCTTTTCTTCAGCTGAAATGTCCTAGGTGCATTGACCCAGACAGAAACCTCCCACCTGTGCAAGTCCCCATCACTCCCATTGGAGCGCAGATGACCCTTCTGGGCTGCAAAGGTGAAGGGAAGCTCCTCTGAGAGACAGGGGAGGTCTCACTTGATCCTGTAAGTTTTTCTATTTGTGTGCTTCCAGAATTGCTTCCTATTTTCCCAGGACATTGATTTCAGCTCCCTTTCATCTGTGGGTATGGTCAGTGTAGTGAAAAGCTTCCCAAGAGCATCCTGCCAGGGTACACAAGTGAAGGAAGCTTTCCTACACCAATTCCCCTGAGATCCCTTCTGAAATATCTGCCCATAACAGCAGCCCAGAACTTCAGCATTAAAGCTTCGACAGTGCCTCAAAATGCCTTGGGTTTGCCCTCTCCCACTGACTACCCACTGCAAGTGTCATTCCTCTGTCCATGAGGCTCCTCTGCCTCCCTCAGCCCTCTCTGCCTTCATCCTGTCAAGATCGAAATGCACCCTTTATCTCACATGTACATAGAGATAAACAGATAATATTTAAATGTTGCATGGAAAGAGGATCTACATCTACAAAAGCAAACGATGCAGGAGCAAGGCACAAACCCACCTTTGAATTTTTTTTGCAAGGGACACAACTTGTCCTCAAAACTTGTCCTTGCAGCAGCTTATCGTCACTTCTTTTCATGGGCTCCCCCAACATCCCTCCCCTCCAGCCAAGCCAATTGCCAGACCTCAGCCTTCTTTCAGTCCTTCAAGCACATGGTGGGCTTCTGGTGACACCTTGTGAAGGGAACGGTCTCGCTCAACTGGGAGGAAAAAAAGAACACCCCAAATTTTTCCTTTGTTTCATCCGTAAAAGTTTCTATAACCAAATCCCTCCACATCAGTCTTGGACTGAACAAGAAACAGCCCTTTCCCTCAGTGAGAACCATGACTTAGAATCATAGAATGGTACAGGTTGGAAGGGACCTCTGGAGATCATCAAGTCCAACCCCCCTGCCAGAGCAGGATCACCCAGGGCAGGCCACACAGGAACAGATCCAGGTGGGTCTTGAAAATCTCTAGACAAGGAGACTCCACAACCTCTTTGTGCATCCTGTTCCAGGCTCTGTCACTCTTACAGTAAAGAAGTAATTTCGTCATGTAGAGGTGGAACTTGTTGTGTTTCACCTTGCTACCATTGCCTCTCACTGTATCACACAGCACACACAACACACTGAAAGGAGCCTGGCCCCTTCTACTTGACACCCACCCCTCAGATATTTGTGAACATTAATAAGATCCCCTCTCAGCCTTTCCTCATAAAAGAGATGTTTCCGTTCCTTCATCATCTTCGTAGCTCTCCCTTGGACTCTCTCTAGTATTTCCCTGTCCGTCTTGACTGGGGAGACCGGAACTGACCACAGATGTGGTCTCACTAGTGCAGAGTAAAGGGGGAGGAGAACCTCCCTCGACCTCCTGGCCATGCTTTTTATACACCTCAGGATACCACTGGCCTTCCTGGCCACAAGGGCACACTGCTGGTCCATGGATAACTTACTGTCCCCAGGATGCCAAGGTCCCTCTCCATGGGGCTGCTTTCCAGCGGGTCTACCCCTAACCTGTACTGGTGAGTGGTGTTGTTCCTCCTCAGGTGTAGAACTCTACACTTACCCTTACTGGCCTTCATTAGGTTCCCCTTTGCCCGGCTCTCCAGTCTGTCACGATCTCGCTGGATGGCAGCAAAGCCTTCTGGTGTACTGGCCACTCCTCCCAGTTCAGTAGCATCAGCAGACTTGCTGAGGGCACACTCAACCCTGTCATCTGGCTCACTGATGATGTGGAATAAGACTGGACCCAGAACTGGCCCCTGGGGAACACCACTACTTACAGGTCACCAGCTGGACTCTGCACCACTGGTCACAACCCCCTGAGCTCTGTTGTTCAGCCAGTTCTCAACCCATCTCACTGTCTGCTCTTCTAACCCACGTTTCCTGAGCTTACCCATGAGGACGTTATGGGAGACAGTATCAAAAAACCTTGCTGAAGTCAAGGTAACTTTTCATGAGTTTTGCCACGTGACTAAAAGTTCTGAAAGTATTTGTATAGGTTTTGTGGTTTTTTTTTTTTTTTCTGGTAAAAGAATAAATGTAAAGCCATTCTCTTTATGCCTTTTGTTTTCATGCATTTCAGAGACCTTTACTGTCAGGATGAAACTGAGCTTGAGAAATTTCAGCTCCAGAAATGAGAATCTGGGGGAAGTTCTTAAACACAGAAACCCGAGATTTAGAACAGTAACAATTAAAAAAACTTAAGGGTGGCAGGTTTCTCTTATTATAATCATATAACTTAAAAGATATATGAAAAGCAGCCTGGTAAACAGCAATAGAAAATCCTGAGTTCATTAAAACGGTTATATTTTATTCCTAAAATAATTCATGTCAGTTAGATCTTGTCTTAAATGGAAGGAAATTACAATATCTACAAAACCTTAGCTGATGCTGCCATCATAGTACAGGAGAATCATCCTGCCTGAAATGCTTAGACAAATACCAAGCACTTTGCAATGTCATGTATAAAATGGTAAGACCCAATCCTCAGCAAATTCTGAATTTCATAGGAATGGTTGCACAACAAGTGGAAATGGAGCACTGGCATCAAACCCTTCCTTCTCCAAAGAGTTGGAAACTTTCTTTTCCCTTTAACAACAAACGCAAATGCTCTAAATCTTCTCAGTCCTAAGTAGAGATGGTGTCAGATGACTTCAACAGGAGACAATGCTTTTAGCTGCTTACAAAAAAAAAAGTGATTTGATGCATCTCTCCTGCAGGCTATTATTCAATGATGAATGTGCAGAGGGTGTTCACAATGCCAAAAAAGCGACTAAAGCTCTTTGTTCAAGGCAGAAGTTGGCCTCAGCTACTGCAGAGCTCTGGCACAAAGCATTACACGAGGCTGCAGCCTACCCCATACCTCCGAGTCGAGATTCTCGTAGATAAGTTCACTGAGCAAAAGCAGGTCACTTCAGCAGATATAATGTGTCCTTTGAACCTCCAGTACCTCATTTTCTGTCCTCTGCTGTGGCATCTATCTTCCTTTGATCATTGACTAAAGGCCAGTTGTTTCATTACAATGGAAATAAAAATAGGTGACATGAGAGAGTGGTGTTTTGCCTATTCGGAACGACAGTGGAAAGTTGCACTCCTGAGTTAGCTTGAATAGACTGAACATTATTAAGTGTTGACATGAAAAAGACCTCTCAGAGGAGATAATGCCTTTACCCAATTAATCCTTCCTAATGAACTTACCCTTCAGAGGTGGGTAGAGCACTTTCAGCGTGAAGTTTGCTTCCTGTGATCATTTGTGCCAATAAAAGTCTTGTGAGAAAGCTCATGAAAACCGATGTGAATGTGCCTGAAGTGAATTTATTTTGATATTTGACTTGTCGGGGGAAAAATAAAAAAAAAGGTTTGTACTTTTCAACCCGATCTGCTATTGTGCTCTCTCTTGATGATTTCTATTCTTTAATAACTCCTCAACTGATAATAAGGCTCCTAGGCATCCACTTCCCTTTGAATTTGCAGCTGAGAAAATTCCATGTTTGAAATACTTGGAAAGGGAGTTTTATTTGATAACCTGTATTTTTGAGGTGGATAACTACTTTGCTGAACACCTTGATGGTTATTTCAGCAATAGTAGTCTGAAAAAGCTCTTCTGACTCCGAGAAATTTTGATTGAGGAAAGAAGCCTTTTTCCACCCAAGCTACATTATAATGACACTTTGCACTTTGGCAGATTCTTTTATCAAAGCATGTTTTATTCATCAATTCACCAGAACCTCAATTAGTTTTGTCTAATTGTGACTCTATACCACTCAGGCTTGGAAGTCCAGCCGTGACAGTTCTTTACTGATTTTCCCTGTGCTTTGGAGGTCTCCGGAAAGAAAATGGCAGAGAGAGAGAGAGGGGGAAAAAGTGTGAAAGTTCAAATGAAACAGAGGGTGACAGACTAAAACAAATCCAGGGGGAGGAAAGAAGTCAGAAGAATTGAGAAGAAGATTTTAAAAATCATATATTTATGATGTGTTGGTTCTTTTCTAAAACTCAGAGCTCCTGTTGAACTGCTGTTAGAACTGGTTATACATAGCCAAAAGAGTGAGCCCGTCTCCAAACGAGGGCACCCAAAATTAGCTACCTAGTTCCTATTTCTATTTCAGGAACTCATACTAGTGATGTGATTTTCACAGAGGCTGGTGAGTATTTTTGCATACTTGAAAAAAAAGACAATGTGCATGAAAATTAGGGGTTAAGTTGACAAACTGAGATATCCAAATTTTAATGCTGGCCACTGCAACTTATCCAGTGCTATAAAATGATTCTGTAATGTGATCATGAATAGCAACTATAAGTGATCTCCATCTCCAACCTACACCAGTAGAAAGAAAGATACTTAATGAGGACAATGAAACTAGTAGCTGGGGAGAAATTATTTTCACACTGGTACACATATTTGGGGTCATGACAAAATTAACCACCAGGAACTTGTGCGGCTCAGTTTCATACCTCAAATGAAGAATCAGGATAATTTTTAAGCACTGCAAGCAGATAATACTTATCTGACCCTGTGGCAGGAAGGAATAGTTTTTAAGTTGCACTTTGCTAAATATAGTTCTGGAAGAGCTAGTGCATCCAGGTGACAGATGTGGAATTATTTATTTCCATATTCTGGAAGAGTCTCTCATCAAAGTGAGACTTTATGGCCTGTTTTTAATTTCACAGTTATAAAGATGAACACACAACTTCTTCAAAGAAATAATTAGGTAGCACAGAATAAAGCACTTTCCTACCAAATAATAATAACACAATTAAGTGAAAAGCTATACTAGCTCTAACAGATTTTAGTGTCTATAATTTATTTCTAGATTAATGGGTATTTTATAGTCCACCCTACTTAGTGTATAATAACGCTTTTTTAATTATTATTTCTGCTTCTGTACCATTTAGTTTAGGAACTATTACATCCATTCTTTTCAATGAATGTCTTAATACAGTTTGCCTCTAATGACAATATATTTCCTTGGCTCATTTTTGACAGACATTGTATGTCTGCATCTGTTCTGTACGCTGGGGCTAAAACAGCACATGTGCACCTTTCCCTGGTGGTCCCACTGATGAGCTCGGGTCAGAGCAAGAGCCTTTGTTAGGGGCCATTGCTGCTGCTGTTGCAATGAAATGCTGGTGGATTCTCTCACCATATTCTTCAAAATAAGGTGCTTGGTGTTTTGTTTGTGTTTTTTGTGGGGTTTTGTGGTTTTTCTTGTTTGGGGTTTTTTTTTTTTTTTTTTTACAGTATCCTTATCCCTTTTGGTACTGGTGATAGCCCCCAGCTTTTTGTCATCAACAAATTTCATGTTTCTATCATTTTTACTAAGACTTCTAATGAAATCACTATCCACGATTAGTCCATAGACATCCCACAGTAAATTTTCTTTTGTCTGACAGCTGTCTTTTCAAAACACCATCCAGAGTCTCCATTTTAGTCATTTCCTCACCCACATTGTCATCTCTGGTTAGTCCCATGTTGAAATAATTATATATGGGACCTTATCCAATCCTTTTTTAGAGTCAGGAAAGATTAGAACAGTGACATTTTTTTCAGTCTAAGTAAATAGGTAAATACTCTTCACAAAGAAAAGCTCATCCAACGTGACCTGTGCCATGCCCAAGGACCCTGTGGTGCATGACACCCTGCTTTTCATTTCAATGTCTTCACTTAAAGTTTCCTGCAGCCTTTGCACCAATGACAGCCCCACAACCAAGATCAGGGTATCAGGGTTCTGGGTTCCTGAATCATATTTATTAATCAGATTTATTACAGATCGTTCCTCCTAAATTTGTGATCTTACATTCTTGCATCTAAAAAGAGAACACATGTAATTACATACAATTGCTTGAAAACTGGTAACAAGTTAATTAGGACAGACTATGGTCCTGAGTTGGTCATGAAGGTTGTGTAGTGGCTGTAAATCTTGAACCTAAGCAATCATGAGGTTCAAAAAAGCAAAGGACACTTCTGCTGGCCCTAGACTTCAGGCTTCTGTGTTTCTCTTTGATAGGATTCCCCCCTTGGGAGCACTTTGGGCTTGTGCCACCAAGCAGGGGGAGAGAAATGCTGCTGTTGTCCTCCAGAGCACAGCTAGATCAGAGAAGACATGCTCCCGGGTTTTAAAAGCTTAGGCATGTGTTTTGGCTTGTGGCTGAGCTGATGCTTGAGTGATCCCTCTGATCATAAAAGACACTGATGCATCAGCCAACACCAGAGCCATCTATTTACCCAGAGAAGTGCTGCAATAGATCAATGTTAAATGCTTATTTGCGCTTCACTGCTCCAAGGCACAGAAACTAATTATCAAAGATGAATTAGCCCTTGTGACAATGACTAAGAAATACACGTCCCAGGATAGACCACCTTGACCGCAAGCACACATAATTCTCCCTCTGATTAGGAGCGGCAGCGGGTTCCGTGGCACATCCTTCAGCCAGAACTCTCTCGGGGCAAAGTGCTGTTGGGTTTGTCCACGTGCCGAGGAGTTGCCAACCGTTTTCTGAGCCCCTGACCCTTTCCCCTGCATGAGTCCATCACTTAACCCCTCTGTGTCTCTGTTTGCCCAGCTGCAGATTAGCAGCAGTATTAAAACACCTTATGCAGACACCAGAAGACACGACTGATGGCAAAAACCTCCCCAGAGGTGCTGCATTAACACATGAGCTTCCCATTTACATGCTGCCTACTCAGGGCCTACATGCACCTTGCTCTCTTCTGTATCACCTGTACACCAGCCGCTAGCAAGTTGAAGGCTTCCAGTATTTGAATGCAGAGAGCTTTTCTAGCCAAAAGCCCTCAGTGGTTCCCATTGCAGCTGTAATCGGCGTGCGGTGGACACAGAAGATTGCTCAGCAGGATTGTAATTGGTTTGTAATACAATTACTCCAGTTTCGTCTCCCCTGAAACTTCTGCTTCTCTCGTCCTCCCTCCAGGAGCTGCCAAATTCGGTGGATCTGAATCCAAAAATATCTACCCCATCTTAGTTGCTTGTTCTCTAACCAGCCAATAGCAGCAGCTGAGGGATGCAGGATGTATCTCCAGGTCCCTGGTAAAGGTGAGTGCCTGGGAGGCCACAGAGCTGCTCTGTTTACCCTCTGAGGAAAGCAGGAACAAGCTGGTTCCATTAACTTTTTGCCACTGAGCCCTTACAAAGGGCACCGTGCCTTCAGCAAGCTGTGTAAAACCAGCAGAGTACAGGGAGCAACACCGATACAATGGAAAGTACATCAGCCAACTGATCTATCTTAGCATTGCCCTTGCCTTCTTCACCTGGTTGTATTACTATGGCCCACAAACCCATCTCATGCTGGAGTGGAGCAGCCTCTTCCTTCTCACCCTGTGCCATCCCAAATTGGATTTTCAGCTCTCAAAGATTCAAAGATTCATAGAAGAGGTCCATTCCTCTCAATGTCATATCCCAATCCTTCTCTGTACTAAAGATGTCCCCTGGACTTGTGGCATCATCACATCTATATCACCACACAATTTTCTGCCAAGGTCATTAATGGAAATACTAAACAGTGCAGCTGACCCTTGAGGAACACCCTAGAAAACACCTCTGGGTCTGGTGCTCCTTGCAGTGCTATTCATTGCTGGACCCTAAGCATGCTCAAGATTAATAACCTGTATTTTTATAATTATGCTTTCACAAGGTAGTACTTTCTAAATATGAAAATCCTCATTTCTGCCTGAGCCGCTGAAACACCGCTTCCTGGTTCCCTGGTACCCTCTTTCCACCCAGCAGAGCAAAACAAAACACTGAGGAAGGTGGTGGAGGCAGCCGAGCTGACGGCTGGCTGTGCACCCACCCACTGAGGCTCTGTTCAGACTGACCATGCGGGATGGGGTGGGCACATCAGTGCAAGCTGCCAGCTGTGGGGACACCAAGCCCCAGCTATCCCGACCATGGGAGACAGCCAAGTCCTGGCTGTTGCCATCAGGAAAGGGTTTGGCCCCAACTTGTAACCTGGTTGGCTTTTATAGTGTCTCTTCAAGATCTGGCTTACGGGCCTGATGGTGACATGGACATCTTACTACACCCGGGCAGTGCCACAGCTGCTCTGTCAAAGCCACCTGACCAAGCTGGTGTTGTCGCAGGTAGCTTTTCATAGTTTGTGTTTCAGGCAGCAGAGGTCAGCATTGTCCTGCTGATGGGCAACCACGCCTCCCACCTGGGCAGAGCACAGCAAAGCAGCACAAAGATCACTTTTTACTAGCCCTTGTTCTTTTAGTGTGATGAAAAGGGCATGAATTGTGCAGCTCTGTGAGGGGCAAGTGATGGAGCCACCAGCTGCACCTGCAAGGGAGGCAGAAAAGGAGGCTGTGAGGTGGCCTCGTACATGTCATGGGTTGTTAAAGATGCCTGGGGACAGCTGAAGCATCCTCTGGGTGCTGCCATGAGACCTGTGGGACACCTCCATCTAGATCATCTAGAGTACCAGCAGTAGAGGGGCTGATACCCTTGGCACCACAAACGTCCCCAAACAGGGGTGGGTGATGAAGCCTGGGAGTCTTGGCCATACTGGGTACATTCTCATAGTTCTTTTTGTATCAGGGCAGTGTTTGTCTAACTGGTTTATATCTTGTTAAGTGGCTAAGAGATATTATGGGGATGTGACTGACCCAACTGTCACTGACATAATTATAACACTTCTAAACAACCTATGGGACACTCGAGGTAGTCCATTAAATAATTGCCTGTTCTATATACTTTTGACATCATGCAGGACCAGAATAAAAAGCAGAGGTGTGAGCAGACCCCAAGGGGAACATTTTGAGACCCTCTGCAGCACTTCTGACAGGGGGAGTCAGCCATGGAGGAGAGCTGGCTTTGCCAGAGAAGAGCAGCACAAGTCTTCCTGCTTGGGGCTGAGCAGGCAGATGGAGAAGCCTTGGCCTGAACCCTGGGGGAGAGGTAGCAGCAAATCCTCGTGGGTCTAAACACGTCACACTCGTGTGCTTTCAATCCTAAAAATATCTTTGTGTATCAAGCTGACATTAGGCAGGTAAGTGATGGAAATTTTTGTTACTTCAATGTGTGATTTCTAAAAGAGCTTTGAATTACCCAAGTCATCTGGGGCTTTTAACACAGAAATTGTGTTCATGCTTCATGGTCATGAAAGTTTCATCTGGCCAAGAAAACACAAAGACCCACAACATTTACAAGATATCAATATAGACCACATAGTGTAACTGCTTACTTAAACGTCAACAATTTTTCCTTCTTTTATTTCTTCCCTTTTTTTCAAGATTAAATTATATCCTCAAAAGTTCTGAGACATTTTCCTCAATAATCTGTGCTTTCAGCACAGGGATGATGCTCTGTGTGTATGAGCACCAGGTTGTCCAGCTGTGCCTTTCCTGCTGCCTGCTCTGTGGCAGATTTCTTCCATGCAAATGTGACACTGCAGAAATATTATTAAACGTTTAACACTTATTTTTCAGAGCCATTAGCCTGAAAAGGCACCAGGTAGACCATATAATTGCTGCCCCAAGTCCTTAGTATTTTTTCTGAGCTAGGAATTTAATCTGATTAGCAGTAGTTTCTATTTTGAAGTCTTTTTTACCTATGTTTTGAGTGATGCAGCCAGGCAGCTTTCAATCCCTATGTTCTGCACCATGCCAATATAATATCACTCTCAGTTCATAATCAAAATATTACACATCACCAAGCCAGAAGCTCTACAAATCAAATCCTTTGTCTCAGAATTGTTGCCTTTCATCAGACAAAATCCCAGGCTCATAATAAACCTCAGACATGCTTGAAAGGAGCAGTTTCCATCAAACATGCTGGATGGAGGGATGTGATGTATCTCGGTAGTGACAAGGAAATTTAGGTGTGGGGGTAAGCCTGATGAGCTTGACTTCCAGTACTAGCTATCCAACTGAAGCTCAATGTGAGGTTACCTCAAAGAGGTGTGTGATATGATAGACCTTGTTGGATTTGTCTTGG
Source organism: Todiramphus chloris collaris (assembly GCA_025345505.1). Lineage (NCBI taxonomy): Eukaryota > Metazoa > Chordata > Aves > Coraciiformes > Alcedinidae > Todiramphus > Todiramphus chloris. The sequence goes on from JANVCC010000022.1 coordinate 36,686,117, forward strand.
CAAATTGTCTAGGGAGACCAGCACTGAAGTCTGTTAGATGAACAAACTCTTATTGTCATTCCCTCTGCACCCTTCATATATTTACTGTATCTTGTACATCTCTGAACTTTCTTGAGTTTTCTACCTCTTGCACTTGAATGCAATTTAGCAAGACAGTCTCATGGGAAACCTCTTAGACCACAAACAAAGAGTATACTACCAGGACAAGGATCAATATAGCAACTTTGGTCTCAAGGCATTTGGACGTGGTACCACATCAAGGTGAAGAACCCACTCCTTGCACCTCAAAACTGTGGTTGAAGCAGCCTGGATGTGTCTGCTCATTGGTCTACCCATCTGTCATGGTTTAACCTCTGCTGGCAGATAAACACCGTGCAGCCACTCACCCACTACTGCCCCCTCCCATGGGGTGAGAAGGAGAATTGAAAGGAAGGCAAAAAAGGTGAGACCCCAGGGGTTGAGATATGGATAGTTTAATAAAATAGCACAAAGAGAGAAGAAAGCAACATTACTACTGAAATGATCTACAAAGTGAGGAACAGAAGCTGGGAAGGCTCTACCTGTGCCCAAGATGTTGATCTCCCCCACTTCATCCACACTGAAGCAAGCTGAAAACAGACAACTCCCACTCTAGCCCAGCCCTCCCCTTATATAGGGGCATGGCTCAGTATGGTATTGAATATCCCATTGGCTGGTTCACTTGTTTATTCTGGCTGTGGCCCCTCCCAGCTACTTGGGCCAGCAGCTGCTGGTGATAATTAACCCAAAGGGAAGCCAGGACACCATGTCCCTGCTCTGCAGTCTGAGAGATGTTCTCTATTGAGTTCATAAAAAACCACAAGGCAGAATCCCCTGACTGTGGCAATAGATTCAATCAGTCTCAGTCCATTAGTTTAAATAATCAATAGCAGTAAGTGCCATCACCCTGTCTCCTACTTCATCACAAAACCCAAGAAGTTACAGAAGGCCACGTGTAATTATGGGCACTCTCTCCATTAACTTCAGGAAAATGGAACAGCCCCTGTTTGGGCATCTGACATACTACTCTCAGTAAACCTTGCCCGTCCAGCTTAAACAAAGCTGATAAATGGAAGAATAAGGCGTATTTTTATGGAGGCTTTTCATGTCATTATCATCTTACTACAACACCCAGCAGCTCGGTAGATGTTTTGGATGGCACAGCTCCATCTCCTCGGCTGCAAAAATGTCTCTTCTCTTCGTGGTATGGACCTCAGCTGCTGGGACCTGAAAGAGAAATGTGCCCCTGTTTTGGAATCATTACTAAAGCTCTCACTCCCTTGCTCTGGAGTGAGAAAATTACAATTAAAACATCAAAGGAAAATAAATAAATAAGGAAACAAACAAAGACAATATAAAAATACATATCCCTTCTTTCCAACTTTTCTACCATGTTCCCATGCTGTAAAACCTCTCTGTGAATAAAGGTGGCTCTGAGGTTTTATATTAAGTTTCTTTTAACGCCACTGTGTATGATTAGTACAGCTTTTAAGAGTGCTGGGGAAGTTCTTGATGTCTCATGTTTTGGTCAAGCCAAGGCCAGATTGACTTTTCACGTACTGTTGTGTACCCCCCAAAATCCTGACCTCCGTATCAGGAGCTGGAGAGGCTGGGGAAGTGCTGGGTCATGGTGAGCAAAGGAGCCAAAGATCAGCTACAGAAACTGGGAGAGCCTTTACTTACCTCCTAGGCAGCCCCAGCTGCCCAAATCCCTTTTCTGCCCTTTTTTTGCCTGCCCTGGGGTGCTTGGCTGGCAGCAGGGTGCCTGCCCCACTCGTTTCTCCACTGCTGCTGGGAGGGTTGGTGACTTTGGCAGCCCTCAGACTCCTCTGCCAGCACTCAGTTTGGATGGGGCAGCAGCTCCAGCCTGGGTGAGGGGTGAAAAGCACTTTCTAGGAGACAGTGCCTCAGGGTACTGGCCCAGGAGGTGCTGTGGCATTTGGTGTGGGGAAGGGTTTGGCTGCAGCAGAGGAGGACGCTGCAAAGGTCTTGGTGATGGATCCCAGTGTGAAACCCAGTTCCATGGGGAGGGCTGGCCACAGCAGTGAAGCAGTGCATTAAACTCCTGTGACATCTGCAGCTGAGAGACTGTTCTTGCCATGCTGGTTCAGCCACAGTCCCCTCTTCCTGCTTAAAAACATGTCTGGTTCTGGCTCTTGCCCAGCTCAGCCCAGGGGTCCCAGTACTGGCAAAGCCATGTCCTGTTCCTGCACAAACCACGGGGTGCCTCCTTCTCCAAGCCAGGACAGCCCAGCATCAACACACTGGACACGGGCCACAGACCCCCTGGGTGTGATGGAAGGTTATAAAACTCCTCAACCCGTAGGAGGATGAGCACAGAACCGAGAGCAAAGCACTGGCTACCTAAAACACTGTTTACAGGGTAACCGTAATGACTCACGGAATGAATATTTCAAGCATGAAAATTTGCATTGCATTTCTGCATTCTGTAAATGTTCCAGAGTTCTTGAGTGAATTATTTTTCAACCTTAATTATAGCATCATTTATTTCTTTTCAGTGGGTACAAGCATCCTCCAAATTAACGGTACATTCCTATTAATGTTACATTTCTGATGTGACAAAATGGTACATTCATCCTAAAATACAACTAGGCCAATGAACTAAAAAATAGGTGATTAACAGAAGCCCAATTCCTGAATAAATCAAAGATTTGATGCAGAGGTTCTCGTCTCCCCAGCGAGTGTCTTAATCCCTGGTTTATACGCTTATCTGCAGCGCGTTACTTTCTGCCAAATGCTTTCATTTTTGCACAAAAGCAAAACAAAAGGCAATTAAGTCCCCGTGGAACAAACCCAAATGTTTCACAAAATGAAATTCTTGTTTTCTGGCTGGCCCTAAAGTCTTTTACTTTGGGAGGAGGCTGTTGTACTTCGGTCTGCAGGGAGACTGCACCCGAGGGCTTTGGCATCACAGAACCGCGGAGAGAAGGTTGCCTGGGGGTCTCTGACTACCCCCATCCCAAAATCCTGGGTGGTCCATGACTATCCTCATCCCCAAAAATCCTGGGTGGCCTCTGACTATATGTGTCCCCCCAAATCCCTCTGTTGTTAGCCACTGACAGAGACACGGTGAAAGTGGGTGATATCGAACAACCCACGTCACTGACTCAGGAAACTGGACTTCTTTGTCAAAACCGGTCCTTTTGTCTTGTGGGTGACAAAACCCAGCAATTTATACTTCGTTTCTTGTTACCTAACTTGATGGATTCTTTCCATCCAGAGAGATAAATACAATTTTTTCTTAATTTTAATTTGTATGCCACAGCTGCCCATGGTGCAGGACAGCCCAACAGCGATTCAAAGCCACGGTGCAAACCCAGGATACCACAGGAGTCCCTCCTCTGCCTGATCTCCCCGCATCCTGGGGAAGGCAAAATCAGTGCAAGCCACTGAGCACTGTTCTTCTTTGCCTCAATTAGTGTTTTATAACACAGGAAACACTTGCGCTGCAATTGAAGATTTTCTCCTAATTACTGAAAAACAGCAATAAGAAGCCTGTGAGAAGCTACTGCTGGCTGACGTGTGTGAAAGTAGGGTGAGTGTTTGGGTTTTATTTCCTATATCCACCCAGTTTCCACTCATCTAGGGGCTTCTCCAAACCCCAGCTTGCATTTATAGGGATTTTTAGCCCTCACGAACTTGACCTATGGACTTAGCCAATACTTTATCAAAGCATTTATGCAAATAGCCCTGAACTGTCTCCTGTTTTGTTCTGCTTTCACTGCTCTTCTCAGACTTGTTTTTGTGGTTTTTTTTTTTTTTTTTCCATTTCTCTTGATGTTACAACAAGGACAGCTCTTTCTGCCTGGAAGTGGCCACTGTAACTTCAAAGAGGGTGTTCCAAGATCAGTTTGAGTCAGCTGGAGTATTTCATACATATGTCCTGAAGATGGGAGCTGGAGAAATGCCACCTGTAAGAAGTATAAGCTGTGCAGATGCTCTTCAGTTTTAATCATAGCAGCACTTGGAGCCCCACAAATTTCTTCTGCCACCTATGCTACAAGGTGGGGGGGTACAAACGAGGATTTTTCTCACCAAACAGAAACACAAAGGAAGTGGCCTCAGGCTCCTCATACCTGGAAGTGGCATGACTGGAAGCCCAGTGGGTTTGCCTTAGCCCCTACTTACCACATTACCCTTTCTGTCCTGGCTGCTTTGGTTTTCAAATCTTCTGGTGATTTTTGAGTTTTGATTCATTGTTATCCCTTTTGGGTTTTTGTTTGGGGTTTTTTTTTATTTGTTTGCTTGGGGTGGGAGGGGACAGCGTTGTTTGGGGGTTTTTGTTAGCCCATCACAGCTGGGAGGGGACAGTGGTGGCTCTTCTCATGCTCCTTTTTTATAAAGCACATCCTTAACTTGTCCCCGCTTTCCCTGTACTGTGCCTGCTCCTGTGTCACATTCCCGAGAGTGGGACATGCCTAAAATACTGGAGAATAAATAAATAAACCTCAGCTGTCTTGATCGTTTTTGCATGTTTCCACATTTTTATTTACCTGTGTCTCTGCAGATGTTTGCCTCTGGAAAGGCAGAACTGGACCACTTGTGCATTTTTCTGCCTGGGTGTGCGAGGCTGCAGCTGTAAACCCGTCTTACTCGAGAAGGGTCCCACAGCTGGGGGTCTGTCTCCTCTGGGCTCTGAATGGCATGCTTAGTAAAATTCGTTAACTTCAGCAAGATGGTGTATTTTTTTTCTACTATTTTTGCTATAACTGCTATGCTTTCCTGAATTTGGGTTTGCTTTGCATTTTCATGTACCGTACGCATCCTTGTGTATCCTAACCTGAAAGGTGTTCCCAGTCCCCCCAGAATCTGGATGTGGCTGCAAAAGGGAAACAAGTGTCCGTAGCATGACAAGAAGGTGAACTCCTAACACTGAAATCAGGATCAAATCCCGAGGTCCTTTTCTTACTCATCCTTTTGTCACCCCTAACTTCACTACTGGTTTGTCAGAGCGGAGACAAAATTAAATCCACGTAAAACACCGAAAATGATCCACAGAGCAGTCTCATCTCGGAGCAGAGATTGCAAAGAGGATTCCTGCTCAATAAAAAGCATGAATACATGTCTGTATAAAGAAACTCGGAGGCTTTTGTCTGATCAGAAGATGAAGGGTGAATAGGGATCAAAATAACAGGATGGCAATGTAGCTTTCTAATAAAATCCTGATACCTTGAGAGTAACCCGTTCCCAGGCTTATTTAATCAGGAAAATAGCTGGGAGTTTAAATAACTTGCAATATAAAGCCTGTACAAAGGAGAGAGCATGAAGGCTGAGTTGGATGTGTTGGTATCTTGCAGGAGGATAGGATGCTTGAAAGAAGCAGTGACACGTGGAAGCTGCCTACAATGGCACTGGCTGGGTTGAGGCAAGAGATAGAAACAGTATAAAAAAACCAAAAAGTATGACAAGCAACAGTTGTAGGGCTTCAGGGCAGAAAGGGAAGGGAGAGCAGGAAGCATTGCTTCAGTAGATAAGGAGGGCGAGCAAAAAGGTGAGCACACCGTGCCAGGAATGGCAATTGGTTGGGTTGCCACAGGGGAAGGAGTTCATAGGATGTGACTGGGGACTGCGGGTGGCTGTGGGCAGCATCAGGTCCACCCCACTGCAAGCTGATGGTCGGGCCACCTGCAAGCATCCCTCACAGCCTCACTCTCACATACATAACCTTCTGAAAAATTCCTTCTTGGACAAAATTCTTCACATCTGGCTTCAGTGCAAATAAATATTCCCTCGGTTTAAGGCTTGAGGAAAGAACAGACATTTTTTGGGGAGTGACATTTCACAGAAGGGATAAAATTCACAGTACTTTTATGTCTAGGCAAGGTTTAAGACAGCCTTTTCAGCATCCCTTGCTAAGACATGAGTATACTCTGAAGGAAGGAGCTTTCCAGTCAAGGCTCCTCTTGGCTCCAAATTAAGTTGTAATTAAAAATTTAAAAATGACGGCACTATCCAGGAAAAGCTCTTGTACATTTTCACTTCAGCAATGTTACGGTGCCATGTCAAGAGCTTTTGCATGATCCGTGTACCTAGCACTGTTAAGTGCTAGCAAGGGTTTTCTACTGATATTTCATGGTGAAATTCCACATTTGCAACTCTTTTTGGCAACAGGTGGTACATTCTGCTCTGAAATGAATATATTAGATCATATTGTAGTATATATACTGCAACATGTAGTATAAATTAAAGCATGGCTATGCTCAAAGCTAAGGCACAGCATGGTGGGTCACAGACCATCCTGCTTTCCATCCCGAATAGCAGCATCCAAGGGTCTAATTGCATGTGACAGTAGTTGGTCATAACATCTGACATTTAAAAAAAAAAAAAGTTCATTGTTAATCTCAGTTTCTGAAAAAAACGTCAGCCTGTTTCTGTGGTCCTAGATGCAGTTTGTTTTGAGGTTATGATTTACATATAGCCATTAAAACAACTCTGCTGGGTGTGCTTGCTGAAAATCAAGGGCTGGAGAGGTGGAGAAGAGCAAAAGAAATAGTAACAGTGTGGCTTGAGCTTCTCCTCCCATTTGTGCCCGAGGCCAGGGGGATGTCTGGGGCCACACGGTTCCCCTGAGAAAGTCTGGTGGTGCTGAGCTGGCTTCCCATGCAGGCGCTTTGGATGCTCCCTTGTATTTTCATCAGTAACCTGTGAGGTCATCACATCATTGTAATGAGGTTAGCAGAAGGGACAAAGGCTTGGGTGTTGGAAGGAAAAAAAAGGCAAAGAAAAAAAGCAAAGGCAGTGGCTGGTATGGAGGGGCTGGGCTTGCTGGGTGTGAAGCTCCATGTTCAGTCCACTCTTCTCTGTCTCAGTGTCCTGGTTTGAGCTAGAACAGAATCAATTCTCTGTTCAGTGACTTGACTTTTCAGCCAGGTATTTTCTAAGTGACTGCACTTTATGAAGTTAACAGCACATTTTTGCAGACCATGTCTGCTTCTAGAAGTGATAACGCTCAATGTTTAGAGTTACTGCCAAAGGTTGGTGTATGCAGAAAGGATCTTGCTTACACTGCTCCTATAGAAACCAAAGTCACTGCTATATCTTGTGCTAAGTGAAAGAGTCATAAGTAAGAAGAAAAGTCACACTTAACACTTGTGAGGAGGACAGGACAGGTGACCCTAAACTGACCAACAAGATATTCCATTCCATGTAAGTCATATTCAGTATAAAGCAGAGGGATCAAAAGGGTCAAGCTCTCAATAGTACCCAAGGAGGACTCAGTCCATTCTTCTGCCTTTGATCCCGATCCATGAGTTCTGGATCCCATTCCTGACTCCCATTCCCATCTCCCACTGAGTCTAGTCTGGGATTTGCCCAGTGCCTGCCCTGCAGCATCAGTGGTGACAACTGGGGGAGTTTGATCTTGGTTTTGTATATATTTCATTATCTTATTATTGTTGTTTCTGTTGTTGGCAGTTTTTTCTTTTTTTGGGGGGGGGGGGGGGGGGGGGGGGGGGGGGTGGTGGTGTGTGTTTGTTTGTTTTGTTTTTTTTCCCAGCTCACAAGTCTCTCTCCCTTATTGCCTTTCCCTTCTGGGAAGGGAGAGGAGTTAACAGAGAGCATCTGTCATAGTGGCCAGCCCAGCCTCGACCCATGGCACCCAGGAAGTAGAAACTCTTCAAAAAGACATAGAATCATAGAATGGCTAGGGCTGGGAGGGACTTGTGAAAGTCGTCTAGTCCAGCCCCCCTGCAGTGAGCAGGGATACCCTCAACCAGACCAGGCTGCTCAGAGCCTTGTCCAACCTCACCTTGAATTATTCATCTCCAGGGATGGGGCCTCAGCCACCTCCCTGGGTAGCCTATTCCACCATTCTACATATGGACAGATTAGATGTATATATAGGCTGCTGCAGTAATTTAATGCCCAAAGTGATGCACAGGCTCTGGGCTATACAGACACCAGGTGGGAATGCCAGGCCTGTGCTTATACAGAGAGCTGCCATCCGGACCAGGGTCCCATAGACTTAATGGTAATAAACCAGATATTGTCAAAAGGATACTTTTTACCAGGTCAGGGTAATTTAAATGCTGGGGTTTGGCTTGAACGATGGCTTATAAACATCTGAACTGCCTGAACCTAATACATGGTTTTACATTCGTCTTAATGCAAAGATTTTGAGAGTCATATGCGGTTACTGCCATCAGAGGGGAGTGAGTGTGTCTAAGCCGTTTCCAAAGCTTATCATAAGTTCCCACAGGAAGAGATATGAATGGCACGAAAATATTACACTTCAAGTAGGGAGATTTAGGAGGCACGTGAACCACGCTGAGGAGCTGCAAGTGGAAGATTCAGTTGTCAAAGCAATGCCGCGGCGGCCGTCGCTGCGCTGCCTGCATTAACATGTCAGCGCAGGAGTGACAGCACCGTGTGCTCCAGGGGGGTGATGGCTTCCAAACATGGGCTAGAAAAAAGCCCTTCTAATTTTGGTTGATTGCTTTTCAACTGTGGCTCATTCAGATCCTTCCTCGCACGAGGTCATTAGGGAGCAGCTAGAGGAGGAGGTAAGGGGAAAATGAAACAATCGCAAGTGGATAGTGTGTCAGTACTGGAAACAGTGATCGCCCGAGCCAGGAATATTTATTTAAAAATAAAAACCAGGCTTTTTCTATTACAAGTGAAAATTCTTTAAAGCTTGAGCAGGTATTCAGAGTTGCATGAATTCTGTATTGCTTCATGCCTTTACCATCAAGGTGCAGCCTAGTAAAGTGGGTCTGAAGCTTTGCTGAGCACCAGGCGTGGCCTCACATGGCAGTCTCTGAAAAAAAAAATGTCCAGGATGGTATTTTTCATTTATAGATAGTTGGATATTTCTGTCAGTTCTGTCCTCGTATCACTGCACCTTGAAAAGAGAAAATAATTATTTCCATATATGTGTAAAGTGCCCTAAGAATCACTTTTTTATTATGAATGATGGTTGCTTGCTAAAATCCATACCTGTGTAGAAAACATAAATCATCAGCAAAAGTGGCAGAGGAAAACCCAGATCCTCTTCCCTGGCACAGTTCTGCTTTCCCATGACCTCAATAACCTGAGGCAGCTCTTTGCTGGGTCCTTCACGCTTCTCCAGCACAGAAACTAGTTTCTTGGCAGAGACTGAAGTCCCAGGGAAGAAGTGAGCTGTGTACTGCTCAGGGACAGCACGAGGCTGAGGCTCTCGTGTCTTCTCCATCACTGCCTCGTGGCCTTGCAGGACAAGAGCTGTGCACTCCAGGTGATTTCCAGTAGCATGACTTTCTACCAGCTCTCTCTGGTAAGGGGTACCAGTTGGTGAAGGTGTGCACCATGCTTTACCACCTCCAAACCTGGATGAAAGAATGAAATCCCTTAACAACATTGTTTGGAACTTGAATTTCTGACATTAATTGAATTAAAAATTCCAGTTTCAAATTACTAATTGAAATACTCTAGATTTTTTTTTTTTCAGTCTGGGAATAGAGCAGTGATTTGTTTTACTGATTACAAGCCAGAAATTTAGAGTGCTCCATAATGAGATACGTCACAAACAATATTTGATTCAATTAACTTTGGGGAGGGGGAAAAAAGCAAAATGATTTTAACTGAGGCACACATTTGTAAAATTTTAATCTGTTCCTCAGATATACTCGGGACAATAAAAGGCTGTCTTTATTGAATATATTGTTCTCAGTAGGGAAGTTCAGGTTTGTCCTGGTGCAGTTGCTCTATGTGTTATGACAACAAAAAGTGAAAATACAGCCAGGTGTAATTTTTGTTATACATATATTTATTGTTTGTTTGGTTGGTTATTTCTCTATCATCAGCGTTTAAAAAGCATCTGGATAATGCCCTTAATAACACACTTTAACTTATGGTCAGCCCTGAAGTTGTCAGACAGTTGGACTAGATGATCACTATAGGTCCCTCACAACTGAAATAATTCTTCTCTTCTTCTCCTCTTCTTCTTCTTCTCCTCTTCTTCTCCTCTTCTTCTCCTCTTCTCTTCTTCTTCTCTTCTCTTCTCTTCTCTTCTCTTCTCTTCTCTTCTCTTCTCTTCTCTTCTCTTCTCTTCTCTTCTCTTCTCTCCTCTCCTCTCCTCTCCTCTCCTCTCCTCTCCTCTCCTCTCCCTCTCCCTTCCCCTTCCCCCTCCCCTTCCCCTTCCCCTTCCCCTTCCCCTTCCCCTTCCCCTTCCCCTTCCCCTTCCCCTTCCCCTTCCCCTTCCCCTTCTTCCCCCTCTTCCCCTTCCCCTTCTTCCTCTTCTTCCCCTTCTTCCCCTTCTTCCCCTTCCCCTTCCTTCCCTTCCCTTCCCTTCCCTTCCCTTCCCTTCCCTTCCCTTCCCTTCCCTTCCCTCTTCTCCTTTTCAGTAGAGATGACCTCTAGGGATGAACTAGTTGCAGTGGTTTAAGTCTGGCCGTGCTGCAGAAGAACTGGGGTGCTGCACCTCTCCTGCATGAAGAGCTGTGGCAGCCCAAAATGGGAAAACCCCAGTTTTAAGATGATGATGCCCATGCTGGATTTGAGGAGGGAGAGGAATTCCTCACCCAAATCACATGGGAAATCCATGGGGTGCACCCATGGGGGAGTGCATCGCACCCGCCCAGGGCTGCTGTACCTGACAGCCCCACCCCAAAGCTGTGCCAAGGACAGGGGCTGTGAGCACATGGACCCCTCCACCTGGGACAGAACCACCTGTGCTGCACTGCCCCTGGGGCACCCCAGTTTGTAAGGGCTGCAGCTACTGGCTGGCCCCTCTCCCCCTGGAAGGGATGTTTGCTCCTGTGGCCATGTGTTTGTGAATGCAAAGCTTTGGAAATTTCCATTTTAATAAAAGCAACCTTGGAGGACCGTGAGCAATAACCTGTCTGCTCTTTGGTACTGACAGTTCAGTTGTCCTGTAAAATGAAATTTTGCTAGCCCAGCTCAGCGATCTTGTTATCAACTCCAGCTTACAGCAGCGTCCTTTATTAGGACGCAGCAGAAATAATTCTTTAGACATTAAGCAAAGTCGAGCTTCTGCTTTTATTGGGCTGGCTGAGTGTGATTACATCAGAGGTAAGCCAAATAAAGTCCTGGATCTCTGGGCTCAGATATTTGGTCCATCTACAGATGCTTTGAAGTCTGGTGACTGGATAGAAATCAGGTCTTTCCCGCCCAGCCTTTCCCACTCTTGCTGCCTGCTGACAACCCAGTTTCCTAGTTCTGAACCACGTACTTTGGACTTTTGGGTTTTATTAAGGCAGGGGGTACATTACAGACAGATCCATCCCCTGCCTGCTCCCAAGCTCAGCTTTGCTCAGCTGTGACTCCAGGTTCAGGCTTCGGTCCCTGCTCCTGAGGGACGGATCTTCACCCAAGTGAGTGCCACTGCAGCCATGCTCATGACCAATGGGCTATTCTGGTGCTCCTGTCCCCTTCAAGATAAAACCAGCATCACAGAGCTTTAAGCACCTGTCTTCATGCCTAACCAATGTCCAGTCCTATACCCTGCCTGTACTAATCTTCTTGATTAACTTAAACAGCACTTCTCATCTCTGAAGGCATCAGCTGATTAACCAGTTAGCACAGCTCTCCTAAATCTTTGGTGGATACTTTCATGCTGCTATTCCCACTTCTGCCATGGAATGAAATGCTGTGGGACCATGAAGCTGTTGGAGCTCATGGATCAGCACAACGTATAGGAAATCCTGCATTGCTGCTGGGCATGGCTGGTGGCTGCCGCGGGAGCAAGTGGCAGGGCACGTTCCCCTGAACTTTCCCTCCTTCAGCAAAGGCTGGCTCCCAGCACTGCTGGGAGAAGAAATTATAATGATTCATTTGGACCAGGACCATAGCATTTAACTTTTCTCCTCCTTCCTGAGTACAGATTTTCAGCCCAAAGCTATGCAGATGTACTCCAGAAAAGGAAATAATCTGCAGATGTTGACTGTTCCCAGCTCTTGCCTTGTCTAAGTGACAATTGCTTGGGTCCTTATCAGGTTTCTGGGTGAACATATTTTACTTACAGCTTTGTCTTTTAATATTATACCACATCATGGCCAAGTATCTGCAGCGTTGTGAATTGTCCCCTGAGCTGTCACGATGGAGAGAAGTTTAATGAACAATAGCTATTATTTCCCAAATACAGATGCCTTCCAGGCTTGTGGGATCTCCTTTCAATAACTCAGCCTCCTGCAGTCTAGAGCAGCACAGTGTATATAGGAGGATGCAAAGTAAAATGATACAGGGAGTTGATTTTCCTTTTCTAAATACTGATGTTAAATATTAATGAACAAAACTGTAGGTCTACCTGAGGGTGTGTCCAGCTTCTCTGAAGGATTTCATTTTGCAGAGTGATGACAGCACCCGTCCTGGCTCCTGCTCTTCTCACCTGGCTTGTAGCCTCTGGCTTAGCACAGCCCTGCCCTGGGTGCAGGTGCCTCTTATAGACACCGCTTGGAAGGGAAGATGCTGAGGGTGATGAGAGCAAGGTCTAGGCAACAGTGGCAGCATCTCCCCCCAGAATTACCCTTCGCCAGGGTAGCACTGAGCCTATGTTGAAAGGAAATGGCTGGGATTTGGCTTAAAGCTTAGAATGTGTCTCCAGGGGAAATTAAAGAGGCAAATTAACAGCAGCATCTTTTTATTTTCTTATGAAAATAAGAACTTAAGCACTTAATAAGAAAATAAGCACTTAAAAGCACCAGATGCATATAATCTTTATTTTTGGCTCTCTAAACTTAGGCTTTCATATTAAATAGCAGCTGGAACTTGGAAAACACATTTTTGTTGAGTTTGGATTGCAGAGGGAAAAAAGTGTGGGCCAGGTACACCGAGTTTATTTTCTTTTGACCGACTTGCACAGCTCTAGTGATGCCAATGAACCCTGGTTTCCAGAACTACAAAGAAAATGAGGAAAACACCACTGACTTTGCTGTTCAGCTTGGTGGGAACAGTGGTGTTAGTGCTGGTACAGAGCCCGGACAGGGCTTTGCACGGCTGACACTGCAGCAGGGGTTGCGCCCACAGCCTGGGTGGGAGCCGCTGCTGCACAGTGAGCAGTCGCTGGGACTCTTTGAGCCAAGAGAAGCTGGCTCAGTTCATGGCTTTCTAGCAGAGTAGCTGGGGTTTCATTTCTGTTAAAATGTCTCTTGCAAATAAAGTCATGATCATCAATTTGAAGTGGCAAAAGAGTTGTGGGGCTGATTGTTCCTCCTGAACTGCTTTGGCATCCCTCTCTATTGAGGGACCAGCAGAAGGCACCAAAGCACGGTGGCCCCGCAGCTCTTGGTTCACTTTTTGGCAAAGGGCTTTGTACCTCCTTCCCTTGAAGTGCTTAGAAATGTATGGAGAGCAAAAAAAATGCGGTGGGTGTTGCCTTCCCACACACTCATTGTTCCAGTTGAACAGCCTTAACTGTTGATATGAAATCTGTATTTCAGTAAACTTTCAGCTAAATGTCAAAGTACAGCCATTTGTCCCTGTAACTGTGCCTTTGAAATCATGATTATTAATATTACTGGTATTATATCACTTTCTCAATACAAACAGTTAATTTCTCCATGAACAGTTCATTTCTCTAAGTCCAGAAGGAAAACTTCTTCGTTTAACTTCAAAAAATTTCCTTCACTGTAAACATGAAGGAACAATGAGTAATTTGAGGCACACCCAGGGCACATATTTTATTAAGGCTCTGAACAGCAAAACATGGTGTGATAGTAGACATGGGTCAGTGCTTTTTTCCACGCCTGTGTTCCCTGAGATAAAACTGCTCCTAACAGGGCTGGGGAGGGCGCACACGATTTGGAAAATGCTTCCCATTGCCTAAGCTCTGGAAAGTAAAGGATAAACAAAATCTCAGCTGCTGTCAAGAAAGTGGACTAAAAAGCAAAGTAATCTATAATGGTAGGTTTCTATAGGCTAACTGTAAATGTTACTGTACATTGGCATGTGCCACACACTGAGACATTTATTTCCAGTTTGTCAAGAGTTGCATTTCTTATATACTAGTGGCAGGGCTTTATTTTTCATCTGAGCTCTAAGACCTTGACAGAGCTCTGTGTCTAAATGCTCCCAGGGTGTTGGTGGCCGTGCCAGGAATGTCGTGGGGGCTGGCTGGTAGGGACCATGCAGAGGGTGTTGGGTGGACATGGCAGGCAGGGTTTAAACTGCAGGCAGCTGCTGCTGCAGGAGGATATGATACCGCCTGCTCCTTTTCCAGGCAGCAAAACCTCCCCCATGCTGCCACGTCGCAGCCCCGGGGGTGGGACGGCAGCAGCTACTGGGAAGGCATCCATCCGTCCAGGAGCACATCCCGAGCAGAGCGGCAGCATCACACTGTGGGAGCCCCGAGAGCGCGGACTGAGAGCGCGTAAGTACGGCTGTCTGCGAGGCAAGCCAGAGCTTAACAGATCGCATTAAACTCCTCCAAGAGGGACCCCTGTTTTACTGGCATTCAGCAACAAGACCTAATCCTGCGCTAATAAGCCCAAGCTCCTGCTGCAAATAGTTTACAGATGAGGGCATGCTCAGTTTAAAGGGTACAGTGAATTTAAAGCAGGTTTAATTCTGCTAGCGCTGGTGCGAACCAGAGGTCAACCAAGTAACCGCAGCGTAAACACAGAGTCTGGTTTTGCAGCTCTTCAATCTTTTTAGTAAGCTGCGTGTAAACCTGCATTATCACTGAAGGGGACATGCCCGAGTGAACAATGTTATCCAAATGTTTCTATCAGCCTAACAGCTTCCTTCCTTCTCTTTACTCATTTTTAAAGTTAACTGGCCACAATTCAAACATCAAAACACAGATTTAAATAAATAGAGGAAATTCAAACAGCCAAAAGCATAATGAAATAAATGAGACAAATTCCTTGAACTGCTCCTAACATGAAAATAAATCTCAGCTTCTCATTAGAGACTGCCGAGCAAGGGACGTGGGCAAATTAAATCACAGGAAGTAGCAGGAGGCATAGAAAAAAGGTCGATTATCTAAATCTCCTCTTGTTAACCGCAAAATACTTTTTCAAGATTGAAGGTAGTAAAGTATGTTAGTGGCAAATGTCAAAAACTCTTTATGCACTTGAAGAGAGCGAGGAGTTGGGCAGAGCAGAGGAATGGGTAAACAAGCAATATACTGCTTTATTTTCCAAGTGGGTTAGCAGTGAGTGTCTGTCACTCAACGTACATCCAGATGTTTCCTTCCCTACTTTCTCTGGCACAAGTCATACTTGTTTTCCCCAGGTTAATTCAGATTTTTCTGGGGATTTGAGCAGTGGTCATCTGGGAAAAGGAGGGATTTGTCTGTCCAAGGGTCACGTGTGGTGTCTGAGCCATGTGAGTAACGTGAGCAGCACAAGTGGCAGATACAACCCTGTGAGCCTGAGCTGTGGTCCTTCACTTAATAGAGTCAACTCAGCTGCGATTTGTTGGTGTGTCTGTCTAGTGCAGGGGCCAGATTGTCTCTCTTATCTAACACCATCAGGCTCACTGAAGTATGTGGCAAAAGGGTGAGATCTTTGGCTGGGGGGATCATCACCATCCCATGCCACTCTGACTGCCTTCATGGGCATCCAGGAACCAGAAACATTTTTGAAGCTCTCTACTCATTACCAGGTCTCCTTCATCACTGTGCTCGATTTTGCCAATTTTTCCCTTGAAAACATCCTTGGTGTCTGAGAGGGTGGGGAACAGGGGGTGTGCCAAAAGCTGGGTCTCCCTCAGAGGTGGTATGGGTGGAAAATCACGCTTTGGGGGCCTGCTCTGGAGGTCACCACTTGTCTTTTGGATTGCCCCAAGAACTGCAACTAGCAGGCATTGCTAAGTGATCTAATTGCTCAGGTAGCAGCACGTGCTGGAGGAGGTGCATTGACACCAAGCCTCACTGGAGGAGCTGGGGAACTGCAGCTGCTCAGCATGACAGCTGTCCCTAGAAATTGTCCTTCAGGAAGGAATGAGCACCAGAAAGAGAATAGGGTGATGTCCAGGCAATGTGGAGGTGTCAGGAAGAAATTGTGCCAAGCCCATTTTTCTGCCAGTGATGTAGCAGTCCAGGTGTACAGGGGAGAAGGATGTGCTCCTATACAGAGACCTCAGTGTTGTCAACATCTCATTTGACATTCTCATAAGCAAGGAAGTCATGGCCTTGATGAGACAGCTTATAGGGTGGGTGGGAAACTGGCTGCACGTTCAGTAAGTAAAGTTATCAGCAGTTCACAGCCAGAAAGGGAGGTTAAGATGAGTATGAATCTGAGCTCTTGACTCTTTCATGCTTCTATTCATGATTTGGAGCAGGGACAAGACTCTTGTGATTTGATGTGCAGCTGAGAGGCACTTGAGCATTACAGAGTGAAGAATTATAATTCAAAGGGACAAGAGAAATAGTCTGGAAAAAGCCCACAGTTTGTATTTCAGTGGTCATGCTGGCAAGTTAAGGTGTCCAGGTTTTGTCTGGGACAGAGTTAATTTTCTTCCTGGTACGGGGCTGTGTTTTGGATTTAGTGTGATAATAACGATGCTAGCACACTGATGGTTTAGTTGTTGCTAAGTAGTGTTTATACTAAGTGAAGGAATTCTCAGTTCCCTGTGCTCTGCCAGCGAGGAGGTGCACAAGAAGCCAGGAGGGAGCACGGCCAGGACAGATGACCTAAACTGTCCAAAGGGATATTCCATACAATAGAACATCATGTTCAGTATATAAAGTGGGGAGAGTAGGCTGGGAGGGGCCAGTTGCTGCTCAGGGAATGGCTGGGCATTGGTCAGCAAGTGGTGAGGAATTGCACTGTGCATCCTCGTCTTTCTTGGGTTTAATTTCTCTCTGTTATCTTCCTTTTCATTACTGCTATTACTATTATTACTAGGTTTTTTTTTTTAAATTTCTATTATTAAACTGTTTTTATATCAATCCATGAAGTCTACTTTTTTTCCCCAGTTCTCCTCCCCACCCCTCCAGGGGAGGGCAGGAATTCAGTGAGTTCCTGCATGGTGCTTCGTTGCTGGCTGGGGTTAAACCACAGCAGAAGGTAAGGGGAGTGGAATCTCACTGGGACGAGAGGAGCTGTCCCGGCTATGCTAGGATCCAGGAGCTGTCAGTGGGTGGGAGGCCTTTGCCCTTGGGTTGCTGCACTTCAGCAACAACAGGGCTTGGCTGGAGACAGTCCAAAGGGAGCAATAAAAATAATGAGAGGTAGCTGGGATGTAATCTCTGCAGGAAAGCCAGAGGAGATGGCAAGAGACACTGGGGAGATGTGGTGTGGTCCTTGAGCATGGGATCCATGAGGAGGAAGAGGGTTCCTCTTTCTCCTTGACAGTTAAGACAATATGTGATGGACTTATGGATCAAACTGCTATTTAATCGAGCAGGAACATGTCTTTCTGCACTTTTCAGGTTGCAGCTCGACATTTCCCGATAGCACACTCCTGACTCTGTGTAAGCTGTGTTTACACAACATCCATTCCAGTAACTCACGTGGCTTTTGTGAATTAGCTACTTATCCCGTGGGAATCATACCATTATCTTCAGAGGAACTAGAAAAATAAAGAGTGCATTTATAAGGATTTCGTTGTTTTCACCCTACCATCAACACTCCCTTTAAGAACATCAAAAGACTAAAATAACAGATAGAGAAGCCTGCTAGCATCTCTGGAGAAGTGTGCTGTACATTCTTCTAATCCAGACCAAGGCTTTGGAGCCTTCAAGAAATAAAGGAATTTTTCTTTTATTTAAGAACTGTCTAAAGACTCTTTTACTGGGTTTTAACAGAGCCCTGTGTCAGCACAGTTAAACAATGCTGGCATTTCCTCTGCACAGATTAAAGATGATATATTACCCTTTGCTGCTCAAACCTGATTTACAGTTTCTATCACAGAATTGCATAATACTTTTTCAAGTGTTCTAAGGCGCAGTAGCAGCGCCAAGGGCACCGAGCAAAGTCCAGACACGTCCTATTTTTCACCTCTCCACTGTTTCTTATCCCTTCTCTAGGTCTGAAAGCAGAGCTGCAGAGAGCAATTTGTCCCCTCCTGCACCTTCCTTCTGAATCCCAGCATGGCATCACCCATGAAACGCTTGGCCTCCGACCCCACCAGATACGTCCAGTCCTTTCGCCTCTTCCTCGAGAATTCAACCGAGCACCAGTGCATGCGGGAGTTCATGGAGAGCCAGCTGCCGGCCCTGATAGCGAGGTAACGTGGAGGTGGCCACATCAAGCTGAAGGACAGCCTGGGGCATGGTCCTGCCGTGGTGACGGGATCGGCTGGGCTCGGGGGGCTGCCTGCGAGAGGCAGATTGCTGTTCCCCGCTGGCCGCCCCGTCTGTAGGTCTCTGATAGGGCTTGGCTGGAGATTTCATTTACACACACTGCTGAATGGCTGCTCTCCGGGACGGAGCCTGCCTAGCAGGGAGGAGATAAGGCTGAATTGTTTCCTTGCATGCAAATACAGCTTACCCCGAATCAACTCGAACACGTGAAAGGTGCAGTAACAGTTTGTTATGTTCTGATATTAAATTTGATTGAAAGCATCTTTGAGGAAGTCATCTTTTCAGTGAGTAGTTAGACTTTCTCTAGCATGTGTAAATAACACTCCTGCTTTGCCTGCTGCTGTGTGGTTTTTGCTGGACACTTCACTTTCCAGGCTGGCTCGGGCAGCAGACAGCTGGGGTCAAATCCTAATTCTGGGGGAGCCCTTCTCTGGGCCCAGGGTTTTATGCCTCTGCCAAAGACTTGCTAAGGGATTTCAAAGGCATCACACTGTCCTCTCTTCCTCACCATTATGCAAAATGTAAAACTTCAACGAATAATTTTTAGCTGGTCCAGAGCCTGGGAGGTCTCTGATACTTGAAGCATGGACATAGAGAAGGCGTGTGTCTGCTGCTGCTTGTCTGCACTTGTAATAAAAGCCTAACTCCTCTACAAATTGCAAAAATAACTGGGAATTAGGAATCTCCAAAGAGCAGAGTTCTGAATCTGATCCCTCCTGCCAGCTTACAGGCACACCTGTACACGTGCACATCGTGTTTGGTTTTGTCCTGAAGATGTTAGTCTTCATGGGGTCACTGTTGGTTCACAAACGGATGTAACCCTCTCTACTGGGTAGCTCTCTTAAAATGTATAAATAATGTTTTTCAGTATTGGAAACGGGAAGTCTACAATCAATATTCTAAGTGTTGGTGGTGGAGCAGGTATGCTATGAACTTCAATATTGATATGCTTTCCCCTTTATTTTTTCAAAGAACAGAGGATTACAAATTGCAGAAAGGAGCAGAGTGAGAAATAAGTGTGTTCTTGTAAAGTCAGCTCCAGGGGCAGATGGCATTAGCTAGTTAGTGCGTGGCCACATCATCTCAGAACAGCTTGTGGCTCCCCTCTCTGATTCTTATGTGTCCTCCAAGAGAAACCTCCTTCTGCACCATCACTCCGTGAAGGCAGAGAGAAGGTTGAACTGCCCTATAGTGTTGCCATGCAGAAAAAAAAAAAAAAACCCACCATAATGTCTCAGATTCCTCGGAATATTAAATTTTTACTTGCATTGTAATTATTCTCCCCTGTAACCATTTACTGAGATGGTAACACCTCATCATTGCTGCCTCATCCTACGTAAGGACCTCAATTGACTCCTCTTTTGCCTGTAAGTTCTTGCTGACCATAGTCAACGAACAAGGCCCTCCTGGAGATACTGTTCCCCTAAAAAAGCCCTGAAGCTGCATGTAAGGTCCAGAAGAAATCCAGAAGAAATTAGAAGAAATTAATCTTTTATCTGAAGTTCATTGTCTGGAAAAACAATACCAATGACATCAAGTGGTTTCTTCTCATTGCATTCTTGCTTAAGTTCCCCCATAATTAATGCCTACGTTTTCCAATTCTGCTCTGCACATTAAGTCATCAAACTTAAATCTTATATAAACAGTTAATTTAATTTAAATGTTTTAGTCATACCATCTCCAAAGACTAATCTCAGCTTTGTCAATCTCCCTTAATAAGTAAAAATAATTGTATGTAAATGACAGGTATTAGTTATAAAACAGACAGTGTGACAGAGTAGGAATATTGCTCTTCAAACACAGGAGACCCTTCTTTGGCCAAAACAAAATGTTGTTTTTACAGGAACACTTAACTTAGAGAGATACTTAACTCCCTGACCCGGGACACTCCAGCTTAGTATGATGGACATTCAATCAGTAATCACAGAATGATAGAATGGTAGGGGTTGTAAGGGACCTCTGGAGATCATCAAGTCCAACCACCCTGCTAAAGCAGGTTCACTTAAGGCAGGTTGCCCAGGATCGCGTCCAGGCAGGTTCTGAAAGTCTCCAGAGAAGGAGACTCCACAACTTCTCTGGGCAGCCTGTTCCAGGGATCTGGCACGCTCAAAGGAAATAAGTTTTTCCTCGTTTTGAGGTGGAAATTCATGTGTTCCAGTTTGTGCTCAGCGACCCTTGTGCTATCACTGGACCACACTGAAAAGAGTCTGGCCCCTTCCTCTTGACCCCTGCCCTTTACATAGTGATAACCAGTGATCCTCTCTCAGCCTTCTCTTTTCCAGGCTAAACAGTCCCAGGTCTCTCAGCCTTTCCTTGTAAGAGAAATGTCCCACTTCCCTAATCATCTTTGTAGCCCCACACTGGACCATCCAGTAGTTCCTTGTCTCTCTTGAACTGGAGGCCAGAACTGGACACAATACTCCAGTGACAGGACTGGAGAGAATGGATTAAGACTAGAGAGAGGTCGATTCAGGTTGGACATTAGGAAGAATTTCTTCCCCATGAGGGTGGTGAGACACTGGCACAGGTTGCCCAGAGAGGTGGTGGAAGCCCCATCCTTGGAAGTGTTCAAGCCCAGGCTGGATGGGGCTGTGAGCAACCTGCTCTAGTGGGAGGTGTCCCTGCCCATGGCAGGGGGGTTGGAACTGGATGATCTTTAATGTCCCTTCCAACCCTGACAATTCTATGATTCTCTGTGGCCTCACTAGGGCAGAGTAGGGAGGCAAGAGAATCTCTCCCTCAACCTGATGGCCACACTCTTCTTCATGCATCCCAGAAGACCATTTGGCTTCTTGGCTACGAGAACACATTGCTGGCTTATGATGAACTTGTCCACCAGGACTCCCAGGTCCTTCTCTGCAGAGCTTCTTTCCAGCAGGTCAACCCCTCACGTGTATTGGTGCAGGGGATTATTCCCCCCCCAGGTGCAGGACCCTACGCTTGCCCTTGTGGAATTTCATGGGGTTCCTCTCCACTCAACATTCCAGGCTGCCCAGGTCTTTCTGGAAGGCAGCACAGCCTTCTCGTGTGTCAGCCACTCCTCCCAGTTTTGTATCAACAGCAAACATGTTAAGAATACATTGTCCTTTCATCCAGGTCATTCACAAGTATGTCAAACAATAATGTGCTGGCAAAGCTCATGTTGTGATATAAGAATCCCACAATCATGAAAACCCTGCTGCTTGCAGGCTTCTTCCGATCCTGGATCTTTGGGAGGTGAGGAGGGAGCAAATTCCCAAATGCCCCCCAGCTAACCATGGATGATGTTGGAGGGCAGTGATGGAGCTGCTGCCCTGGCCCCATCTGCCCCTGAGCTCCACAGGGAGGGAGCACGGGAGGAAAGCTCTTCCTTTCCACTTTTCCACCTCAAGAGACAAGCAAACCATTTAATGTAGCATCATATCCCATTAAAGCCGCCCATCTACAGCTCCTGCCTTTGCCTACAGCCTCTGCCTTATTAAGTTCACACTCCAGCGCGCAGCACTCTGTACCTTTAAAAACCATAAAAGTCATCAACGCTGCTATAAAGTAGCAACTGTGCTATAAACTATCCCGTTACGTAAAATGTTTAATTAGAAACTTAATGGTGAACATAGTGGTAGCCTTTAAAAGGTAATTGTGTTGGAGAGTTTAAATAATTTGGATAGCCTAATTGCCAAATTGTTGATAATGCAAGCTGCCACAGATTTGACTGTAAAATGCCTCAGGACACTTGTTTGCATATAAAAGAGCTAACTGCAGTCAATTAAGGCTGTGGATTAAATTATGAATCAAAGGGGTGGCTTTTTTGGTTAAAAACAATACAAGAGTGGTTTGGTCACAGTAGAGTGGAAGGGAATACATTAACCTGTCCGCATATGAAAATGCAAAATTCAATTTTTTATTATTTTTTTTTTTAATCAGGGCCTGCACAGCCATCTCAAAGGGCTGATCCATTTTACAGGAAGTTGGTAAAGCAACCAAAAATCAAAATATTGCAGTAATTCATTACAAATTCCGTGCTCCCAAATTTTACCACAGCAGCCTGTAGACAACTGGCATTGCTCCTGAGTTTTCAACAGAATACAGGGTTTGCAGTGATAGCAAAGCTGCAGCTATTCCTGTTACTTCAGAAATTTAATTGCCCTCCACCAAAGAATGTTGGTCTCTTCTCTCAAATTAGTAATGATAGAACGAGGGGGAATGGGCTCAAGTTGCATCAGGGGAGGTTTAGATTAGATATTAGGAGGAAATTCTTCCCTGAGAGGGTGGTTAGGCACTGGAACAGGCTGCCCAGGGAGGTGGTGGAGTCACCATCCCTGGAGGTGTTTAAAGAACCATCAGGTGTGGAGCTTGAGGATATGGTGTAGTGGTTAGAGAAATGCTAGGACAAAGGTTGGACTTGACCCTGGAGGTCCTTTCCAACCATAATGATTCTATGATTCTAATGTGCTTTACAGATGCCTCCTCAATCTTTGTGGTTTTAGTCACTTTAGGAAAGATGCCCAAGTCAAAAAAAAAAATGGAACTCTTCCTGACTTCTTATGTTTAATTCTCAGGCCATTAATGAGCAGGTGAAACCTGGGCTGGAGCACCTGATTTTGCCCCCTGGTGATGTCTGGTGGGGCCAGAAGCAGGCAGAGAGCCCTCCATCCACAGTGCCTCAACAAGGGCCCGTCTGGCCATCTGGGTTTGCTGGGTCATCTTCCATTCAGCACATAATTGCATTCTCATTCGTATGGAATTTTATAACGTGGTTTTGTGTGCAAGGGAAAGCACATCTTTCAGGAAAAAGCTCAATATTTGTCTGTAACAGAACCCCCAGATCTATTATTCACCAGTTTCCGGCTGCTTCGCTCTTTCTACCATAATTCATTCTTCTATTATTTTTTTCCACCTAAAATCCATTCAAGCACAATAAGCAGAAGAGAGCCTTAAGAACACTAAGGAAGCCAGCATGATATTGTCCCTGGACCCTTGCCTCAGTCAGGAGCAGCATCTCCCTGAGCTTCATATATTGAGGATGGGGAGGGCTGGCCAAGAGTGATGGCACATCTTTTTAAATTTTGAAATGTTGGATCCACTGGTATTTCCATCAGTAATGTAATTGCAGCTGGCCTGAACAGTGTTCAGGGAGAATGGTTCCTCACTAAGAAAGTACAGTCAGCTCTGGGGTATTATGTGAACAGGGGTTAGGTAAACACAAATGGTATGTGCACTATTCATCATACTTATGGAAAAAGTCACGGGACACTGAAGACAGACATGAATGCTGTTTCTGATTTCAGTGTAAACATATATTTTTGTCTCTCTCACCCATGTGACCTGGTGACCTGTGAGGCGCTTGGCTAAATATGCTTTTACTGACTCCTAAGAAATCCTGCCAGGTTCGCAAGCGACTTGAGATCGTCAGAATTAGCACTGTCAGAGTCATTAAGGATCTTCCCCAGAAGCTTAGGCCATGTTCAGAAAATATGAGGTCAAGCCATATGCATGACTGTGCCTGTTTTTCTCTTGGTGCTGATGGTGGAAGGCATCAGTCTTTAAAACTGGGGATGTGATGATGGTGGAGATAACATTTGCCTGAGCTTTGCTTTTATCTTGTATTTCATGTCACCTGCTTCCCTAGGTGAGATCGACCTGCTGATCCTCTCAAAAGTACAAGCCAGATATCCAGGGGTCATCATCAACAACGATGTGATAGAGCCAAGTGTTGACCAAATCTCAAAGTACAAAGGTAATTTTACATTAAATAAGTTAAATTTATGTTAAGTATGCTAAATGTGATGAAAAAAAAGTCAAACACTCAAATGCTTTCCTGTCAGAATTGACTATTAACACTTTAAAAGAAAAGTCACTCTAGTTTATGCTTTTTTCCCATCGTTTTTCAACAATGTTCAGTCTCTCATTAAGATGTTAGTTTCTCATACTGCAAGTGGCAAAGGCTTGAGCCAGAAAGACTTTAAAAGCTAAGCAAGGTGTGAGCTGATGGGTGATTGTATGGGAATAGAGTAAAATTCCCACGTTTCAGAAAGTTTTTCTCCTTCAACTTGCACTGCATCAGGATCCTTCTTCAACATCAAAAGGAAAATTTTAGTGTCTCATGGTAGTTCTCACATATCTGAAAGATCGTTTCCAAATAACAAACAGCTAAACCTCACAGTGTGGCACTAAATTAGTTACCATCCTTTGAATTAGAAAGCATGGAAAGGAAAGCAAGACAGATAGGAAAGACTTGTGCTCTGTGGCTTAGAGCTTATTTCCTTTCACCAGCCCAAAGGTCTGAAGGAAAGCCAAGCATTTTCCAGGGAGAATTGAATGTTAACAGAGATACTTTGGTCAAATTGCCTTACAAAGAGAGCATTAAATACCAATCCACAGTTTGATTAACACTGGAGTAACACTTACCAGGTAATTATGGTTGTGTATGGAGGTGACACCAGCTACACCATATAAAGGCTGTGAGCAGCCCTGAGCAGAGCACACCTTGCCAGGAAACTGTTGCTGAATGGATGTGGCAGTAATGAATGAACCTCATCAGCAGTCTGTGCTGTTGAAAATGCTTCAAAGCATAGTAAATACCAGACTGTAAAACCACACTGCAAATCTCCAACTCTTACTCTTCTGAAGTCCTTAGAAACAAAGCATTCCCAGTACAAAGTAACTTGTCAAAGTTGAAGGAAAAAAAAACAAACCATAGGAACAATCCCTTTCTCCCTGAAGTGATGAATTTAGAGTCACTGGAAGCACCAAAGGTTCCCAGGAAACACATACATTTTTTAATATCTGCCCCTGTATTACATGGACCTGATCTCTGGAAAGATGGCTCATGCCATATCCCAGGAACTTTTACATTGCTCCAGGCTGAGCATGAGGCTGAAGGATGGGCAAAAGAGCATCTGCTCTGTTTATAAGACAGTTTTGGCACTTGCACATAGCATTTCTGTGCTGTCTGGGCTGTGGACCATAGTCTACATGGGACTGGATTTGCACTGAATCTTCTTAGTGGTCCCACCACCAATTAACTGTCAATCCTATCCTACTTCGGTGAGTTTCTTTCCAGAAGAAAGTTAAAGAAAATATGAGATGTTGTCCTTATTTGAAGTTTTATGCTAAACTAGAAATGAAATATTCATCTGGATTTCTTTCTTTAAACTTTCTTATTTGGTAATTAATCATGTCCCCAGTAGGTATTATTAATTAGGTTTCTGAGCCCTAAGATTTTCCAGGGAGAATTAGAAACCTTATCTGTGCCTCTGAGGACTCTGTAGTTATGTTTTCTGCCTAACCAGATATTTTCTCCTTCGGAAGGAGAAGCCAAGCTAACAAGAGAAACTTCATATTGGGACGTGCAGTGATGACAAACTGAGGTTTCTCTTGGGCTGCGTTGTACAACGGAGGCTCTCCTCAAAGCCCCATGGCCAGGCCATGGCTTTCCTTCATTCCTGGTCCATGTTCAGGTGTGGTCCATCGGTGACCATGGTTGGAGTGCTGGTGACCTGCACAGCACAACAGCAGGCAGTCCAGTTTTGATGGCATTCATCAAGGGCACAAGACCAGCTTCTGACCCATATAACAATCTGTGTTGAACCCAGAAGAAAATTAGGGAAAACTCTTCAAAATGCTTAGGATGATATGTTTTGACTTCAGATGAATCTTTGGGCAGAAACTTCCCATAATCAGAATGAGTTTGCCCTTTCTGAAATCTTGACTTTAAAAGCCCACTGTGGCAAGCAATTCCGTTTTCTTCCTAGCTCCTCCTTGTAGGCTGTCTAGCAATTGAATTGAACCAGACTGCACCAGACTATTTGTGATGGTGAGATGAACTGCTGCTGAATGAAGCCTGAGTTTAAAACAGCAAATTAAATCTGAACTGCAAGCGCTGGGGCCAGTGACTGATAAATGGAAATGAACAGAGTAAAAGCAGCAGCAGCCGTAAGGAGTGGCCCATTTCCAGCCATAAAAGAGAGGAGATAAGCACTGATGGAGCATTTCTCATCTGTCCAGCAGGGATATGTCCTAATCAGAGCCCAAAAGGAGAAACATTGTGATTAGTGGTATAAAGGTGCTGGTCTTAGCAAATCATGTTGTTTTGAACATGTGTTCTGTAGCTAAGGCTCAGTCTGCCTTTGGGCCATCTAAGTTTTAAATTTATGTTAACTCCAGCGAAGCACAGGAATCGCATCAGGGCTGGCTTTGTCCCGGAGCAATCCCCAGCACCAGGCAGGAGTGCAGTGAGATGAGTTCCATATGCCAGATGGACATTAGTATTCCGGCAACTCCTAAATTATGAAATACTATCTCAGTTTCTCTCCTATAAAAAGCAAAGAGATGCAGTGATGAGCCAGGCCCTCGGTATAGCTTATGCCTTGAAACCATTTCTCCAGCTTTCTGCTTTCCTCAGAAAACATGCCATGTGTCACTCTATATACTAGTCTGCTTTAAAACACCGTTATCCCGTTTACCTGAAGCAATCCAAAACTGTGGGCTTTTGAAAAATTATTTGAACACAGCAGAAGCCAAATGTCAAGAGATGGGTCTTTGCTCATGGAGCAAAGCTCTTTCCCTCTCCCACCATCCCCATGACACATTCCCAGAGTGAGCCATTTGCTTTCTCTGCCATTCTCAAGCTTTTAATCGTGCTTCTCTCCAAAATAAAATCCCTCTGATCCATTCCCAAGCCCCTGTACTTATTTCTTTAGTCTCTGGAAAACTCTTCACCATTGCATGGTTTCTGCTCAGCCACATGGGTTTTGTGTGGCATCTAAGCAAAGGGGCCATCAGCTTTTCAACCGTTTTGACATGAAATGTGCTGCTCACAGCCTCATAACTCTTTATCCCAGGCAACACCTTTTAATTCAGCTTGAACCTGCCACAGGGAAGAGCTTCTTTCCTTTTTTTATTCAGATAAAGACGGGAGGAGCCTAAATGAGTGTGCAAAGGGAAAAGCATCAGACCCTCTTAAGACTTCATGGTACACAGACCTTTACAGCTCCTTTCTCACACACGGGCTCATGGTTTTAAACATTCCACTGCTGTAGTAAACTGATACCAAAACTGTCTACCAAAATATGACTTTTGCACATATTAAAGCTCTGAATGGAAATTGGTCCTATATTTGCAATTGAGATAACTGTCCTGCCTTCTCCTGTACTTCAGAGCGTGTGGCTGAGACATCAAACCTCGAGAATGTAAAGTTTACCTGGCATAAGGAGACAGCTTATGAATATGAAAGTCGAATGAATGCGGAAAAGAAGTCTAAAAAATGGGACTTCATTCACATGATCCAGGTAAAAGTCTCTGCAAAGTAAATGTTGACAAAGACTTTGTCTGTTAAAAGTATGCATGAAGTATGTGACCTCATTATCTGATCTAAGGGGAAGAAAGGTGAGTTTATTTCCCTGTAATTTAAAGTATTTAAGCATAAATGAACTGCAAAAATGCAAGATGAGTTACAGCAAAGCAACTTTGAGCACAGTAGTCTTATTAACCAGTCTGTGGGTGGCAATCAACTAAAAATACATTTTAACTACTGTTTTCAAAGCCCCTTGTCCTCTCTGTGAAATTGCCTTTGTATTTCCAAGTTTACAGAAGCTATTACAAGCCACCTTCGCTGCTAAGAAAGGCAAATCTCTTTAACTCAGGTTAAAGCATGAGCTTGGTCCTGGGAGATCCAGAGAGCAGGTAATGCAGGGACAGCTCCAGGCTTGAAGCATGAGCCCACTGCCTGGCTTTGTGTTAACGTGTCTGGTCATTCCACTGCTCTTCTGTCAAGATTGTCCCTGTTTGGTTTCTTTTACCTAGCGGTACCAGTTATAATATTGACCAGGACTGTACCATATATCTGTAAGCATCTCTGGTCTTTACAGATGCTGTATTATGTGAAGGACGTCTCAGCAACTATCCGGTATTTCCACAGCCTCCTGGCAACGCAGGCAAAGCTCCTCATTATCGTGGGATCAGGTGAGAGCTGCTCCAGCAGCGCTGCTTGGTTGGGCAAGAGCCATAAGGCCATTTGGGGTTCCTGAGAGTTCAGCACAGGCCAGCTAGAAACCAACGAGCATTTTAATGTCAAACATACTTTATCACCTATAGAGGTGTACTGGCTACATAATAAATGATGTCCACTCATCTCCATCCATTCGATTCTGCACGTTGTCTACATCTGCGCAGCTCTGTGCTGCAGGATGCAAAGCCGAAGGCTCTGTGAGCCAGCAGATCTGTGCCATGGGCACAAAACGCCTTTCTCTCACCCTCTGCCCTTCCCCATCCTACAGCCTGGCCAGCCATGGACAGCAGCAGAGAGCCCTGAAGCGGGTGAGAGGTTCCATCCCACAGCTTGCACTCACAGAAGCTCCTTCAGCCTCTGCTATTTTCTGTAAAAGGCTTTCCAGGCTGGGTACCGCATTATCTCGCTCCCGGAGACTTGCGGTATTAAGCAAACGGCTATGACAGGGCTCGGCTGTGCCATACAGCAGGTGTTAGAGCACATATGGTTCATTCTCTTCTCAAACTGCCCATTTCCTTAATATCATCATTTTGGGTGGAAAACAGCATTCTTAGGCTGTTTCGGGTCTCAAAGAGATTTTCTGTGGTCAATCCATCAGGAAAATGCGGGAGCAGAGTAAACGGTGACCTTTTAATATTGCAGATGATGTTTGCCAAGAGGTATTGCAATGGTGGGGACTTTAGAAAGCAAAATTTGACTCAAGAAAGCCTTTAATTTGCCTCACAAGCTATGGAATTTTAGCTGTGTAAACAGCCACATAGGGTAATTTTGTCAGGAATGTTGAGTGTTACTTGTTCAGAGGTTTAAGCTTAATTTTTAGCTGAATTTAGCCATGTCTGCAAACTGTATTGTGTTTGATGAAGTTCCTTTTTTGTTTGTGATCATGAAGTGTCCACAACAAAACGACACTTCTCCGACCTGAATTTATTCAAACTATTTTTCTCCAAAATGTTTTTGGTTTAAAGTATTTTCAAGCAGTTCACTACAAGAAATCTGTATTTCAAATGATCTGAGATACCATTCCTGTTCTTTGGCTGCATGAGAATAGATCATAATATCAAACTGTTGCTGATTACCTGCATACAGTTAATTGAAACTCTTTTCCAGTTCCTTAACCTGTCCCTCTGGATATTCATGAAATGTGAATACAGGGAGGAACATGTGTCTACTTAAAATTAATGTAATTAAAAATCTGGATTCGTGAAAAGTATTTGAAGTCCTCTCTGGGGCAGGCAACCCTGTGTTTTCTGATGGAGCAGAATGGAGCAGAAATTGCTGGGGACAGTAAGAAAATGGGAGAGAGGAGTAGGGCTCAGAATAGCAGAGAGGAAAGGAAGGGGAAAACCTTGGGGGAAAGAAGAGTATTAGAGAGGGGAAGAAAGAAGTGCTATGAACACAAGCACTGAAGCAAAAAGAGGTACTGAAAGATAAGCAGAACAAGCTCATTTCAAAAAAATGAAGGTAATGTAATCCCCAACACAAACACATTAGGATGTGTTAATTAAAAACCAGTCTGGGAATAGGATTGATAGGAGAGGGCTTGGTCAGTCACTGAAGGTTGCCATCCCTCCTGCTCCATCCCTGCCGGGAGAGCGAGCGAATCACAAGAGCTATGAGGTGTTATTTTTAACGGATTTAAAAAATCTGTTTACATCGCTTTGAAAACAAAAGTAGTGCCATATGCTGAGCCTATTGAGAGCTATTATAATAATGCTGCGTTCAGGTAGTGTATAATTGCTCGGCTCAGAGATGGCACTGAGTCACACAACACTGACACCAGCAAATTTTCTGCAATTAGTGCTTTGCAGTCAATTTCCACCAGGTGAAAGAAAATATTGTAGCCCCCTCTTATAAACACCAAACTGTTTATTTGACTATAAATAACTGTTTGCAGATAAAGCATTTGCAAAACCGCCGAGCAACTGGTTTTGGTAGTTATGGAGATTTATAGTCATAACTTTCAAGAGCTGCTTATTAGGCTCAAAGTTATTTTCATCCTATCCGGTCATTGTGAGTGATCCTTTTATAAGTGATTTATGGTGGAGATGCTGAATCAGAGATCCAGGTAAGGGGGGAATGAAGATGTGAAGACATATCTGGGGAGTTTTCAGCTTACCCAGTTGGTTTTCTTTGTAAAACATCCCTTGAGAAGAGGTGCATGCACAAGCATGGACTTGGCACGGGCTCGCTTTCGGAGGTGATTGAGATGCTAGAGGAGCCTTTTCCTTCTTCACTCTTCATGCCTGCAAACCCAGATAGCACACAGCCAAAATGTCCTTCTGGCACCGCCAGGGAGTCCTGCTTGGGGTGAGGGGCAGCCCTCTCCTTGCCCATGCCCAACAGCATGTGTGATGGGAGCAGAGGCTGAAGGCTGGGATAGTGGTGAACCTTCATCCTGAGCTCTGTTGATCTCATCCTTTTCTGAACCATACATCCAGCTTCATGGGCAATGTGATCAGGGTTTTGCACCTCACGTATTTCACATGGCAGAGAGACAGTTTACTGGTAATAAGTGTTTCAATGAAGCTCACATGTAGCTCTACCACAAGGTAATTAGGCAAAGGCATAGCAGAGGATTTAGTCTTTCAAGCAGGCAGCTAAAATCCCAAGGAATAGTTTCAAACAAGAAGATGGCACCCAATGACTGGTGTTCAGCACCTGGATTACAGAAGGATGTCCCTGCAAGACACTGCCTATGTGCATAAAGCAGAGGGGTGCAGTGTGTTGGAAAGGGGGGAGGATTAAGTGCACTGACCTGCTCTGGTCTCAGTTGGTGGCTCAGTGGGAGGTGCTGGAGCTCCAGGGTAGGTCATGTATCCATACATCCCTCCAGCCCAGCGACCCTGAGGCACAGAAGCAGGCAGGCAAACACCTCCACCGTGCCCCAGGACACACCTCAACTCTTGAGAGATTCTGCCTGCAACAAGGACAACTGCTAAAAAAATCATATGATCAAAAATGTGTTTTAATAGTGTTTTTCCTTATTCCTGTGTGTTTTTTTCTGGTGTTTTATTTCTCAGAAAACAGTGGCTGGGAAAAGCTGTGGAGGAAGTTTGAGTCTTCCTTCTCTTCAGAAGAAGTAGTCTCTTACATCTCCTCTGCTGACATCAAAAGGATACTGGATTCAGCTGGACTGAAGTACCAGGTCCATGAGCTCCCATCCCACATGGACATAACAAGCTGCTTTATTGAAGGGGACAAGGATGGGGAGCTGTTGCTGGATTTCCTCACAGAAATTTGTGATTTTTCTAAAACTGCTCCTGCTGAACTAAAGCAGCAGGTAATGGAAGAATTAAGAAAGCCTGAATGCAGTGAAAAAAGAGATGGGAAGGTGCTTTTTAATAACAACCTCAGTGCAATAGTGATTGAGCCATGAGTTAACCTCTTCTTGTGTCTTGATCTAAAGCAAATAGTCCAATACAGGCTATCAACAGCTGAAAGATGGTTTTCATACTTTATAAATGGTTGAGTTTACTTCAGTACTCTTGTATAACTTTTGGAGACTATTAAGAAATCTATCTGTTGTTATAATTGAGCTTTAATATCCAATTAATTCTGTTGTAACCTATAAACGTGTAACTCAATAAGCAATTGATTGTGCTTTATCATATGGGTGTTGTATAATCAGATGACACTTGGACCTTCCACCCAGACACTACAGAAACCTGACCGTTTCCTAAGAAACAATCAAGAACAATACATGGTTTCATCCGTTTCATTTAAAAA
This sequence comes from Todiramphus chloris collaris, assembly GCA_025345505.1. Lineage (NCBI taxonomy): Eukaryota > Metazoa > Chordata > Aves > Coraciiformes > Alcedinidae > Todiramphus > Todiramphus chloris. Next base: position 36,718,054 of record JANVCC010000022.1, read on the forward strand.
CTCTCCACAGACCAAGTTAGCAAACTTCCCAGTGCAGCTGGCAAGAGCGGAGGCTCAGAATAACTGACCATTTCGGTGACTGCTTGATGGGATTTCTTGAGCTTGCTCTGACTTCAAGATCTCATATCTCCAGCTACCAGGAAAGTGGCCTCGCACCTTCTGCATGGGCTACATTTGTACATCGCTCCAGTAGCTGATGCGTTCGTTTTGCTAAATGGTTGTATGGTATTAAGAAGTGTTAAGCTCTCTACGAAGCACAATGCGTAGTGAAATGCAGTAGAGTCACTTGAATGAATTTAATAGTGTGAATACTCAGTTTACTCAGGGAGACAGGTGTGGTTTCTGACATTGAAATAATTTGATTCACTGTTGAGATGGCTTACTTCAAGCAATGCTTTAGCTGCAAGAAATTATGTTTTATTTTTTACATATAAATTTCCGATACAATATAGATTATTAAAGATTTGAACTAATTTACAAGAGAATGTATTGGGCATTAATAGCTGTTTATATTAATTTTAGTGTGAATTATTTGGAACACATACTTCTCCCAGTAATCAAATACTAATTCCAGTGTATTTTAGAATGTTTCCATGATATTTCCCAGATGTTGAACAGAACAAAATCTATTACTGCTTTTGTACAGTGCTATGTACAGATTCCTCCATTAGCAGACCTCAGTATATTTGTAAGCTGCTGTGGTGACATTGCGAAGCAGGAGAGAAAGAAAATCTCTCATTAGGACAGATTGCTGCATGCCTTTCTAATGGGAAACAAATTAAAGTTACAATTATTTTGGTAGCTCTTTTTGTGCTGTCAGTGACCTCTCCCAAATGGTGTGTGTGAAGGAGGTGACCGCTAAATATTGCTGCATCAACCCCGTCAGGACTGACATATCTTTGGGAGCCACAGAAATGGCAGGAAAAAAAAAAAATCCAACAACAAAACCCAGCAAAAAGACCCACATGCATGTCCTGTTTTCTGGTTTAGCAGAGGTAAAAAATACAAGAAAAAGGCTTTGTAGAGTTTTGGGAGGAGGTTTGTTCTTAAAATTGTGGAGAGAGCAGGCAAGATGAGGAACAGCAGAGATGTTCTAGAGGGAAGAGAAGAGGGCATGACCACACACACACAAAAATCCACAATGCGAGGTGAATGCACGTGAGAAATGGAGAGACTGGGGAGAGGGAGCATTACTGGGTGTGTGGCATTGCCAGGGGTCTTATTTAAAAGCAGGTTTACTTGGGGAAAAGGCACTTTGACCCCAGGCTGGAGAAGAAAGCTCCTTATCTGAAACCAAGCACACCAGAGTGATCTTCTGACATTGCTTTGGCTTCTAAGAAGAATTTAATTAAAAAACTGGGGGGGGGGGGGGGGGGGGAAATACAGGAAACTGCATTCTGTATATGCAGCTTCTTCTGTTAAGGGTCTGGGGGAAAACTGAATCAGAAGAGCACCCTTAAGGGACAATTTATTTTTAATTTTAGATTTGTAACACATATTTTCAAGAAGTAAGTACTGTACGTATTATTTAGTAGGAAATGAGTGTGGGGAAGCACAATTTTATGCTCATTTGACCATAAAAAACGAAGGAGTTTTTGTAAATCTCTCAGACAACTTCCTAATAGACTGAAGAACCAGATTTTCAGGTGAGACTCACCCTTCATTGTACAAGAAGAAACTGCTATTTCAGAGCATGTTTGGGGAGTCCAGCCTGCCCATGGACTGGGATTTATACAGCCATTAGAGCTCACCCGTGTGCTTTCGGCACTGAATTAATTGTTTTCCTCTCAGAAAGTCTGCCTTATCTCAGCCAGCAGAAATTTCATGTAAAAGCACCTCTTCAGACCAGCCTTGGTCTTTACCAACCCCCAGGGGGACATGGGGACAATGGGATGGGTCTTCCTCGCTTGCACAAAGTGAATCTATAGGCTTTGTATAGAGGTTCACTGAGAGCGATGGTCTTAAATCCTGCAAGTTCTTCATGCAGGGGTGTCTCTTTCTGCTTAAACGTTTGTTTCAGATACAAAATGTAAACATTTTGCAGGACTGTGACTCTGGGTAAATGCAATCCTTAACATCGCATCTGTATGTTCATCACAGATGGTTGTGAGCTGTGTTCGGTTTTAAATTGAGAGAAATTCTTTTTTCTTTTCATTTTGTGGGCGCATAAACCTGAAATATATAGATTGTATTACAGGTACCGGAGAAAAAAAGCTGGAGGGAGGAAGGAAGGAGGAGGAACAACAACTCTCCTTTGAAATAGCAGACAAACACCCAGGCCTGTGTCCCTCTGATAAGTAAGAGTGAGCTGGTGGCTCGGATGCAGCATCAGGTGATTATTTCCTGCGGGAGGTTTGCTGTGCGGAGAAGGGACCAGCCCAAGGCGGCAGCTGAGGCTTGGCTTGGAGCAATGAAGCCCGCGGGAGAGGAAAAGGCTGACCCCTTCCAGAGGAGCCTGGTCTACACGTATATATCCCCTCTGCATCCAACGCATCTGCCGGAGCAGCTTCAGGGCTGTTGCTTTAAATAGCAAAATATTCACGCCGCTCCGTTAATTACAACAGCAAATTGAACAAATGCACTTACAGCTCAGTCGCTGTCGCCATTTCTACAGCGGCGCGGTTCACGCTCGCAGCCCACGATAGGAAATGTTAATGTCGTTACGCAGTAGGGCAAAGTCTTCATTTTTAATAAAAATACGAATGGCAAAATGAAACGGATTAATATCTAATTTTACATCTTCATTTACATGATGTGCAAAATTATCTTAAATATTTGTTATGGATGGAGTAGCTTTCCACCAATTTAGGCTTTTTTTTTTTTCTCGCACCGGAGAATGTTAACATAAATTGTAGCATAAATCATTGCCTTGTAGAGTACCAGAAGGCGCATATAAAAACCCATATCTTTACTGCACATATTTCCCATTAACCATAATCTATTAGTAATTGAAGTTCATTACAAATTCTTGTAGACTTTATTGCTATCATGCTGCATGACATAGTGAACCTGGCTTGCATAACAAGAAGTCCTTGCTGGGAAATATCCTATTAACAATGACTGTGCATTTGTCATTGTGATAATAAATCCAAAGCTGCCTGTAGATTATAAATTATTGCGGCGCCATTTCCACTGCTGTAGTTTAAAAGTTTTGTCAGCACTTCCATTTTAAACTCCTGCTTTACAGGCAGTTATAACTTGACCATAAAAATCTGCAACGAGCTGAATCTCGGCTTACAAGGTCTCTGTCTGAGAGTGCATTTCTTCCTCCAGTAAGATTCATATTTCATCCACATGAAAATCTTAGGAGCAGAAGCTGTGTTTATGGCAGATTTTTTCTTTTTCTGTATTTGCATAGCTACTAATTGGAAAACCCAGGCCATTTGATGAGCAATTTGTCCATAATCTTCCTGAAGACCTTGGTAGAATTTAAAAATATACCAAGACAAAAAAATGGTAGCCAGGCTGACCCAAGTGTTCACTGGTTTAGCACCTGAAAAAGCCTCATTCCTTATCTCCAGCTGCCATGGACTTTGGGGAGTTGTGGGGAGTCTTTTCTTCAAAGAAGAAACTGAAGAGAAATGATGCTGTCCATATACCTTGCAAAGGTGTTTTGAGGTTAAATTGCTAACACTGAAATTCTGGCATCCACTCAAGTCATCCTTCATCATGCCTATGCAATTCTTTGAGCTCTATATAGGTTTTAAGTGTTATTAAAAGAAAATTACCATAGAGTTGAACTTTAAGCGTTAATTACGACTCGAGATATAAATGACATCGGGTCAAATCTTTCACAATTTAACTCCGTAATTGACTTCATCTCTCTACACCAGGGGATATCTATCTAGCTGAATGCATCTGTCTATCATATTTCTCAAGTGCCTATAGCAATGCATCCAATTAGCCAGACGTAACCATTATGTCTCTAATGCTCCTAAATAGTGCAGGATGAAGCCTTCGCCTCCCTGAAATCAACAGGAAAACTTTCCCTCCTGCCAGGAAGGCCAGGTTTTCACATCATCCTGCAATACAAGCTCTGTCTGGAAGTACTGCTCATGTGTTCATGGGATGCATAATGGATTTTGCAGTGCCTATAAGAACCGCCATTTCACATCAATAGTGTCTTCGATTTCAAAATGCCCCAAATTGCTTTAAAATCTTGATATGCAAAGCCACCTCCCTTACCACCGAGGTGCAACGAGCTCCTGGGTGAAATTCAGTGGCTGTTGGGTGGTTCATGGCACCATTTCACAGGGATTTATGGCAGGTTGAGGAGGAGAAGACAGCTGTCGGCAGTCAAAGTGGTAATGCCAAGGAGCAGAAAGCAATTACCCAGGCTGGCACTGAGCTGGGGCATGGGCACTAACATATCTCCTCTGCCATCATCTCACCACTTCTCCTCTTCCTCAGCAGCAGAGTCATGGGACATAGATGGCTCAAGATGAAGCCCAGTGCCCACCACCACCCTGGCACAACCAACAGCTCATGCTAGTGGTAGGATCAAGGGCGTCCACCATCAGTGGGCATGAAACCAGCTTTTGTGTTGCAGTCCTACCTGGTTGCAGTGTCCTGGTGCTCCCTCACACTAGCAGCAATGGGAAGCTCTCCTGCAACTCACAGGGTCAGCCTTCATTAGCTGATACCTCCCAACACCTCACATTCAAATTCTCACAGTTTCCACGCAGATCAAAAGGCACTTCACCAGCCTTTGCTACGTAGCAGAAATCATATGGAAGGCAGGGATGGATCTGGTGGGTGTAAGGGAAAAGTTATCTTTCCTTTTTGCTTTAATGAGATATTCCTGCTTTCCACTCCAAGATGGATATGAATGGTACCTAACGGAGATGCATGAATGTGTGGTGCTTTTGTTCAAGAATGGTAAATTGCTTTAAATAAGCACTGGAAAAAAACTGTTACAGCATAATGCAGATTTCTTATTCAGTTTTGTGTATTCAATCTGTATTATCAAGTCTCTACCCCAAAAAACAATGAATACGAAAATAACCAAATCAATGACTCTTTGAAATCCCTAAACTGTCGTCCTTCCCAACTTTGAAATCCCTCAGCGTAAATCATGTCATAGTTTCCTACTCAGATAGAATATAAGGACCTAATATCTTTAAGACTCTTTATGATATAAATACATTCTGATATTTTTATAACTATGATTTTGCAGAGGTGGCAATGAGGCATCGTCTATTTTTGTACGGTTAAGCAGGCTATTTTTCAGTGGATTTAGTTTCTTTGTTTTCTTAAAGAGAATGAAATTACATTATTTGGAGGCTGTTCCAAGGATCTGGTATGTTACAATGGATCCTGGCGGAGATGAATTAGTGGCCAGAGCATAGGTGATCTTGCCAAAAATGAATAGCAATGCAATTTATCATATGCTTCTGTAATTTATCTCACAACCATATATTAGATTAGATAAAGACAGAAAGACATGAGAATTGGATGGACTAGACTAATACTGAAAACTTACACCTGCTTTTATTGAGGCTGACAGGAAGATTTCTGTTGCCTGCACTGCAATCAGAATTTGACTTCACATTTTTAATTTGCTTTGAAGTGTGATCTTGTCCAGAAATGAGAAAAATGCTAACTCAACATTAAAGAGTTTGTTGATCACGTCTGCTGTTTCTTATTCAACACAAATTTGTTCCATCATATATCTTATATTCAATTGAATGAAAATTGTATATATAAATATAAAAAACACTTAGAAGCTTAAAAATAACAGTAATCAGCAGCTGTGAAACCGCTGCAGATGTTCATTACATGCTACACTGTTTTCAAGGTAACAAACCAATAGTTTATTTTGTCCCCTTCCAACAAAATCCATACTTCAGAATCCACTTTTCATACCAAATCGGTCTGTCTGTAAGACAAACAGTCTGCAGCTCAGAGTGTTTACCTACAACAGCAAAAGGATGTGCTACACTGCCTTCGAATTTGGTAATATCACCAGCTACCTTCTTCAGGCTCGTTGTGAACCAGTGATTGATATCTGTTCTTTTGCATTGCTTTCCTCTCATATCTCTTTGTCCTACTGCTATAATCGATCACAGATTTTTCCATCAGGCTTCATGTCAGATTAGGATAGTGAACATGACTTGCTTAGAACAAACTGCTTCAAAGCACACCGAGGCAAGCTCAGGAGTCGAACTGCTCAAAAAATGATAGTTTTGAGCATGTCCATGAATGCAACGCAATAGCAGGAAGTCAGAAATATGCTTTTAAGGTAACAATTTGGGACTGCTCCTCTGTACAAAGCCCGTCACAATCAAATCTACCACTGCAGGGCTGATAATTTAAGTGAGGAGCGATGCCTGCCTTATTATTTTCCTTATTCAGAAATAAATTTCTTAGAAGTCAAGGGATGTTTCTGGCAGGATTTGCACGTGTACTCTATCTGGGATTTGGGTTGCAGTCACACTTAGCTTTTGTGCTCAGTGCTTTATGTGTGCTATCAAGAACTGAAAGGAATGGAAGCCCAACAACCTTCTCTGCTCTGCATAGAAATGTATTTTAAAGATTCACAGTCCCTAGTCTTCCTAGCAGAACTAAACTACTGATTCCTTACTTTAAAAGCTCTTTGGGGGATTGATGCTTGTTTTTATAGTGCCTAGTACAACTGATTCCTCATCTTGGTTGGTGGCTTTTAGGAGCACCTGTTACATAAATTAAAAGAAAAATTATTTTTTTTTAATATATACATATATTTTTATATGAAGGGCATAGTGTTATTTATGGAGGAGAACTGTAAGGATTTGATCCAAACTTGGATCAATGATCACAGATGAGTTTACTGACAGCAATTGCATCTCCCATGGCTGCTGTTGCTCAGATCTATAAATCCCAAAGCAGGAGGTGGCTCTTCCCATGGCAGCTGAGTGACCTCTGGGATTCCTCCTCAAAGAGGAACAAATATTAAAACTTCACATGGGTTCAAGAGAAGACAACAACCTGGTGGATGAGAAGTGTTTTGAGAAGGAACATCCAATGTCCAGTGCACAATGTCCCTGAGCTGAAATAGCTGGAAAATCTTGAGGAAAACTATCGTACGTGCTTGCCCTGTATACATAAGATGCATAGGATACTCTAGATCCCCAAATGTAACCACAGCTGGAGGAACACTAAATATACAATCCTGACAGTCCAAGCATTTAGAGCTTGTTGCAGCTCAATCTTAAGTGACCATCACTGGAGATACTATACAAGACATCATGGCACAGAAGTATTGCTAAGTATTTTACACACTAAGTCTCTTCTTCCTCAATTTCACTCTTTTTTCCTCATAATGACTGACATCTAAGCTCAGGACAAGCATTAGGCTGTTGAAAGCAGTGTTTGTACAGCTCATGGGAACATAAAACACGATGTCCCAGGGAAGACAGAGGCAGTGGTGTGTTAGGGTAATACTTTTAAGCAAATTTGGAATAAAAGGCTTTTTGCTGCATGTGTATAAAACACGGGTTTTGCAATGTGAGACCAGATGCTGAGATTGCCTGAAATTACAGCTTTCCAGAAAACAAAACCTGAGAAGGCTTGAGAGTCAGCAGCACAGAATATTTCCATCAGAGACTATTACTGGGATTGGGATCCTTCCTGAAATAAGTCAGGTGAATTGCTGCTCAGATGGATGTGCTGCCAGGGCAGAAGCAAACTATGAAATACCCAGGTACCTATGGGCTGCTGTAATGCTGCATGCCTGGCAGCAGGTAATGGCACGTGGGGATAAAAAAATATGACTGAAACAAAAAAAAATACAGCTAAGAGCCTATACTCTGCCAAAGGCAGAGGCTTTGCAGCACTAACCTTGCAATATTTCTAATTCCTATAGGTCGTCCTGGCTAAACCTCCTCTCACTTTGCAGAGGTTTTGAGGCTGTTCCTGAAGAAAGAATTTGCTCTAAGGTAGAAATTGGGGTCTGCTGGATGGCAAAGGACCACAGCAGAGAAATTTGGGGTTTCTTACCTTGCAGGTGAACCTCAGGCCACTCAGTTGAACAGTTGATGTAAACCCTTGGGTAGCTAACACACGTGGCAGGAAAACTGAACCCAGATCACCCAGATTATAGAGAGGGTACAACTGCCCTGTAACCAAGCAAGGGACACAGCTGCCCATGGTTTACTGTTCAAATGGCTTATCAGTGTGTAAGGTCGTTCATCACACATTGCATTAGACTCCCAGGCCAATATGTATAAAAGCCTGTCTCAAAGCACTGCATTTTTGGCTCCCATCTGCCCACAGCAGCCCTTCCAATGTTGCTAATTATGTCCCTGCACATTACTATGTTGGCTGCAGGTTTCATCAAAGCCACGGCTGTACCGATGTGCCTCAGTGCTGGACTGTGTTAACAACCAAAAAAGAGGCAGGATCTCTGTTTAAGAGCACGGTTTAAAGCCTAAAGTTATAAGCTCCGCCTCTGAACAGCTACACTTCTAACTGGAAGGTAGAGTTGCTCCAAGACTGCATCTTTTGTTTCAATTTGTTTGCTCTAATTCAGTTTTTCATGTGCATCTAGCTACACACTTGCATTAGCAGTGCATGGAAGGGCTCCACTTCTTTTGCAGTCAAAATAGAAAGGGAAAAAGTAGACAAACTGAGAAGACAAGATGGATCAGCTAGAGAGGAACCCAAGAGAAGCAGCGTTGGTGATGGGCCTGGGCTGTCGTGCAGGAGAGGCTGAGTGGTGGAAGTGGGACTCCCAGGGAAGAGTTTCCTCTCAAATATTATGAAAAGCGATTAAAGCAACCTTAAAATAGGAAGGTCTCTTCCTCCTGTGCTCCCAAGGCTCTTGCTGACCTAGATAGAGGTAGAGGATCTTGTCTGGCCTAATGCACAGGGGAAAGTTATTCTGTTTATTAATCAGGAGGCATGTATAGTGGCAACCCAAGCCCTTGGAGGAGCCCAGGGGTTCAGACTGTAGCTCCCATCAGCCAGGTGCCCCAGGGCCATTCCGAGAGCACCAAGCAGAGCTGAGAAGGCTGAGCACAGCAGTTAAGTCCCACCATTTTTAGGACATAGGTATTTATTCTGGTTGTCAGGCATCTTCATGCCCATGGGATTTATAAAGCTTCTGCTGGAAGTGGGGGAGTCAGGCAGAATGGGATGACCAGTGCTTCCTTCCACAGAGGGCAGGGGAGTCAAACTGGAGGGAACAGCACAGCTTCACCTCTGAGTGCATATACTTCACAGGTGAGAAACCTCTTCCTTGTGCTCTCCGTGTGATTTGGAGGTGATCTGTGGGCCAAATCCTCCCACAGTGATGTCCTCACCGCGAACACAGATTTTTTTGCATGAAATGCAGTGGTGCTCAGGGAACACGTAGCAAGGATACACAGCACTGGTCCCACCAGTAACTACCATGCCAAACAGCCTGATTTGAAGTTACTTTATTGGAAGAAACAGGTAATGCCAGTTTTAGATACAAGATCTCAGATGCCTAATGCTTTTCAGTCGTGAACCTCATGCTGAGAGCTGCCTCTCCAGAGCTCTAGCTGTTTGTGCTCCCTTGCAAGCACAGAAAATAGATGTGGTGTCCTTGTGAGTACCTGAAGAGGGCTTGAGCTGGAGCTTGTCACTGTCATGGTTTTAATCTTAGTAACAGGTAAATCAACAGGCAGGGAGGATGCACAGGAAGGAGGGCTATGACACCCAACCAGAGCAGTTGGCAGCTATAAGAGTACAATGAGACAGATGATTCATGTGAAAAATAACAGCTTTTGCCCATCAAGTGCCACACTGCTGCTGAAGGCTCTGTAGGCTCAGAACTGTGGTGAATGTTAGGGACAGGGTTGGAGAAGGACATTCGTGCAGTGGACTTTCAAAAACCAGTATAGGATGCCTGTAAAGGAGATTTGGTGAGTGGTCTTCTTAAAAATATCTGATCATACCAGCAGTGTTAACATAAATGGAGTAGGGAATAGGAAATAGTTTAATGGATTTTTTAATTACGATTCCTTTTGCTTTCCTAAAAAACATTAAAAAATCATTATATGACCAATGACTCAGCCTATGAAATACTTCCAATTTTATTTTTATACCCATTGTGGCTCTTTGTTAATTCATGTCTAGTGAAATAATAAGCAAAGTCAATCTCATGGTTTACATCTGACGCTATAAAAGCGGCAATGTTTAAAACGTTACCTAGAATCAGCACGAAGCTTTCATTTCTGTCGTTAACATATTTAAGTCTAGCTTAGGAAAGGTTTCTGAAACATGCATTTTGTTAAAAGCTGTTTAGTGCCTATAACCATTCTGCTGATCTTCTCAAAATATGCTCTCCTCACAGGCCAGAGCTAACCTGTGCATCTGAAATGAGCACAGCTTAATGTTGTGTTAAAAGAGTTTGGTCTCCGGAGCCGTCGCTCTTCTTAATAACATGTAATCATATGCCTTCTATTTAGTTTTCATTTAACTCGCCCCTTACAAGCAATGAATCCAGTTTAATTAAATGTTCTTTTAAAAAGCGAAATGACACTGGTTTGTATTTTAAAAAATCTATACGCCACAGGGCACCTTCAAGACACAGAATCCTAATAAAGAGGATGTAAGACGTACAGCTAATAATACAGAGCAAGTTTGACATTTGCAGGGTAATTTAGTGAACCAAGTGCTTCACTCGTAGGCTCCATGTGGGAACGCAGTGGCTGCGGTACCGTTTAATAGAAGATGAAGAGCTGTGTTTGTAATAATGCTAATAAACAGCTAATCCGAAAATTAGACTAGCATGTGGCAAAGGGGTGTTGTGCATGTATAATAAATGCTGCTCAGCAGCAAAATGAAGGTTGTCAGCTGATGTTGAAATCCTGCCACGGCACTGATCAGCAGCCTGGGGTGGCCTGGCAAGACTTGATCTCGTCCCCCACGACTCCCCTGGCTGCACGCTGTGGGGCAGGATTGGAAAAAGGCACCTTAATGCTAAGGGATGGTAACAGGATGTAGGAAACGGGCACTGTGGGTACCCTTAGCAGAGCTTAAAGTAGCCCCAAGGTCCCAATAACCACAGGAATGGCTTTAAGTTCAATAATTGCTCACTTGTCACCCTCAGAAGGAGTGAGGACAGGCACTGACCATGCATCCCCTTTTAGTTTTACTTTTCTCTGATAATTTAAACCTGGTTTAACCCTGGTCAGTAAGTAATTTAACTCTTCTGTTTTCAAAGGCATCATATGGTAGAAGAGGAAAATAAGGTAGAAACAAGTGGTAAATGTTAATTTTTCTCGTTTAGAAGAATCAGGACCTCTAATAAAGTAAGTATTAGGACAATGAAGAAGTAAACACTAAAAGCATCCCGCTACTAAAATGAAAGTGCTTGCTAATATATGCAGTGCACCTGGAAATGCCCATTCAAGTAATTACAAAAGGGAAAAACACCAGGGAAACAGGCAAGCATGAAGACAATAGCCATTAGAAACAATATTAAATTAAGCATGCCTTTTGAGAACTACAAATTCACTGATTAAATTGTGCATTACAAACCCTGCCTTGACTTCACTTAGCTGGAGTCCTGGAGTGAACCTGCAAAATTTGAAAGCAGCCTCCTGATTTGTATTGAGCTGCACTCAGGGATGCTCCAAACTTTGCCTAGTCCTGGAGTTTTTAAAGGACACAAAAATGAACCCTTTTTTCCCCTGCAGATTCCAGCTAGCAGAAGGCATCACACTCCCCCAGTCTGAGGAAAATAAGGGCAGAAAAAAGGTGCTTCATGCCATGTGGCATTAAGCTTGGCAAATGGCATAAAGCTTGGCAAATGGCATAAAGCTCACCAAAATTAGCAGGAACATTCTCCTTGACCAAACCACCCATCAGCATTTGGGTGAATCTGGCCTTGCTAGCTCCTGTGTGCACCCAGGATGAGGAGCCCCATGTTTCTTTGGGAGCCCCTTACCACTCAACTATAGACAGGAAACTTTCTTACCCTTCATTTTGGCTAAGATGCCTTTTGCTACAGGGCAGAGCCTGCAGGCAAGGGGATTACCCCCCTGTGATTCCTGCCCCTGAGATATCCCTCAGGGACAGCTCCTGGGGCAGCAACTTTGAGTCATGGTTCAGAGCTCACACCATTAAGGCACTGGCAACCATAGGGTGGAATAGACACCAAGATATGACCTTACCGGTGACAAAACTGTATCTTCTTACATGAGAAATGAGTGAGGACAAGGTTATTAATACATTTATTGGAGTGCAGGGTTGTTTATAACCATTTTCCAATCATTGATGAGATTTCCAGGAGTAATGGAAATTCTCCCCTTTTCTCCTGCTCTCTGAGGGATCTCCTAAAATTGATTGTGGAAGCCAGAAACCACTTCCAAATGATTTTGTGTCTTTAATGACTAAAAACTGTCCACAGCTTCCATAGAGTTCCTTCTGCTGGGAAGCGGGCTATCACCCACCAGAGATCCCAGTTTTCTGCTAAAACCATGCATTATCTGGGAAGGGGTTAAAATGGTTAGAAAACTCTTTTCTAGATAAGATTTTCTGATAGCAACACACACACACATAAACCTCTGCACCTTCCTCTTCCAAAACCTGGGAGGTAGGCAGCTTTGTTTAATTTTTCAGCTTTCAGCTTTATTTAGGGGGAAAAGAAGAGCTGAATGGAGATCACTAATTTCTGCTTCTATCTGCTTGGCTCCTCTCTGCTTTTCCCTTGGCAATGCAGTGCTTCTGCTTTGTTTGCTCTCAGGGAATATCTCAATATCCTTCCTCCCCTTGTTCCCTCAAAGATTTCCAGTGAACCAGAAGAAAATAGGACCTTTGAGAAGTCTTTGCGCCCAGGAAAGTGGAAGGTGAGGTCTCCTCCCATTCCTCTCTATTCATTCCCTCCATATGAACAATCTGGAGCCAATCTGCATGGTGTAGATGGAAATTGAGGTTTCAGCTGTTGATGGGCAGTGGGGAAACTCCTACACAGCTGCAGACTGCAGGGCTCAAACCTGATGCTGATCACAGGCAGGGCTCCTGGAGACATATTTTGGGAATACATATATGTAAATGAGCCTTTTCCAAAACGCTGTTATACCGAAGTAAGAGACCTCTGTAGTTTGAAGCTGTCAGGAGACCAGGAGAAAACTGGAGTCACACAGATCCTTTCACCTCCATAAACCCAAGAAGGGGTCTGTAGATCTCTCCCACCCCTTTGCGAGTCACATTTCCTTGAGCTGTATCAAAAAAATAAGCACTGATGGGATGCTGAGGGGATAACTACTAGATGACAAATGGTAGGACCAGCCACCTTGAATGCTGAAGAGCATCAGCTGCTTTGCTCAGATGTCCTGGATACAAAGGGAAGAATGCTCTTACTGAGGAATGAAGCCTCCTGTTCCTGCAGGGAGCACATTCAAGAGGACAGCTTTTGTGCACCATATCAGACTTTGTAATTAAGGCTGGAATAGCCCATAAAGTGACAGATAACATATTAAATACCTTCTGCATCTTAGGAAGCACAGGCTAGGTGTTGCAAATGGGAACTCATATGGCCCAGCTGCCTCAGGCCATATGGTCACTCTGCTCCTCACTGTGCCACTGTACATTTGGAAATGCAGCAGGACAGCAGTTGGGATGCTGGTGTGGGCAGGGAGTAGCAACACGTGAGGGTGAAAACGATGCTGGTCGGACAGAGCTCTGCTCAATGTGCTTTCTCTGTTAGAGATCGTGGACTTGTTTCAGCCACTCAATTTGTGATACATAGTGCAGCCAAAATAACTCTATGCAAAATAAACATCTGAGAGCAGATGAAAATAGAGCTAATAATACAGTCATTAGGAAGAGAGCCAAAGCACAAATTGCAGTGTCAAGTGTGAAAGGAGAAGTCAGAGAAGGGAAATGACTGTATGTACCCTGCACTGCATGGAAGACACAAGTATGGCCCCAAATAGCAGCTGTCTGTAGCAAGAGAACAGCAAGAAGCTGTGTGGCCAGACCTGTTGGCTGGACATCATGCCAGCAGGATGGTGCTCGAGTGTCGGACAGGTTGTTCATGGCCCTGCCTGGTGGGTAACCACTTGGCAAGGTACAGCAGCAAGCAGGGCAGGAACATTTCACACCATGAATTTGTGTCACCTGGAAAGATGGGAGCACCACCCTGCTCTTAGAGCCGTGCAGGACACGTCTGCAGGGAGGGTCACTGCCTGCCACTGAGGTGGTCTATGATTAAGAGAGCTGCAGACAGATGTTTCAAACCAATAAACTGATGGTCCAGGAGGGTGGTGATGGAAAACCATTCCTAGTCCTTGGATGGGCAGTGGTAACTGCAGCGTAGGATGTGTGGCTGCCTTGTCCTGTCCTGCAGAGGCTATTTTGTAAGGCAGGCACAATACCAGAAGTGGTTAACAGTAGCAGAGCAGTCGGGGAAATTTTACTGCCATTTGCTTGACTGCCACTGTTTCTGATCCATCTAAGGTCAGATGGTGTATTTCTTTTTACCCTCAGGTGGAAGCTAATGATAATGCAGCTTCTTGACTTGCCATTTGCAGCACCTATTTAAAGTTGCTCAAAGAGGTTTTGCAACTGCACATCCTTAAACAGAAAGCTTCAAGTGACTTTTTGTGCCGAGTGCTCTTCAGTTTAGAGCTATCTCCAACTTGAAACAGGAGAAAAGTCCCTCAAGAGAGCAAAAAGAGGGCAGTTAAATACATGCTTGTTTATATAGTAATCTTCTGCCTAAAATGATCAAGGCTATTCTCATCTATGATAAAAATGCTTTAGAGCAAAGGATGCAAGCCCATGTTTCAGGAGTATTGACTGCAATGATTTCTTACCCTTCTTCATGCCGTCAGCTTTCTCAGATGGTTCTTGTCCATTCTGTTGAATTCTTAAAATGAGAAAAAAATCCTGAATTCCTAATCACATGTTATGGAATGACTGTGATTTCCCTCAATATCTCTCTGTGCCTCTAGGGAAATATAGTCTAGGCCAATTTCTGGCATCTCTCTTTCCTAATCCCCCATGTGCACCAAGGCAGAGGTTTATTTAGTGGTGCAGAGATGTCCACCTCTTCAATGATTTTCACCTGCTTTGTTCTCTTATTGCTGGAGGAAGAAAGTTAAAGGATGTTTGGTTTTCTTTCTATTTTTTTTTGGTGTTTTTTGTTTTGTTTTTGTTGTTGTTTGTTTGTTTTGTTTGTTTAGGGTTTTTTTTTGTTCTTTTTTAAGTAACACCATGAGCCTAAAAATTTAAACCTTTTCCTGAACAATTTTTATTTACTAGTAACACATAAAACTGAAGTAAGAGGAAGGAAAATGAGGGAATATGAGAGAATATGAGATATATTCACTCCCCTGATTTTCTTCAAATGATATGATTCTATGAATTTTTGTTCCCTTGAAGTTGTCAGAATGTCAACGTATATAATGAATTTTCCTATTTACCTGAGGCACTGATATGGCCTCTTCCAGACATCTCTTAGCTTCTCACAATAGTTCAGGCTAGATTAATAATTTTCTCTCCATAATACAGGTGGGGAATCAAGACTTGAAGCAGATTTGAATCATTATGGTGTCTAGAGCTGGGAGTAAAAGCCAAATGGAAGTTTCAGGAGCTCTCATCGTGTAAAACCAAGAGGAGTTAGTGACTATTTTTTAATCTTTTGGTACCTGAATGTCTTCAAACTGTGTCCCTCACTGATGTATCTGGGTTCACCCCTGAAGCCTGTGCAAGTCGAACTGGCACTCCCAGAGCTGGCCCAAAGTGCAGCCTGAGTTAACACTCATGCATCTGAACTTAGTTAAACACAGAGAAATCCACGTCCGAAGTTTGTTAAACAGAGAAACATATCCAGAAAAACACAAAAGAGTGACAAGGGTAATTAAATAGACTTTGTGAGGACCGTGTCATGTGTCATAGTGTCTGTTCATACAGGCATAGTCCATCTTTGCCAAGGTGGTGGAAGTGGCTCTTCTAAACAGATGCTCTGGATGAGCTGAATGAAGAGAGAAAGATTTCCCTCTTCCCTCTTCATTCCTTGCACAATGCAAAGCAGAAGATACCTATGCCAAGCCATTTCATTTTTTCCAGCTTTATTGCCAGCCTTCAGGCTGCCTCATTCTGGACCTGCTGCAATCCAATCTGCTCTTGCTAATAATTCTAATATAATATTTATAACAGTCCAGGTTGAACCAAAGGCTACTTGCACTGACAGATGCCACAAGCTATATCTCTCCTTTCCATTTTATTTTTTGGTAGCTTCTGGCAAAGAGGGAGAGGATCTGGTAATGAAATGCCCCTTCTCTGCTTTAAACACACAGGAACATTTTGCTGTGCTGTCTATTATTCACGGGGGAGTAATCAAGTGGTTGCTGGTTGGTTATCAATGTGTTATGGAAGGGCAGGATATGTAATTGTGGTGGATAAGATATGTCTCTGATTTAATTATCAAGCTGCAAACGCATATCAGCTTTCACACTTGTGGCTTTGGGGACATGCATGTGGGCAAACTCAGCTGCTGAGGACAGAGGGGCCTTATTCTGTAACAGGGGTGTAAAGCAATTTCTCTGCACCTAAAGATAATGAGTTCTGCAGGACTATAAATAGGCATGGAGCTGTTTTGCAGATAAAGCATCTCTTTGCTACTTTGCTACAGCAGAGCACTGGGGAAAATTCTGCAGGGAACAATCTTCTCCTGGCAGATGGTTGGACCAGGAGACCTGCTCGACATTTTCCATGTCTAGTTTTCATGATTTATACAGCATCACCCCTTGGAAAAGCAATTCTGAGAGGACATTATGATTCTATGATAATCCACTGTACTTGAAAGAGGAAAAAAAAGAAAAGCCGATAAGGGGAGAAAGAAACCTCCTGTTTACCAAAATCCCTGTTTTCACTCACTCACAGAATGAGAAAGATGTTGAAATACCAAAAACAACTGTTGGAAGGAAAATAGCTTTCCTCCAAACTCTCTAATCAAGTGCCTGGGGGGGTGGGGGTGCTGGGAAACTCCTCCTTCTGGTCTGTATTAGAAAGAGAAGCATGAATCAAGGGGGGAAATAAGATCCAAGGGGAGCAAAAGGCTCCAGGACAAATTTTTGGCTTAGTACAACTCAGTTTAATGTTACTGGCAGTGGGAAATCTTTGCATTGCTCTGTTACAGGCCATCATTCCACGTGGCAGAGCTATGGGGCACATCTGCTGTCCGAGGATAGCATTCTTCAGAAGTAATGATTGAAATTACCATGTTCATAAAGCATCAAAGACCAGAAATAAAAATATTTCAGATGAAGGAAATGTCATCAGGCCAAACTGGGATGATACAAAAATGTACAGGCCAAAGAGCCCATACTAGGAAATGGCTGGAGACAACCTATTTTGAAATTAACAATTAACTTTAAACCAAACTAGCAATTCACTTAAAAGCACAGTATAAACAGAAGACAACAATTAAGGCAGTGAATACAGAAAAGCTGTGGAAAAAAGAAATATACCAACTTCATTTATGTTTATAGCTGCACTCTGTCCCTCACCCTTGATCTTTCTGTATAAAGATGGTGTGGAAAAAAGGTTCAGAGCTTTCCAAGTGGACACACAGAGTTCAGAAACGTGACTATTTGTTGGGTGCAGTCTCTCTTGAGATGTGTCCATGGTTACGATATAGCACCCACTCATAACTCTGTACTATTGCTCTTTCCTGCAAAGGAGCTGTGCTCCTCTAAACACACAGTTCTTTTGAGTCACTCACCCTGAGAGCTGGATGCCCTCATCCTGGGTAGATTTAATCTAAAACCACAGGGAAAAAAAAAAAAACAAACAAACAAAAAAGTCTTCTGAATGCAAAGCAAATAGCAATTACCCTGACACTTCCTTATTCTGCAATGAACTGCAGCTGTATTTGCTCTTGGGCAGGGGAACTGTTTTCACTTAAGCCATGGGGATAGGAGGCTACAAATCCTGGAATTTCATTGCCTGGAGGAATCCCCATGGCATATGCTTTTGGGTGTGAATCACTCAAGTCCTCTGCTGGGAAAGAGCACTCAATTTATTCTTGCTGCTCTTGGACACAGCTGGCTGGGACAATTTACATTGCCTGGGAACCAGGAAACAGAGCTTGTGTCCAACTGATATTGCTCAACTATTATTTTATAAAAGCCCCAGCTGTCCTCAAGAGGTCTCTGACATTCCTTTCATTTCTTAATACATGTAAAATGAAACAGAAGAAAAACAGGGCAGAAGGTTCACGCAGTTAAGCTCTAGATTGACTTCATCCAACTTAATGCTTTTTAATCACTCTTTGAACAAAAGATTTAGTCTTCATAATCCTCCTTTTGCTCAATTTGCTGTTTCTTACTTTATGAAATCTACTATTTATTTAGTTTCCCTGATTCCCACCCTCTGGATGAGTTTGCAGGAGGAAAAAAGGCTAATATCACAGGGAAAATTACTTTCAAGAATAAAATAAAGTACAAATTACAATGCCAGCTTTTCTTTTATGGCTCTTCATTGGAAAGAAACACCCAAAACCGAATGGAACCCTTTCCAGTGGTAATCATCTGAGCTGCTGACATACCAATCTGAGCTACTAACCAAAACTTCTATCTCCAGGAGCAAGAAGTTAGACCCCCTGGTTTCAAGGCTAACACAGCCTTTGTTTTAGAAGACTGAGATTTGTTTTTAGTGATAGAGATAGATTTACAAAGAAACTCCCATTGGAAGCCCTGCTTCTTGGCAGTGTCTGGCAACATTGCCACCACTCTCCTTTCCCAAGCATCTGAACCCATTTTTTTTCTACGTACACTTTAACTTGACTGTATTGGAAATTGCCAGTCTTGAGGGCACCGAGATCTGATGCAGGAGCTGTGGTTATCTGGCTTTTACCAGCTCCTCTCTTGCTGCTCTGTCAGACAGGGGAGAATAACTCTGCCCTGACAAGCAAGTCTTTCTTTCCTTTTCAAACATTTATCTCTGATTCATCGGGCCTTCAGGTCTGTTTAGGAGAAAGTAATTCAACCTCAATATTTCAGCTGCAGAGAAATGCACTGATGTGGGCAGCAGCGCACTAGGCAGGAGAGACAGACCCGCAAATCACTGTTTCCCATCACCCAAATCCTGCTCTACTCTGGATTTCAACCGGTGTATTTTGAACAGTTTGCAAAGCCCAGAGCTACCTGTGCTCACACCTTTCCTCATTTTCACAATATCTATCTCAATATGCTGTAGACCTTTTTATTTGCAAAATAAAAAGTTAAATGCACTTTATCCTTCTTACAGTTTGTGAAGCTAAAATATATCTCAACTTCCATTAGTTCCTCAATTAAAATAAGTCAAATCAATTAAATATCACTTTATCACAATTTATCTAAAGTACTCTGTGAAGTTTTATCCTTCAATGAAACCATTTCAAAGCAGCTACTTAAGAAAACTTATTGCTGTGTTTCCTCCTGTTCCACAAAGTCAGACAGATGTGATCAAACAGGTAACATGTAAAAATATATGCAAAATCTTTATGAGAAACAAGGAATATGCTCTTAAACCACGTGAAGAAGAAAAGACTGTACACCTAGGTTCAAACTGTACCTGGATTCTTTTGGAAAACTGGAGCATGATTTCCTCTGAATAACAGACACAGAGCCCCAGGCACTTTGTATGTTCAAAAATTAAACTTACAACTGGCATACATCTGGCAGTGATCCTGTACACTAAATCCATTTGGTTGGCCAGATGGCCTGAGACTTGCAGCTTTTTAATCTCACACACAAAGCACTTTAGGCTGGAAAAAACAATAAATACAATATAATACAGCATCATGTCAAAGAGCCTCTTTTATTGGTTTTGGAGCTATAGGTATGGAAAAATATGGGCAAAGCAAGTATTGTTTTCACCGTTTTACTTCCTAAAATGTGCTGTATTATGTGACTGCATCTTCTTGTCCCTCCATTTCTTATACCTAACTTGTCCTCAGCAAAGCGTGAGTGATTCCTTAGGTACAAGGTTGGATGCTGGAGGCAGAGGATGCCATGGTCTGCCATGACTGCTCTCTGATGAGGAAGAGGAGGACTGCAAAATCTTAGTATCTCTTTTGTTCCTGCTCTCTTTGGGACAAACATCTCACATTGTCTTTTTGCATAAAAACAGAGTCAGCTTTAAAGAGTGTATTTTTGTACTCACAGTATCTTTAAATAACCAAGGGCTAGAGAAAACAAACCCTTTATTTGCTTTGCTCTGAATGCATGTTTCTTTTTCTTAAATACCTTTATGTATATTAGTGAAAATCCTTCCTTCCATTGACATCAGCAGGAGCTGCAGTCTTTTTGCTATATGCTACTGATCAATTCCCTCATCTATATCTGTTTCTTTTCTCCTTTTCTTATGAATCACATTCCATTAAAGTCAGTGTTAGGACTCCCACTGAACTCATGGCTATATGAATAGCTGTCAACTAAGTCACAACAGTATCACCATAACTTTCCTGTGCTCTACACCCCCACTAAATGAAATGCCATCAGGAAGGCAGGACGTTGCTGCGAGTTTGCGTTCAGCCTTTTGCTGTTTTCTGTGGCAAGAGCAGAAGTAGCACAGAGCTACGTGAACAAAGCTGAAATTCAACCTCCCAGCATTATGTCCCTGTTCTTGCACTAAGGCTGCACGTTATCTTGCCACAGCTACCCCTTCCTTATCCTCTCTTTGGAAAGGCTAATGGACCACCTTTGGCTCAGGCTTTGGTTATTCACTGTGCAACTAATTCACTCAGAATAGTAGGGTTTAGGACAAACAGATGACTTCACTCACTGGCTCATTTCATCTTTCCAGTGATGCCTTTTTTGTTGGCAGCTTCAAAGGCATCTTAGTGGATAAACTGTCTGACCTACTAAAAGAAGTACAAAGAGAATCCCCTTCTCAATTAATTCTTGTGCTCCAAATTCATACTCAGATTTGTTTCTGAGCAGCTTTCATTTCTGTTAATCAGCTATGGCAGTTTTAGTTCCCCTGAGTTGGTGCTTGGCTGCAGATCTCCTCCTGTACTGTACTTTTCCCAATCATTTTAGGAAACATTGCTACTGAACAGGCAGAGGTCTGGACCTCAGCTGAACTAAATCAATACTTCCACCAAAGGAAATTCTCTCAAATTCACTACAGTTAAAGCAGATTTACGTCACCTGTCCCTAAATGTTACAGAGATAGCAGGCATGCAGCTTATTGCCTAAAGACCTGGTCCAAATGCTGTTTCACACTCTTAAATTCCATAAATACAACTAGCTGGGAGAAGAAGATTGCTCTATACTTTCATATCAAAGATCTTACAGTAAACTTGTGCTTCAGGGAAAGTAGCTGAATATAATGAGAAATGTTTACAGCATACATGAAAAATAAGCATTGTCATTGCTGTTTTAGGGACAGGGAGGCAGAGACTGGGAGAAGTTTCACCCAAGGCCATGAGGAGAGTTGAAAGTAGAGCTGGGAGAAGAGGTTAGTGATCTTTACCTGTCAGCTCTCTGCTCACAGCATTGAGCTGTGCCAGTGCTTTCAACAGGTGAAAAGGAAGATGTGTGGTTCAGAGTCAAGATCTGTGGACTTGTTAGAAAAACATACATAAAAACTACAAAACTATAGTGGTTTAGCAACTACCCGGAATGGTTACCCGCAGCATCTGAGGCTTGTAGATGAAGAGTTGAGCTGAGATGCAAAGCCATTAATTAAACTCTTCCCCTCACCCTTGGTATTCCCAGTACCCCCAAGTGTCACTTGCTGAAATCTCTTCAGCTGGACTAACAGACACATTGCACATCTGGAGGAAGACAACTTTAATTTGGATGACTAACTACTAATTTGTGAGGCTAACTTTAGCCAAGCAAGTTTGACAGCCCTGGCCTCTGCCTATATTGCTATTAGTATTCTGGAGGGTCTATTGATGATTTCATGCCAAATCAATTTTGGCACATTAAAGTGATTTGTCTGAAATCCAGCAAAAGAGCATTCCTAATAATTCAGCTCTCAGACTCAGCAATGCCGTCGGGAAGGTAATATGTGCCTGCATAGGTGCCCTCAATTTGTGCTAAAAAATTCAGGAAAATTTTACTGGAATTTAAAGCATTTTAACACATATACTTTCTTTGAAACCTTTGCCATTCTTTTTAACACTAATTCATAGTTCAAGGTAATTTTAAAATTAAAAAAAAAAATGTCTTTAAGGAAAAGGTGTTTCATCCTGAACTTAAAATCTTCCAGGCATAACTTCTAGATATATCTATATTTGCACCTGCAAAAATGCACATTAGACTGTCCAAATGTACACTAGCAAAGTAGCCTTGAACTATGCGATGCTATTCAAGCAATGTGATTGTCTTTCTGCCAGAGCAATGATGGTGCAGAAATAAGAAAGGGCCAATGTACAGTTTATCAGTGTCTCCTGTGGAGTATGTATCAGCTCCTAGAATAGGAGCTGATAGAAGAATATTCCAACTATTTGCCCATTTGTATAAATGTGATGACCCATTGCTTTGGAGAAATTTGTAAGTTACACATGTCTGGGGTGAAGGATCAGATTAGCTGACTTTATAGGAAAGGTTACTGTACTCAAAGCTGTGAAAAGAAGAAATACAAAACACAACGTTCCTCCTGCCTTTGTGCATTGGGTGAGGCAGGTTCAGAGGTCTAGTAAATATTGACAATAGGGAATGCTAAAGAGCATAAAAGTTGAGTTGCTCTCTGGGTTTGATATGTATGTTGTTAGCAGTCACTGGGGGTTTTTTTGTTGAAGGGTATCAGATACCACAGTTAGCAAAGAAACAGACAGGGACACTATAGCTTGACACGAGAAACAACCATCACCTGAACTGCCAGCTCATTTCAATGAGTGTTTGAGTGGCTGTATTGCAGCACAGAGACAGAGCTGTCCAGGGTCCATCCAAAACAGTTCCACCCAAATTCATAATGGCTAACCATAAAGGAAAACAAACATTTCTGCCCCTTTGCTTTATTCCTCTCCACTAAGGAGTTTATAAGCTATCCATCTATCTTTATAGGTCTTGGATAGGGCCCCGGCAGCAGCTGATGGCTTTGAGTTCATCAGCACCACAGCCAGATGCCTAAAATGCCTGGGCTCCAGCTCTGGCAGCCCAGCCCAGTGGAGGGGGGACCATCTGGCACTGCCGCCTCCTCGGGTACCAGTCCTGCAAAACTCTCCAGAAACCCTGCAGTGTGTTCTGGGGCCAGGCTGCTGGCAGCGCTGCTGTGCCAGGGCAGCACCTCCTCCCCCAGGGAATCGACTACAGTGAACTAAAACCTTGTTAAGGAACATAAAAATTAACCCTCAGAGCCTCTAACATGGTGCAAAAATCTTCTGGTAATGGATCTTGAATGTAAATGTACGTTATAGAAATAGATGTCATATACAGGAGAAAATTATTACCTTTTCCCTGACTTTATATGATGCAGGATGGTCAAGGAGACCTTTACAAGGGGACTAAAGATAATGGCCCAGAAACAAAGAGCACATTTTTCTTTCTCTAGGTAAATATACTGATATGCATGGGTGCCTTTTCTAGTTCTGGCACACTAATTCAATCTTTTCTTTCCCACCATGTGAACAAATGTTTGTTTGCTTCAAGTTCAAGACAGGCTTTCCAAGGCAAAATCCATCCAGATGGTCACCAGACAAAGGGAGGAGTCTCAGATTTCTCTAAATAGTTTTTTAAACCAAAGAAATTGTTTTCTGCAGTGTTCTTCCCTGATGACGCCTTTTCTACCATTGCTCACATTGATGGAATAAGCTGCTTTTGTTGATTAAAGCTCTTGAATCCCATAGGCAGTTTAAATCCTATCAAAAGGTTCATCTTTTCAGATGTTCTTTTTAAGTTCTTTAACTATGGTTTCTGAGTTTGCCCTACTATTTCAATCCCCATAGCTAAGCTATGCTATCTTTCTGTAGCTCCTGGAAATGGCAGAAGCACTGTATGCAGTACACATTTACTTCAAATTAGTACCTGTGTTACTGTTATCCATGTATCCCACATGATGCCCCAGAGTTGCACTCTTCATGTATTGCACATGTAGTGAATGTGTAGATAGATGTTTGATGAATGTTTGTATATTATTCCTGGTTTTATTTCTTCAAAAATAAAACAAGAACCCAAACCTTTAACCCCAAAATCTCATTTTACATCCTCTACGTTGTTTAAAATAATGTATTTCTTTTCAGATGCAATGTTCTTGCCTCCCATTTCAGAAACAATCACTTTTGTGGACGCTGGTGACACTCTGCTGCAGGCTAGCTTGTCACAAAAACTACACACTGCCTTCATCCAGAAGCAAAACATAACAGACATCTACCACTTAGTGCATGAATGAAGTATTGATTCCTCTAGCAGAGTAAAATCTTCAGCTGTGATTAGGACAAACACAGTTTAAAGCAGGAGGGTCTTCATCACAAGCCAGACCTCTGTATCCTAAATCGTTGTGCACAATTCCCTTCACTAGGGAACTTGATAACCAATAGTAGGGTGTGGCAGAGCACAGTCTGGGCTTGGGGATGGTGGAAGAGTTTCATGGATGCTCAATGCTATGGGGATTCTGTGGTGCTTGTGCCCAGGAGGACAAGACACAAGCATGCTGAGCCACCAGTGGAAGAGCATTTTGGATGGGACAAGTGGGACAAAAGTACTAAGAGGTCAGGGCACGAGTGTTTATATATGCCAAAAGGTGCTGGATGTGAAACCCTGTCCCTGGGAATGTGATGTGAGAAAGCAGGAGCGAGCCAGAACAGCAAAGTGGCAGGTGGATCAGAGGAGATGACAGATGTGGTAGGAGCAGGTGCTTGATGCAGTGAAGTGTGGGCAAGAAACACCAGTGAGATGTTTTCATATGTTTTGCTCCTGATTATGGCACAGGTCGTGTTATTTATGGGTAGTAAAGCTCCTCTGTCAGTAGTTTTCTGTTCACACCCTGTTCAGTAATTGCCATGCTTTTCATCTGAAAGGGATAAGACTTTTTTTAGAGAGCTGTAGAAAAATCACATGGATTTGGCTATGATTCATGCTGCCTTTGTAATTTCTGGAGATTCACTTCACTAGAGGCAATTTTTGATGTGCTGAGTCTCGTGAGATGGTTAAATAGATGTTGTAGTTCACTTGGTCATTGCACTTAGCACTATACTCCACATGCATCTTGAAGTGTTTGGCATTAAAATGATGGATGCTTGTCAGAGTGAGTTGGATCCAGAACCCATTCATTCATCAGGTCATGCAGGATCTAGTTACCGTCAAGGCAACTCAAGGAGCTGAAACACTCAACTTCAAATTCCTGCTCCATCAGTGTGTATGACCTTGGGAAGCACAAAAAGTCTTTCTCTGCCTCAGTGAAATGGGGAAAAATATTTTTCCCCACCTCATGTAGTCCTGATTAAGGTGCTGAGGTGCTCAGATACTACAGCAACAGAGGCAATATAAGTACAATAGATTGATAGTCTTTCCATTAACTTTGGATGAGACCTTATAGGCATTGTGCGCTTCTTGCAATGTTCAAAGTAAGCAATTATCATTATTTCCATCTGTTCTTTTTCTGCCTGTGTCCTTTAAAAGTTATGGCAAAGGCTGATGAGGTAGAAAGACTGTACGCCTCAGAAATGAGCAAAGTGAAATAAAACCTCTCACCAAGGTACGTCTGGAAAAACAAAACATACTCAGAACTGTGCTACCCCTTGAGGAAAATATTGCATACTTAGTAACAAGCCTGAAATTTTAGTAAGTTATTTTGTGAAGCATCATGAAGAATGTCTTTGGGGCTTGGCTGAATGGCACTGCCTTACCAGCATGTTCAGGCCAATGGCAGAAGTGGGTTTTAAAATCCATAATTTCTCAGTTTTGGCTTGGTTTGGTTTTCAAAACACTTCTGTTTTACAGTCTTTGTAAAATTATCTCAGAAATGGACAGTGTCATAGATTTCTTTGAGAAGAATAACACAAAAAACTTGCTACAGGTAAGGAAAGTCGATCCCTCACAGTGACGACTTCTTCCTAACAAAGTAATGTTCACCCAGAGTAATTACATCTTTTACCAGATGTAGTAAAAGACCTATATAAAGTCATATAAAGTGAACAGCTAACTATTGGCTTCATATAAACACAGATACAGCAAAAACTGGAACAGGCTCTCTCCCTTGGAGAAGAGGAAAGGCAGATTGATGATAACATACCATCATAACCTCTGAAGAGGTAGAAATGAATTGTGATGTCTCTAAAACTGCTGCCTTCTTAAAACACCCACATACATTGGTCCTCCCTTAAATTCTGTTTAGCTGGTGCCAAATATCCTGCTCAACCTTCTCCCTAAATCTCAATTCCTGGGGAAAATGCAGGCTGTTGCCTATATTACAGTTTCTTGGTTCCTCTGCTTGTATGAAGGTTTATGAATTGATGTTGCAGCTCCTTTTAAACACTATATTCAGAAATATGATCAATGGTTAGGAATAAATTCACATTTATCACACCTGAGACTAGATAATGTGTTAGATTATTCCTTATACTGCATTCTTGGCAAGCTTTATCATTATTCAAGTATCAGAGAGAAACACTACCTCCAGCAAACACCCTGGGGAAGATTTTCAGAGCAGCACTAGCCTCAGCTCACCCAGAGCAGGTTCAAAGGATGCAGTGGAAGGACAACCAGGGAGTTGCTTGTTCATTCTCACAGGTGTCATGGCTCCTTTTGGGAAGTGGAGAACAGCTTTTCAGGCTCTGCATAGCAGAAAATCACTGTTGGTGTAAAACCACGCAAGAACAAGCAGAATCAGGAAAGCTTTGAAAAATTCCTGGAAGCAACACTGGCTGAGCACTTGAATAATTTTAAAACTGAACAAAGAAAGCGAGAGAAGGGGGAATGGTGCATTTTGCTTCCAGGATGACTTTCATGTGAATTCAGTGGGATTATGAGATAGTCCTTCCTGTTCATATGTGGCATGGTGTGAAGGGCCAAGGTCCAACACCGACCATTTCCAAAGGACCAGGTACCAGCATACTTTGGCTTTCAAAACTATTTTGCAGTGATTCAGACCCCACTCAGAAAAGGACAGCGTCACTGATTTTCTTGATAAGTATCAAAAAAGGAATAAACAGAAATTGGCACCGGGCACTGTAAGGTTGCTTTTAGGTTCACACTGCTCTCCTTATTCAGCCGGCATATACAGAACACGTTGGTGCCTGTGCAAGCATGGATTTCTGACAAAGGCTCTTGTGGGAAACTTCTGCTTCCGTTAAAGAGGTTCAGCTTCAGTTTTCCAAATGAACCTGTTGGCCATCATGGTGTTAAAATTCTGCATTCACTACTAGAAAACATGGGTAGAAGACAAATGTCCATTTGAAAATGTATTTCCATCTATGTGTGGATAGGCCTGTGTGTCTGGAAATGTTATCAAGGTTAATTAGAAAAATTATCTCATCAGAACACAAAAAAAAAAAATCATCAGGTGAGTGGAATCTCTCTGCCTGAGACACAGTAATCTTTCCTAGCTCGGTTTCAAGTGCAACTGCGATCCATCAAAGTCATTCCCCTGTGCAGTCCCTCGAGGACATAAAAAGTTTAGCCGAGTGTGGCAATGCTCACATCGCACCTGCACTATTAATGAAAACGGGTGTTGCAGCTGCTTCCTCCAGTGCTCTGCAACAAAAAACATCCACAAAAAAAGTACAGCTGACATATTCATGCCTATTTGAAAAGATATTTGCATGTTATTTCTCTCCGGCTTTTGTGAACACGGTCCCCGAGTTAAAAGGAAGCCATGGCAATTGTCTGTCTCCTTTGTCATTTAATTGTGCTTGCCCAATATTTGCTTACATGGTTTTTTAATTCTTTTTTTGTCTTCTAATGAAATAAGATGCATGGCAAGGCAGTAGAGCGAATAAGAGGTGCATTTCTGCAAGAGTGGCGTTCAAAAGAAAAGTTAATGATATCAGTGATGCTGCAGGTGCTTAGGTTGCACCTCACGAGGTTTCTTTGCTTTTTTCAAGTGGGCGGCTATCACTGCTGATACCTTGCTGGTTCTTCAGGCCATTGATTTTGAAGTGTTCATTGGCTCCTTCAGTAAGCTATTTTTGGATCAAAAAGTCTCACACAGCATGATTCACTGCTCACCTGTCATGCAAATAGGGTATGATTTGGTAAAGGCTGCAACAGAAGCCAGATATTTCTGTTTTCAGACGTCACGCTCTTTCTTACATTTTCCTTTGGGAGGACTTTGCTGTGTCTCTAGTTCCCAGTCTCCTCTTTCATCATTCACAGGACTCATCCCTTTGACTTCTTCAGTTTCAGGAGAGCAAGATTTAGCCTGAGGTGTCTCCTCCGAGAAAAAAAAAACTCTATAAATTGTTTGCTGCTTTGTTTTCACGTTTGCTTTCTTGTGATTTGCTCCATGTATCAGATGCAGGCCTTTGCCCGATCCCTCTGCTCGGGCACTGCTCCTCACAGGTGGTGGAGGTGGGAGCTCCAAAGTGCCAGCCTGAGATCAAGAAGCAACAAAACTAGCAGCATTGAGACCTATTTTTACATTTTGCTACGCACTGTCACCATAAAGGAAATGGAAAATCACTGCCACAGCTCTCCTGCTTTCTCCTTTTATCAGTTAGTGTCCTTTCTGCTGTGGCAATAGAAAACAAGCAAGAGAGAAAACAAATTAAATTACTCTCTGGTGCATGGAAAAAAAAAAAAAGAAACCAAACCCAGTTATTCCAGAATTCCCACTGGAACTGCAAGGCTGCAACAGGGAAAAAAATCTCATAATACTGTTGCTGTGATATGCAAGGGTATTGAGCTGTTTTTATCTCTCCTGGCCAAGCACCATGCATGGGGAGGCACAAACATTGCCCACTTCTAACACCACTCCCTTTGCAAGGAGTGCAGGAAGCTGTGGTACCATGGTGGAAACTCCCTGGAGTTCCCACAGTTAGAAAGAACCGCAGCCATCAACTCCTTCATCACAGTTGTCCTCACACCCACATCCCTGTGAGTTCAAAGCATTGTGTGGGGCTTATGCTAACACCGTGTTCTTACTCTGTAAGAAGTCATATAATAATAATAAGTGATAAAAGTGATATAACTTTAGCCCAATGGTATGAATGGAAGTTGGTAGCTAAATTACTTCCTTATTACTGTTATTTACTACTACTCTGTTTTATAACTATAGCACCCAGGAGCCACAGTCACGTAATGAAGTAACCTCAGTCCATTGCTATTTTTTTTTCCATCTGAGTATCTGAAGCTGGTTTGAATGTACTAATTGGTTTCCAAATCTGCAATATCAAAGTAACGGCTTGTGTGTTAGCATGGTCCAGCAAAAGCACTTGTTCAGGCACTGTCCCCAGCACACAGGTAGTCATATCGAAGTGACAGACATCTGCCTGCAGACATGGAGAGAAAGGACCTATGGACCTTTCAAAAGGGGTTTATCACTGATTTCTGCATGCTGAACCACTGCTGGTTTCTGCCTTCAGCACTATTACCTGTGAAGTGCACTGTAAAGCAGGTACTTTATAGATTAGATAACCCTGCTCTATATGTAGCATTTATATTTACAGACAACAACTCTGCAGCAGAGCCTTCATCATTAGAAAGGATATTTCTTGACTTGAAAACTTATGTGCAAACCTGAGCATTTGGACATGTCTATGAATTAACCAAGAAATACACTCCACTGGACTAATGTGTCAATAAGCTTGAATACCTTTTCAAAAACACATTTTTTGTGATTACTTCTTGCTATTCAGATCACTGGCCAGAGACAAGACACAGTCTGGAATTCATCAACGTCAGAGGAGCATCGTGAATACAGCAAAGACTGCCACACAGACTCTCCAGCAGCAGTTCAGAAAGTTCTCAATATCCAGTTTGCTTTCATGAAATTCAGGTTGACTCCTTAAATGTTTTTTGTTTCCAGTGTAATTCACGATCAGAGACACTCTTCTCTGCTGAAAAGTGTTTATTTTGTTCTGTGCTGATTTGCAGTGTCCCTAATGAGCAGTTAACAAGATGTCAATTAATCATGCAAATGGGAAGAAATAAATGTTCAGATGATTGTGCTACCTGGAGCTAAGACCTGGGTGTTCATATAGTTAGCTGTCCCTTATTTGCTTCTTTTATTTCTTTTTGTGAATGGTTTCCATGACTTTCTGTTTATGCTGTTCAAGATAAAAAGGTATTCAAGACCTCCACGGCATCACCATCTTACTGGTCCTGAAAAGGCTCATTTCTGGAAAAACTTATTTCAGATTAGATGCAAACAAATATGACCATGTGTAATGGGGTCCCCTTCCTCCAGGGATTAATTATCCAGGGATAAACATTTAAGATTTCAGAACAGAACTCCCAGATTCTTGATATACACATGGACAATGTTGCTTAGCAGAAAAGGAGGCTGGGCTCAGGAAAGCTCAAACACCCAGCAGTGCTAGGACTTCAACTCAAGTCATCACTGGAAAAACCACAAGCAGTATCAAGTCTGTTAAACCCCAGTATTTTTTGCACCATCAGGCAAAGAGACTCAGGGCTTCCACATGAAACTGTCCTGGAGAATTCATCAAGGACAAACAAAGGATTTCCCTTGCATGATTGCTTAGAAGGATAAATCTGAGTAATGGCATGGATTTAGAGGACTGGGAGAGTGAAGAGTATTGCTTACAACGACGTGAACTGACAAGCAGAGCATCAGACAAGGGGTGGAAGTGCTGTTAAATTTTTGCTTAGGACATTTCATTGGTTGCCAGGCTGCAGAGGTGAATCTCCATCATGGCCACAGTTACAGAAATCCCCTGCTGAAACTGGGGGATGACACGGCATCGCCGGGCAGCAGCAGGGCTCGGGGACAGGGCTGGTGGCCACATGGCTCCTGCGTGACTCCTCCCTGCAAAACCGTGTCCTGTGCCACTGCCCCGGGGGACAGCACAGACCTCACATGTCCTTTCCTCTTCCATCCACTGGGAATTTCCCCTCGCTAATTTGATTTCACAGTTCTGTGTTTTCTGGAGTATATGCATTGATTTTGCTTTATTTTTTTCTTTTCTCACTTTTTTTTTTCTTTTTGTTTCTGGCAAAACTTACCCAGTGATTATTTGAAAGGCTGCGAAGGCATCTGGGGAGTTTCCCTCGCGCTGTTACGATTTAGGCTTGAAATTGCTTAATTGCTGTTTCCTATACTTCTCATTTTCAGTTCCCTAATGACTGTATCAATTTGTTGCCTATTACTCCCAATGACAGGGCAGTGTTTCGTGCGTGTTTCAACAAGACATTTTAAAATCTCTTTCCCGTAAGCTGCAGAAGGATCTAGACTTTTGTCCTGGTTTGCTCCTTGTTCCTATTGTCCGTGAGGAATCTCACATATGGCACCAACAGTTGAAGGCAGGTTTACGTTTGGCCAATATCTGAGTACCACTAAGCATGCTCAAATTTTTTATACATTATCCTATCATATTTTGCTCCTAATATAAGTGAGTAATTACTGATTGAATTCCATTGGATATCAGTAAGGATAAGAGAGACACAAAGGAAGGAAAGCAAAAATATCACTGATGTGAACAAGTGAGAACAGAGAAAAATAAAATAGGTTTAAATCAGCTTACACTGATACTGGGCTAAATTAGAAATTAGTCCCCAAAACTCAATGCTACAGCACTGGTGAGATGAACAATCAGATCCAGGATGCGTTTTTACTGTTGAAACAGTTCTTAAGCTTGGCACAAATACCCTGCCATTTGAGGCAGGTCACCAAGATAAACAAGGACTCTCTTCAAGTCAAGTTTGTGCTACAGTTTCGTGACTACTTCTTAGAGTAATAAGAAGATAACTCACAGATCACTTTGCATAGCACTAATTAATTTTTCTATTGGAGACAAATTCACTTGTTTTCTTTATTCATTTTTCTGTTGCCTTTGCTTTCGAATGCCCAGTTATGCACTTTAGCATTTAAAGGTGAGAAATAAAGACCTGTTTCAGAGACCTCTTTGCAATCTTGTGGTTCCAGATGTTGATCTGCTACATACAAGCTGGTTTTGGTTTAGGAGGGATTCAGGGTTGTCTCTGCTGTATATGCAGGTTGAGAAATTCTCATTTTTACTTGCTCTTTTATGTTGACAGACACTTTAATTTTACATCAGTCAAACATGAGTTAAACTTGACTGATAAAGTCTGTTAGGTGAATGTGTTTGCAAATAGGAGTAGTGCTAGTGATTTATTCTTAAATGGATTTATCATACTGATTATTGGAAATATTAACATTATAAAATGGAAAGCTTATGAACAGAATGATGTCCAGTGTAGTATTAGCTAACTGAAACCATATGGCATACTTTAACAAGATGACAGGAGGTAGCCAGTATTAAGAAGGAGACTCCTCTTGGCTCCAAGTGCTAATGGAGGACTCTCAGCATATGTTCCTCCAAGAAATCTGCATGAAGTTTGAAAAGGAAATGCTAATGATGCCTTCATAAATTCTCTTCTTTCCTGGCTCTAATGGAGTCATTTCAAGCTTCTGACACCTTAGATTATTACTTGATCACAGTACCTAACAGAGGCTGCTGATACTAATGGTCAGTGATATTTCTTAACCACAAAAACCAGGATTTGACATGTGAGGTGTGGAACAAGCACAGCTTCAGCGAGGGTGTAAGGCTTCCTCCAGAGATGCGACTTCTTGTTGCTTTTAAATGAACAAACATTCTGTTTTCATTAAGTACCTCATTTACTATGTTTATCAATTTTGCTTAATTTCATTTAACCTGTCTTTCAACAATCATCTGCATGATTCTGTATTTCAGGAGTTAATGTCTGGATCCGCTGGGCAAAGTCCCAGTGACTTGGATCCAGAAGGCTCCAAGCTTCTTCACATTAAGTGCATCATCTCAAAGGTGTCATCACATATAGGCAATTTTGATAACCTACAGGTTATCTGAAAAGGTCAGGTCTCAGTTCCAGGATACATCTTAGACCTGAGAGCACACTGTCCATTGTATATTCTGTCTCTTAGCACAGCTCTCACTGGATCACCTGAATAACTTACAGGATGAACTGTAATTTGATATACAGTCACATAAAGGGAAAGTTTAAAACTCAAACAACTTCCAGTCAGAAACATGGCTGGACAAATGCCAATTTTTGTCCAATTTTATTCAAAGCATTTACAGCTTACTTGGTTACTTTGATGTAGTGCATTGGGTCAAAATACCCAGCAAGCACTTTTTGTTTTGTTTGAGGCATGTATTTAGAATTAGCTTAGACAAGGTGCATTACCCTTGAATTATCTGTATGAGCTAAAGCAAAGCAGATGCAGGAAGAATGTGATTATCTTGGTAATGTTTGTGAACCAGATGCGAGCGCTAGCAGAAGAATAAAGCACCCTTCTATGTTACTAATATTGTTGCCACCAGGTTAATAATACACCATACATCCACCACCTCCTTACTCAGTCTACTGGAGAGATATGTGAAAAGCTATTGTCAGGAAAAGGTCATATCAGAAATATTTATCTAACATAAGGTTTACCCACTGAAACACTGAACAACTTTGGCTTCTGACTCCTACAGCATCACATCCCACAGGCTGGAAAAAATCAAGAATCACATTTCTGTTTCCTTCACTTTCTTTGTTTTTTCCATTTATTTTTCCTCAATACAACATATTCTAAAAGGACAAAAAAACCCCAAGCACAAACTACATGACGAGACCAGACATTAACCAGGCTCCCCTCTCTGCAAGAATTCAGACATTTCTTTCAAGTTTACCACAGGTTTGGTGATTGTTGAGCCCACATGATGGAAGAGAAGGTGCATAATACACTCATACACTGGGCAGCAGCCCTGTGCCCAGTTTGCCCCAGTTGTGTGGGTGGCAGTGAGGGGTAGGGGCAGCAAAATCATCGCTGAGGCTGACAGCTAAGGCTGACAGCTAAGGCTGACCTCAGAGGTCCTTGTGTGCCAATTTGTTTTGATTAAGGGTGAAAGAGATGATAGGCAGGTGCTTTTCAGTTTTTTGCAAAGGGCTTTGAAGCAGCTGGTGGGCACTCTAGTCTGGTATTAGCACATTCATCTTGCCTTCCTCATCATCACTTTGTCCAGCTCAGGAGCTGTTGTATTGGTCTGTGTAGCCACTGGAGAAAATCCCCAAACATCCCACTACAGTAGAGTCTTACCTGCCTCAGGGTCTGGTTTCACACTCATGCAAACTGGTTTGGGGCCATGGCTTCCCTTAGCAGCCTTTTTTTATATCCTGCCTGACAGTGTCATGCTACAGAGCATCTGCCATCTTGCTTGGTCCATGCAAAGGATAAAGGTCCTTCATCCCTCTCTGTCACTGTAAAAAACCAAAACAGATGGGGACACTAGTGCTGTGAAAGGCAGTAATTCATACCTGATGCAAAGTTACGACGTCAGATGAACTAGGAGAGTAAGGACATGGGTATCTTAACACCCAGCCCAAAGGAGGATGGCATCTGTGGCATTTTTCTAGGCATGATTCCCTCACAAATTTCAATCTGGTTAAAAAAACTCCATGAAGACATCACACATTTGCCTCCTAAAGAAAATTGGCAAAGATAAAAACCATACATTACTGTCACCAGGCTTCTAGGGAATAAGTACAGAGCTCTATCTTACACTTCAGCACTGCATGAGAAACAGAATGCAAAATTTTCTCCTTTGGCACAAACAAGTATTCTGCACTATTTGGTTAGAAATCCAGTGGGGCTTCACTGAATCAAAGCTAGTATCTTCATACTGGTAGTTGAAATAAGAAGTAATTTCATGCACAATTGGCAGTGCAGAAGGAACTTCCTTGATATCCAAAGAGCAAAAGATTTTATGAGGCTGCATATGTATTTATGATTATTTAAGGTTCTTGTTATAATGAGGATCCTTTAAGGAGAGGAATTTTGTATTTTAATTTGCATAAATACAATAAAAACTCTTTGAGAAGCAATTTCTCGCTATATAAAAAGTGAGAACATAGCACCTTAGTGGTACAGACATCTGTTACTTAAGCAGATGCCACCATGTAAACCCCATCAAGCAACACTATCCACCAATCAGAAATCACCCAAACTACATCCACAGCCAAAATTCAGGGGGTGGTTGGGAGCCTCCAAAACAGGTTGAGAAATGATGGGCTTTTCTTCAACGTCCTCATTAAGAATTCAGTGGCATTTATTTGCTCATCATTAACAAATGCTACTGTATCATATGGCTCTGTAGTTGCTCTGGTATGAAGTTAATCCCCATGATCTACAATCTGCAATTCAATACAAGACTCATGTCAAAGGAGAACTAGCCCTTCAACATGTGGAATAAATAACCACTTCTTTATTTGTCATTATGACTGTGGTTTAATGTCCCCCATTTGGGAGCTGATGTATCAATATCTCTGAAAGAGATTAAATATTGCCTGCTTAAGTGCTACATGCAGTGAAACAAACTCAGGGGACTGTATTCAACAGCTGAGCAGCACCGAGAAAGTCTGAGGCTGATAAGCCCTTTCTGAAGTTAGCTTACACTTTAAATCAGGAGTTCATGAAAGGCATTAAGAAAAACTATTATATTACTAGAATGGATGGCAGTACAGTTTATATGTTACACCTTGAAGTAAGCAGTAGGATTTTCAATCACTTGATAACCTTGAAACGGCTAAGGTATCAAATTGCTATCATGAATATTGTGCAGGAACAGAAATAACTCAGAAAGCTGCCTTTGTGAATAATAATGTAGGAGAGAGCAATGTTCTTCTGGGCTGGACTCACAATAGCACCAACAAGCAAATAGACACGAAGGCAAGGCATGTACTTCAACAAGTGTATTTGCATTTGACTATATATCAATCAGTTATCAGTACAGCTACATCTTGCCTGACCCATAGAGAAAATAAAAAGCCTGCTAGATAACTTTGAAATGCAGGATAAAGAAACTGCAAGAAACTCATTTTTGTATCTGCGACTGAAACTATTAGGATGAAATGCCCTATACCTTGATAGGCATTACATCTTATGTAGAGTATTTTACAAAAAGCGACCGACACAAACCCTTCCATGGAGGAATTTAATTTACAACCCCAAACATTCGTGCTTTGGATGCAAGACATGTTAATAAATCCTGAGCTCTCATTCTGATTTCCTTCACACTGGATAAAAACGCAGAGATTTCCCAGGTAAGAGAAATCTGAGGCAGCCTTCCAGACTCCCGTGTTTATGTCCTGAATCAGTGGAGTTTATACCAAACTCCCTCTTTTTTTTGTTCTGAAGTACAACATGGTTTTAGTCTTGTGGCATTTTCAGGTGACACAGCCTACTGAGATCATCTGACAGCCATGTGAAAACTCAATGTCTGGAGTGATTCATCATTGTGTCAGATTGTCCTGCACTTTGTCACAATGACTGACAATAGGGGAAACTTGGAAATAATACAAAGATTCAACGCTCGCTGATAATGCCTGCATTGTGATTAGAGCAGGCGGTGAGCATGTGAGGAGAATGCTAATTCTGTCCCCCACCCCCAGTTTCATACTGCTTTTGCTTTCAACAGCTGGGCGGCTGCGCTTCCTTGCTTAATCTTCGCTCCTGTGGCATTTTTAAATGCAGAACATTTTTTTTTCCAGTGTGTTAAAGAGCTATACTATTACAGATGCAAAATGAGGCAACATCACACAGAAGGGTAAATTCTGCCAGCGACACTCGGCACTGCTTGGTCTGAAGTGTCTCTGGGTGGATGTGCCCTTCTCTCCTAAATGCTAACCTTATCAGGGCACCTCACCCGCACCTGAATAACAGTAAAAACATTTTGAGCAGTAATTCCAGGAATACTATAAAACCCAGGAAGCACAAGTGAATTTGCATGTGGAGCGGGATCTTGCAGAAGGGGCTTATAAAGAAATTATTATGGGGAAATTTTTCCTTTATTTTGCATTGACTTGCAATAAAGGTTTAAGGTAATTGCTGACTTGATAGAGTATTGACACACAAACAACCAGAAAAACTGGTTGCAGCAACTTTCATGCTCTAAAGCTCCTCGAGTTTTATCAGTGTTCACAGCAGCAACATCAAAGACCACGGACTCAGCTGCGTAATTAATTGGGAGGAAAAGAGAGGCCCTTCCTGAGCACTCCAGATGCCCAAATTATTTTGTTGGATAAAGAATAGGAAAAAAACCCCACCCATCAAACAGCACCAAGAACCAGCAAGTCAAACATTATTGCCTCTTCCAAAGCACTGAAGGCAGCAGAATTCCTCCCATTTCTGCTAGTGGCTCCAGCTGGTGTCCCCTGCCCAGGGATGCGGTGGTGGCCCCGCTCCGGGGTGCGTGGGAGGCCGTCCCAGAGGATTCCCCCTGGGGTGACCGGTGCGGCATGTTCCCGGGTGGGCAGGAATGGGGCTGCAGACAGCACATGGCTGCAGCTGCCGTGGGTGATGTCATTAACTGCTCTGGTTTCTTGGGGTGAGAAACAGCAGCGCTACTCAGCAGACGAGACGTGGGCAAGTGGCAAACAACCACCTTTGCTCCGGCTCTCCTTCAATTCTGCCTTTTTTTTGCTGCTTCTCCCAGGAAGAAGCTCACCAGGGAGGCTGGTGTATACAATTGAGCAAAAAGCAGCTTTAGAAAAGATGGCAATAGCTCCGAGCTCAGCAGGTGATGAAAATTCCATTTTTTTTCCCATTTTAAAAATGGAGGAGTGCAAATTTCTCTGAAGAGTATTATTTGCTTACAAACTCAGTGGGTATTTATAATTTCAGAGCTCAATCTCACAAACAGCCCACTTAATTAGATGTGCACTATTATGATTTAGAAGCTGGGCCTTTAGAAGGGGAAATAATAACAGATAAACAAATTTCTGATGGAAGAAAAAGAATGAACCAGTTATCTAATTGGTACCAGTAGTGTATTTTTCTTTAAGCAAATACCAAGCTTAAATAGATCGGAAGAAAAGATGGGCAAACCTCCTGCAGCCTGGTACTCTGTGGTAAGCCGCTGGCTCTTTGTATGAAGAGCTGCGTGATGCCAAATCGGTTCAATGTATCGAAGAGAAACCAGGGTCTGATTCTAGTCTTGCTTATGCTGATATAAAGCTGAAGAAACCACAGGCCAATGTGGAGTCAGTCTGAACTGGCATGGGTGTACCTGAAAGAAAGTAAGACCAGAATAAAGCAACCAGTAAACAGCTATTTGATTTCCAGTGACCACAGCTCAGGTTTGTGTGAGATAGGAGCTCAGGTGACTTAGGTCTCTCATTTTGGAATGTAGAAGGCCTTTCACTGCAGTTGGCTAGGATTTTTTTTTTACTCTAACAAATATGGGCACACAGCTTGAAAATGTTTAATGAATTGGTATATTAATTTAAGCTCAAGAACACATTTCCATCCCCTACTGTAATACTGCTCCATGAATACAAGTATATGGTTTATCCACTGAATATGATTCATTTCAGGATGGTGAGTGAGGCTGCAAGAACAGGGTAGATGTTAAAATATATCTACACAATAAATGATCCATAGATTAGAAAGATGTCAGAAGTTATCCATTAAATAAAGCTGCACAAACATTGCAAACTGAGGGAAAGAATGACTTTATTGATGTTGAAAAACCTCATCGTTCACTTCATTTTCTTTAAAATGAGCAGTAAGAAAAAGAGGTATACTTTTTCATTCTGTTGCTTTGGCAAGATGAGTTTGAACCTTCAACTTAAGGTCTCTGGACCTTAACTTGTGACAATGGTGATGGAAGATGCAAGTTTCCTAAAATGTCTTAACAACCACAACAGCATCTGTCCATGTAGATATTAAAGATATAGTCAGTGAAAGCAATATAAATCCACAATGAGATTACAATCTAAACAGCTGGGAAACAATTGCTACCTTCAATCATTCAGGTGAAACCATTGCTGGCCTTTGGACTACCCATTACATTTTTCCCCTAGTTGCTTCTTTCTTATAATTAACATGTAGCATCGAGTACAAGATTTTTAAATTTTTTTTCTTACAAAAAGCACTCTTCCATGTACATTGCAATTATCTTTGAAATATTTTAATATTAAGAGAACAGCAAAAAATAAAGAGTAGTTTCATTTTTAATGTTCCAGTTTAATTAAGAAAATGTTCAAGTAATTTAAAACTGTAGGCATTAAAATACCAATTAAGCTTAAGGCAAGTTTTCCTATTAATTTTGATGACACCAATACAGGGGTGTCACATAGAGGTGACCCCTCAGAAACAGGTTATTTTGAGTATTATATTTGGCTATACTACTGCTGAGAGAAAATGAATTAATTTATGAAGAAACTACACCTATTTGGCCAATCCCAACAGGCTGAGCCTTGAGAATCACGACACAGTTCTCACAACAAGTAATTTAGCGAATGTAACCTCCTTTCAAGGTTTTAATTACAATTTTTATTTCTCAGATGCCCACTTTGGGTGGCCATCTTGTTGAAAAGTTGAAATATTTAAGCATAGTTTTAACTGTGTAGTATGAATACAACTGAAATCTATAGTTTGAAGTAAAGGCTATTCTAAAGCACGGTAATGATTTTCAAAACTGTTTATTGTTCTAATTCTGTGTTGGTGGCTAAATGATGCATGTATCATCGTAACACAGAAATATCCATGTATTGCCTGAAACTCTAAGGCAGGAATACTCCAAGTTTTCATGGGTAGCAACAACATTAAAAAAGCAGAAGTCCATATATCTTATTGGAGTATTTACAATTAAAATTTTGTCGGTAGCTGGACCCATCAAAAAGCTCAGAATAGATTACCTCTCAGGAGCAGTTACTGGAAGTATCCTTACAGACCCAGCCTGGTTATGATGGATCCACGTTTAAATTTATCTTATTTCATTTTAGATCTTAAATTGGTTAATGAGGCTGAAATATGCTTTATTTCAGGGAAGTCACACCGATCTGGACGAGGAACAGAATTTATGCTGACATTCCAGTCAAGTGCAAATACCACCATCACTTCTTCATTACTGCGTTAACTGGTGTGATCTGTTCTGCTCAGCAGAACTTGAACAAAATGTCAGGTTCCTAAATGAAGAAGCTCCTGGCTCTCTGTGAGAAACTGGCTGATTGGTTAAAAGTACTTCAACCTTTATTTAATTCATGCCTCATAAGTGCTCTTTGGCAGGAGCTCTTGGGATCTGATCTCATGTCACACTTACTGAAACTCATTTAATTATTTGCAGCTGAGGAGGGCAAAGAGATGGTTATCACACAGGGAAAATCTAATCCTCTTCTTTATCGGTGTAAACCCCAAACCAGGGGAGCCGGTTAGGAATCCTATGCATACCTCAGTCCTGTCCTCTGCTAATTTGTCTGTCAGGACAGGACCTTTTCCGATTGGTGGCAGATTTTTAGAGGGCTGATTTCTTCCAGAGATTTAGAGGGACTTTGCAAATGCACGTCCACAGTCTCCTTGAATGCAGACCCTGTCCTGGAAATCTCTAAGCTGCTGGACCTCACCATGCTTCAGTCGGCACCGAAGTCGTTAATGCTGGGATTGCAAATATTCCCACTGGTTGTTTCAGTTGCCATACAAAGAAAAGGAGCAATTTGGTTGCTCCGCAAACTCAGGCAGCCACTGCCAAACCCCTGCCAAACCAGGGACTGAGCACTAACACTGCCAGGACAGTGAGGGGCCCCAGTACCTCTGGAGCACAGGTTAATACCAAGTTTTAATAAAGACCAAGCTCCTGCCATAGATTTCTAAGTGTTTTTCATGGATCCTTGGTGAAAAAAAATTGCACACTTTGTTCTAAAGGGTGGTAAAAGCCAAGCCCACACATATTCTGCCTTTGTGAGCAGAACTTGAAATGGTTTTGATGGAAAGTGCATGAAGGATATGGGATTCAGCCTAAGGCTAAAGACAGAGAATCAGCGACTTTTATAGCTTTAAAAATTGGCTTTATGACTATCATAAAATTAAAGCATCTCTCCTCATGGGGGACTTTTGTTTCATCAAGGGTTGCACATCTCTTAGCACTATTAGTCACCTCTGAAGTGCTGTCATCATAAAACTTATTCCTTTAAATTTTAACTTAAGGAAATCAGAAAAAATAAACCTGAATGAGGATGTTCAGTAGCAACGAGTTTTAGACCAGGCTGGTTAGACATATGATAAATTCTCATCTGTACGATTCTCCTTTCACAAGTTCCAACCTGAGCAACATATAAAATATATGGTATAAATATTTCCTTTGAAAACTTTTGTATGCTTCATGATTACATAGCTTAGGAAGTTCAGAAGCCCTGGGCAAGCAAGCTAACGTATAAGAGGAACGCTTAAGAATTGTTTGTATGCTTGATTTGTTTTACAGTGCATTTGGTCTTTAGTTTTGATTGGATTGTCTTACTGAAACATGAAGGGCATTTAGAAAGTAAGAAAGTGAATAGGATACATTTGCAACTATATGCCCAAAAGCAAGATCTTAATGTCAGAAGTAAATTATAACAACTTACATTACTGATGACATACATTATAATTCAAAGCTTGGCAAACCACATCAAGGTTGTTCTTACCAGTATCTGACAAAAATGTCTTTCAAGCATTGTGTTTTTCAGGTTTACAGTAACCAGACTTCATTTATACTAGAAATTTCATAAATAAACAGCTACCAAAGATAAGCCTGTTTTTCCTAAGTGTTGCTGAATCTTTGTAAAAATTAAAACATTTATGCCAATAATTGTTAAGAGTGGGATGGCCCCAGTCTATTTCAGTCATCATTTTTTACTATGGCATCTTTGGGTGACCTTGAAGTGTTTTCCAGGGATGGATCTATGAAAGTAGTTAGGTAGTCAAGTCTAAACTTGTTGCCTATAGGTGAAGATATCTCAGGACTTCTGCGGGTGATACAGGATGTGCAAATGTGTGAAGTTTTGCTTGTGAACAGCAGAGGATCACACGAGACTTCACTCTCCCCTGGCACATGGCAGCTCTCTTCTGTGTGTATCCCAGAGGATTTTCTGTCTCAGCATCACCCACAAGGACCCAGTCTTATGGGAGGACATAACCCAAGCTCAGGATTCACAAGCAGGGTAAGGTAGGAAGTGACACCTTCCCAGTCCCTTATTCACAGAAAACCAGATGCAGTGCTAAGGCCAAGGATGTCACAGTTCAGTGTCTGTCTCTGTCAGCAAAGAGCAGCAGGACCCGAGCAGTTCTTTCTGTGCAGCTTGTTACACTGCCAGGAGTATCCACACCCTCCCCTTGAGCATGACTGCAGCCTCCAGCAGTTCCTGCATTTCCTATGCAAAGGGTGATTTCTACATATTCCCTAATCTTTAAAAGACTTCTTTTCCAAGATTTGTCTGTTCGATTTTTCCAAGATTCTGTCTTTGAAAATCCACTTAAACCTTCAATGTCCACAGCCTCTTCTGACACAGAGATCTGAAATTAAATCACTGGTTTGGTGGGGAAAACCAAAA
The DNA here is from genome assembly GCA_025345505.1 of Todiramphus chloris collaris. Taxonomy (NCBI): domain Eukaryota; kingdom Metazoa; phylum Chordata; class Aves; order Coraciiformes; family Alcedinidae; genus Todiramphus; species Todiramphus chloris. The sequence continues at coordinate 36,760,419 of JANVCC010000022.1, forward strand.
TAAATTCTCTTTTTGTTTATTATAAACCTGCTCTTGTTTTGGAAGAGAGACTGGAAAATCCCTGCTCACCCTCTCCCTGCTCTCCATGGTTTTATACATTTTTGTCATATCCCCCATCATGGTTTTCCATGCTGAGGAGTCCCCACTTGCCTCCTTTTTGTAATGGAAAGCCTTTCCAGTAGCTTAACTCATTCATCTCACAGGTATCTGATTCAAAATCTGATGTCTCCAGTGGGATTAAACCCCAAATCTCCTATTATTGTGACTTGATGCCAAGTTCTCTCCTGGATAAAGCGAAACTCTCCCCCTGCTTCAGTTTTTATATAAACAAGAGAAGAGAGAGAAAGCAAATGACAGCAGCCACTTCCTGCAGGCTTTTGGTGCACTTACGGGAACGATGGACTTGTGTTTCACTCCCTCCTCTGCTAAATACTCCACCGTGTAATACTGTTATTCAAGGCTCAGGCACCTTTCACTCCGATGAATGAGAGTCTAGCTTAACTGCGGGGTGAATGCCAACGAGGAGCAAGGTGATTGTTCCCAATTTACTCTGGTGGAAATGGCTATCACTTTAGAATCAGGCCCACTGAAACACCAAAAAATAAAAATATTCACAACCCTTAAACATAATAAGCCTGATTTGTCTTCATTTCAGCGGCAATCAGTGAGAAACAGCCGTGCTGAAATAAGCCTGAATGGAACATGAGATGGCATATTTAGGTTAACAATGGCTGAATTACTCTCGCTTTAGATTGCAGCGTAGGATTTTACTAGAAAGTGATCCATGCTGTCACTGTGTCCAGACTCTGGAACTGCAAGCTCCTGGCACGAGTGCCACAATATCGTTACAACAGCCCGCACGCAGCAGACAGGGGTTGCACTGGGGCTGGACACAGCAAGGACTTCCCTATCCCTTGGATGGGCTGAGGGCATCTCGCCTTGGTCACCAGCTGTCACGGCTGCAGCTGGTTTGAAGGTGCCTGGTTCTGAGCATTCCATAACTCAGGAACAGTACATCGAGCCCAAATTTATACCTACTCAATAACTAAACTCCATGGGGGCTTTATTTATTCTGAAAGAGTACACAAACCAAACCAGGCCTATTCTCTCTGCAGAGAAAAAGAGATTTTTGTTTTAAAATGCACACAATACTACCACCATCAAAAGTAAATATGGGTCAGCAAACTAAAATCCTTTATAAAACATAGGAGCTAACTTTAAAAATAGTATCTTTTGTTGTATGGCTTTGTTTGCCAATTGTGTTGACCGTGGAGTAGCGTTCTGCTTCCACTCTGGTCTGTGCAGAGAGAATTCTCTGTGTGTGTATGTGTGTGGAGCTTGTTCACAGCAGACACACAATAACTCTGCACTGGGCTCTGCTGGTCCGAATGAGAAATTAAAAGGGAGTCATCACGTGGAAAATTAAAAAGTGGCAACAGCTACAAAAAAACCCCCATTTAATCCATGCTGCTTATAACCCCCTGAAAAGAAACTAATGAAACTGCCTGAGAAATGACAACTCTGAACACCCATCAGTGCTATCATGATTTGCTGTGCTATTTACATGTGCTTAAACTTTAGAAGCACAGCCTGGGCACAATATTTCAAGGCACTAAGCTCTGAGCAACTTAGGCAAAATAACTTTACCACTCACTAACTGCTTCTTTTTCTGTTTGCTTTTATTGTTTTGGGGTTTTTTTTTGTTTCTGTTTTGGGTTGGGTTTTTTTTTGTTTGTTTGTTTTTGGTTTTTATTGCTTCCTTTACTATAATAGTGGCAACACATCAGTCCTCTGCTCCCTGGACCAGGATCTAGTAATCTTACTTAAATCGGAAGCCTCAGGATGCAGTCGTGAATCTGAGGATACAAAGATGGAGGTTTGTATTGCTAGAGCTGCGTCTGTCTCCTTCTAGATCCACTGAGGCATGCACAAAGTACTGGGAAAGGCTGCAAAGAAGGGAAGAAACTCTACAAGTATGCAGCTGAATTCTCTGTTTTTGTTATGGGATCTGAATATATCAAATGCATGTTTCTTAATCCAGATGTTGCCTTCACATATCCTATGATGCTGTGCTTGACCTTTTATCAGGAAAAAGTCACAATAAATAACGTAATGGAAGAGGTACACTTCTTTCAGGGAAAAATTCTGAAAATCACCTCACTTCTTCCAAGGAACCTGGGCAGGCTACCATCCTGGTTTTACACTCTAACATCACATTTACTCAATCAAATTCTTCCTCCTCTGTGCATGAGAGAGATTTTTCCTTTGGAATCAGACTCAGAGAAAAGGTCACTGGGTTCAAACTCTGGGCAGATGAAACATCTTCTGATTCTTTAAACACTAAGAAATGGCACTGTAGAGAGGAAGAGCACACACCCAGCAACATAAATACCATCACCTACTTTCCTAGAAGGTGGAAATAAGGTGATTTGGTTCAGCTTGTCTTGCTCAAGACTTACAGCAGCAATTGCTAATAGGAAGGAAATGTTTGGTGACTTACTGCTATATGACAGTTTCTGGAAAGAGATATGCTAGACATTGACATCAACACCATCGATTATCAGGAATGTTGTTAGACCAAGAACCAAGATTTTTCTAGTAAAACCTTCTCAGTTATCTAGTCTAGCAGCTAAATACAAACAGACAAGTATTTTGTCAATATATTATTTAAGCATCTGAAAAGCTCCTAAAACCACAGTTACCTCAATGATGTGACAAGCATCAACTATCCTCTCAGACGGGTTCCCATAAATCTTGGAAGTAAGCTGTGTGGCATGTGACAAATTTGTGATTAGAAGAAAATTAGCATATTCAAACTCTGATATGTAGACATGACCTGGATCCAAAATGTTTAGTACTTCTTCTTTAATAACGAGCCAAAATCAGTTCTGAGTGATTCCTTAGCTTAAAGGGTCTCAAATTCAGACAAATTTATACAGATAACAGGGGCTACTTCCAACCTTGAGGGCTGAAGCATAGCAGTCATGGGACGTTCAGACTCAACCTATATAGAAGTTCATCTGGTAATCTCAGTCTTGCCACTTGTGGGTATATACCCAAATTCAAGGTTAGCTTACAACTCCTGAAGCAAGCAGCCCCTCCATCAGAGGCCCAGAAACACAGCAAGAGCAGGACATCTGCAGGTCAAGGACAGCTCTGCAGGCAGCTTAAATCCCACCAGGCTCATGCTTGCACAAGGGCTGGTCACCATTGGCTTAGGGAAAAAAAGTACCAAATTCCTACAATAAAAAATTGTTAACATGCAAGTCTGGAAGTAGATTTGCAACAAGCCAAGACTTTGCATGCAGACAGGCTGTTGCAAAGAACATGTCATAGTTTTTACTCCTCAACAGTAATGGTAGAGTCAATTTATTTAAATGAGCCTCAGTCAAGTGGTTCACTTGTAAGAGACTGTGCCCGTATCCTCTCTGTCCAACACTGGCATTTTCCCTCAGGATCCTAAACAACTCAGCCACCCCCCCCACGAGGAAGAAACTTGCAAAACATTCAGTTCCCAAACTTCATTACACAAACATTTTACTCTTAGATGAGAATGTCTAAGCAAAGACAATTTAAAATGGAGAACCCACAGGATCCAGTGGCTTTGAGAGTGAATGAAATTGGTATGAGATCAGAGCTTGGCCAGCTGGGATCTGTCAACATTTATGCAATAACATCTGACTGTTCAAGAGATAATTCCAGTTCAACCTGGGCTGGCATCTGAGACCCCTAGGAGCCTTGTCACTTTTATTTCTGTAAGAGTTTTCCCTCAATATAGCACTAGTATGGATAAGTTTAAAAGAAGCATTAAAAGACAAATCAAAACAAAGCTACATGCTCTACCTATTCCCCCTGATCCATCTTGATCACAGAAAAACTGGAAGCCATCAGGTTTTTCTGGATGTAAACAAAGTTAACCCAAGCAAGACTCACCAGCCTTCTGCAGAGGATCAAAACGCACGGATGAAACTTTCCAAGAGTCCAAAAATGTAACGAACACTGAATTTACTAAACCAGACTTGCCAGTCATATCATACATTGCATATTGATTAGATCATAAGCCTCAGGGTTCATTGTTTCAGCATTCAACAGATGCTCAGAGTAGTTATCACTTGCATGTTCATGCAATTAAACAGAATTATGGAACAAAAGGGAGATGCCAGGTAGAAAGATGTCAGTCAGACCATTCCTTCACCTGCAAAACCTGGGCCAACCCAAACTTTTCTCCACAGAGCATCTAGGTTTGATGCCTGCCTTGTCTGTCACAGGTGTCATGGCTTCCAAATCTCCAGACTTGGAATTCCAAGCATCCTCTAGAGCAAACATTGAAAATATATCATCTTCTGCCTTCCAAACAGCAAAGGCTGTTCTAGAAGAAACAGTAGTTTTCCCACTCGACAGCTGTCGGTATCTGAGGAAACTACGAGTTATTTGCCTCTTCCAAATGCTTAAAAATACTGCAGAGTTTCAGAAAGCCCAGTAGTGAAATCAAGGGCAACTACAGCTATGTTAGCACTATCACTGGGTCCATTACACAGCAGATAGCATTTAGGATCATCAGCTAATTGGAAAAAAAGTAAAATGCAGTTTTGTGGCTGCTCTAAAGCACCAATGTTTTTATTTGACTTTTTTTTTTTATAAAGAAACAAAAAAAATTTCCACATTATGTTAAATCTAAAGTAAATTTCTACTTGCTCTCTGAAAATTGAAAGTCAAATGAAAGGGAACTAATCTGGATATCTTACTGTGGGAGAACCTGCAGTGTGAACTCAACCAAGCTATTAGACACTAGAGAAACCACATGGGAGGGAGCTGCAGGAAATGAAGATTCTTAAGTTCCACTGGTCACAGAATGACTTGTTTCTTTCTTAGTCGGGATTAGCCCTTATATGAGCAAATGGAGAAGCTGTGAGAAACTCCAGCAGGTAACTAATTACACAATGCAAAATTAAACACAGCTCATCAGATATGTTCTTTACCCCTCTTTGAGCATCAAAGTGTACTTCAGTGCCGCAAAACGTGACAAAGAAAAATCAAGGAATCTCCATGTTTCCATTTATTTGATGAAATTATGCCTTTTAAAATAATGTGGCAAGAACTGGCAGTTTTTTTGTGATTGTAGTAATTCCTTTTACTAAACCACAAATGCCACTTGCACAGGGAGGAAGGGAAGCAGGAGCCAGATGCAGAAAATTGTTCCATTTGCTGGCAGTGTAGCTATTTATATGTTGACAAACAGTTGTGCCAAGAGCAGATGGATATTTTCTAGTATTGAAGAAGTGCTAATTGTTTGCTGCTGTTCTTCTCAAGTTCACGGAGGAAAGCCATTGGTGTTCTGCAGAGCAAGGCATGAAGAAACCAGTTCAAGCCACACATTTGGCAACGTGGCCTAGCACCTCCTATGATGGGCATGGAGGATGCCCTGAAGCAAGAAGATGCTCTGCCAGATGTCAGCTTAGCAGCTCTCAGTAAAGCATGACCACGAGCAGCAGCACTTTCCAAATCTTCTGCAAGTCCTTCACCAAGCTGTACAACAGATGCAGAAGCGTTCAGCACAGAGGCTGATAAACACCATATGCCTACCAAGGTTTTACAAAGGTATTTTGGCTACCTGTATCTCCCACATATTTGAATTATGTGGAAATATAAATGTACTTATCCTAGAATGCTGGAATGATATCTATTGAATCTGACAAGGAAAAGGCATCTTTCCATAAACCTGTATATAAATTACCTCACCTCTGCTTGCTTATATATGAGGCCGAGGAATGCACTGTACTCTTATTGACATATTGAATCACATTAGAGTGAAGTGTAAAAAGAGTGAATGCAGATAAAGAGCAGGAAATGTGTTTTTTTTCAAACTGAAGTATTCTTTTCCCACTTTTATTTAAAAAATAAACAAAAAAAAATCAGTATCATGTGTCTTGATACTCATATATATCAGTACTAAAGTACAATTTAGTTAGCTTAAGAAAGTCTCAAACCTGATTTATCTATGAGACACACTTCACAACACAAACCAATTTTGCTGTAGTAATACCACGTCAATATTTCTTGACAGAAGACAAATGTTGTTATTATTTTGCCATTTCTTACCTTTGTAAAAGTTTAGAATTTTACAAAATGACTCTTCTTTACATGTCAAAATGGTAAGTTGTTAGAAAGAAAAAAAAAAATGAAGCCATTCTTATATGTATTGACAGTGATAGATTCTACAGTTAGGATAAAAATGATTCTGGTACAATATCGATGTTTAAAAAAAAAAAAAGTAAGCCATATTTTTTAATGGATATGTGCATTTTTCCTATATAAACTGAGGAAGATAAAGCCAGGAAAAAAAAATACCAGAACTATTTTTTATGGTGCCTTATGGTAGTAAAAATTATTTATCTGTATGCTGTCTGCTGCAGCTATTCATGCAAATCTGTGCAGACACACATTCCTCTCCCATGTGGTGATCTCGCAAAGTAGCCTTTCTTACCTTTGTATTCATCCTTTTTTTGCCCTTATGCTACGTTATGAGGAACAAATATCAAATATCATCTCTGATTTAGTTTAAGAAATTATTTTTAAAACTGACTATAACTCTTGGAAGTAAAATATATCCATATTTTTGCTCTGTCGTATTTTAAAAATCTCTACAATGCTTAATAAATATCATTTTGAGGAACGACATCTCGCACTTTCGTATGGATCTCCCTCTTGTGCTAAGGTATCCTTGCTTCTGTCTACAGTTGTATCTGGTGCTAACATAAGAAGACATGGAACAAGCTCTTATCATAGAATCATAGAATAATAGAGTCATAGAATGGTAGGGACCTCTGGAGATCATTGAGTCCAATCCCCCTGCCAGCACAGGAACACCCAGGGCAGGCCACACAGGAACAGAGCCAGGAGGGTCTTGAAAGTCTCTAGAGAAGGAGACTCCACAATTTCCCTGGGCAGCCTGATGCAAGCTCTGTCACTCTCACAGTGAAGAAGCTTTTCCTCATGTTGAGGTAGAACTTCCTGTCTTTCACCTTGTTGCCATTACCTCCTGTCTTATCTCTGCTTTAAACTGAGAAAAGAGAAGGAGCTATTAAGCCGCAGGATTACCTAGGTACAATTTGCACAGAGGGGAGCAGACTTTCCCAGCTGATATCCAGATGTGCAAGAAGCCCAGCACCTAGCCCAGCAAAGGAACTTGTGCAGCAGAGGAAATGCTTGTTTTGATATAAACTGCTGTTACAGTCGTAAAGTTGCCCTGATAAACCAGACCATATAGATGGGGGTCTCAAATTTTGTTCTGCAGAACCTCTGCATATTACTGCTCACCATAAAATGTCATAATAAACACAATTTCATCCCTAGGGAAGCCAGGATTGAAGGACAGGGTAAAGGAAGTGGTGATAGCCATGGAGCACTCGTAGAGAAAAAGCCAAGTGACTATTCACCAAGTTAGCTGCTAATCAATTGGTATGTTACTCTGTAATAAAGTGTGGTCAATTTTGACCTTTGCAGAACATGTATGAATCAATCCAACTACTTGTTAATCCAGCCAGGTTCCAGAAATATTCCTCCCAATATCAAGAATGAGCAAGTGGCAGTTTATAGATTACTTCTGAAAAGACCGACACTGTGGTTTGATATTTAAGACACAAGAGTGCCAAGCCAACTCACTAGTGAGCTGAATGCAAAGATATGACTTCAAATACAGATGCTAAATAACAAATATAAATATGCAGCTATATGATACCTACACTTGAATTATGCAGGCCAGCTTCAAAGAAAAACACCATACATTTTAGTTCAAACTAGACTGCAGAATGAAACTCAAAACATTTTCACTTACCTAAGGGCCGGCTGCACTGAAATCAGTGAAATGATTTTTGTGGTTTTATTTATATTGCAATAGCTATACTGGCCTACAACTGACACAAAGGAAGAATTAGGCCATATATTGAAGTTCAACACATTCTATGGTTGACTTTCATGCTGATTATTTTGATACGTTTCCCGCCTCCATGCTGTGTAAGTAATTGTGGATTATTATTTTACATTGCAGCAGCTATTTGAATGGTCTATCAATTCTTGTATAAAAGTAAATGTAACCTGTATTCTGAACTCTAAGAACAGTCTTCATTTTGCTTTAATCCTATGCATTATATAAGCAGAACACAAAAAATATTACCTTTGAAACAATTTACCCAAACCTTAATCTGAAAATCGTACAATAATACAATTACAGTATTTAAAAGATTTTAGAATTACTGGGTTTTTTTTTTTTTGTTTCCAATCTTTATTTCCTTCCTATCCTTGTCAGAATGTTCCACAGAGTACACTGTATATGTTCTCAGGTATGAGCTGGGGATACAGCAGGGTCAGTGAAAAGCAGGGCATATTTCAGTGCATATTCCTGTAAAATTACCCTGCTCCTTTCCTTCTTTATCTTCCACCAGAGACGCTAAGCGGATGATTTTGCAAAGACTTATGGATTAATTTAGTTTGAACCATGCCACATGTTCCTACAACTCCAACACAATTGTTCACATACTGAATTTAAGCACATACATAACTGTTTTCTGTACTAACTCACTGGATGCTGTATTGAATTTGTTGACAGTTTTCCCTGCATTTGTGTAGGTTTTAAGAACAACCAGAAAACTGAAACACTAATTTGTATATAAAATCAAATCAAATCAATATGTCAAGGTGGGTCACAGACTTCTCTGTATATTTACAACTATTTTCCCATAGTATTTTGAAGAACACTGAGCCATGCTAGATGAGAATTTTTTCTCAGAATCTTGGGAATGTCCAATGTTTATTTTCCAAATGCTTTGTATACATTGAGATATGAAAAATTTGCTTTTTCTGTGCATGTGGAATGTTGCTTGGAATCTTATGCTATGTGTCTGATTCTCTTCCTAGACCTGTGAAAAATCATACAGAGAAATTAATTTATACTGCAACCTCTTTGAGTGAGAGTAAAGATTCATGCACAGCAAACTCTATAGAAGTTAAGCACATGAATACATCTGATAAAAGAGACAAAATCATTGAGGTGAGCATATGCCATGTAGGATCATTTTCCTATCGTTATGATTTCTACCAATTACTCCTCATAAAATAAAACTGTGATTTTCTATTTCCCTCATTTATTTATTTGTGGAATGTTATTTGAAATGCTGAGAAAAAAAAGTAATTACATTTGCATCTTTGGAGCAGGTGCGGTTGTGCCCCCCGTTTGTTTTACTAGCAAACAAACAATCAAATCATTAAAAGTTTTCTAGAATTTGATTTCTGCATATACAAAACATTGTTTCACTCCTCACCATATAAATGACATGCAATACAAACCTTTCCATATACTTCTCTAAGTTTGGTAAATGAATGTATTTCTACATCCTCCAAGTTAATGTTCTTCACTATTGCTACAAAGAAACCAGTTCTACCTGACACTGGGAGCAATTAATTCACACTGCCAAACACAAGAGGAACGGAATGCTTTTTCAAATATCAAACCAGTCCAATTTCATTTAGACTTAAATGATTTTTCTGGTCCCTCTTCATGTAGGTACCTCTGCAGTCAATTAGCATTGTCACTTTTAATCTGTAATACTCAGATATTGGTCATTTCCCCTGAGGGTCTTATTAGATTCTTATGGTCAGATAGAACCTTCTGCAATGTAATATCTGAGGAAAGAAAACTGACAGTCATTATGCAGCTGGCATTTGCTAAAAGGCTAGATATTGCAGATAACCTTAATCACAAATTACACTGCATGTCAATGAATTAGCTCACAACTTTACAATTCTGCCTAAACAGCCAAGTTTCCCACACCAACACTCTTAGACCATTACTAAATTAAACATAATCATCTACAGGTTTCCTAATTAAGATGCTTTTAAGCTTTAGAGCATCAGACTTTACATCAGGCTTTCATGCTAGACAGAGAAGCCAGTTTCAGAGGATTGGATTCTGATCCCTGGAAAACTCTTTATACTGTGGACACATGTCCTGTGCTGGATCCCACTGTGCTGTCCCCTGTTATTACAGAAGCTGTCCATGCTAAATGATTCATTTGGAGAAGACCTCCAAGCAGCTCAGCCAGCAGGCTGAAGGGGAGAGAACTTCTGGAAATGAGAGCTGTTACAAGCAGCTGGACAGTGACTGCTTCAGATGTACTGTTCCTTCATGGAATGAAGTTCAAAAGGAATCACTGTTTCTCAGAGTGATCTTTCCTAAATGCAAAGGTGACAGAGAATCAAGTACAGTTCCGTGGGGTTTTTCTAGAAATCCTCCTTGTTACATTCATATGTAATGACAATAAATTCTAGCCCAAGTAGAGGACAAGGATAATTTTTTAATGAAATTTTGGTATCTGATGAGATATTTTGTGACTTGTGATTAAGAAAAAAAAAAAAAAAGGATTCTATAAAGCAGCTGAGAACTCTGTTGAGCATGAATTTACGGAGGAAATGATGTGTTGATTAGGATCTAAGTACATGCAGAAATCAATATATCCATCACTAGCCTTAAATAGTGACAGCAAAACCAGGATGCAGCAAAACCAGGTGATAAAATGCCTGATTTGATTATTTGCTGCTCTTGAAACTCAATAGAAATCCATTCACTTAATGAATAGAGCAGTGACCAAAGTGCCTGAATCACTACTGGCTTCATAGTATGAGATCATGACAAAGATCAGTAAACAGCACTCCAGGTAGCTCTAGCAGTATTTGAACCATTTCCTAGGGCTATGAGTAAGCATCTACTAAGTACATTGTGGCGCTCATGGGTATGGTGGCAATTATAGGTAGGATGGCTTAGTGGCAGGGGTAGGGAGAATATAGTTGGGCTGTGGTTTGTGGTGTGTCTTCTTTTAAGACTGCTAACTACACGGGCACCATTTTTCCCTGAATATTTTATGAGCATCACATAACCACGATGACTTTCCATCCAAGTCTTGCTTACATCTCCACCTTGCCCCACTCACAGATGCCCAGCCTTGAAGAGGATGGCCAGCACCAGAGCTGCCTGCCCCATGTTCCTCACAGAAGTAGAGAATTTAATCCCTGCCTTTTGCCCTTGAAAGGAAGAGCCCCCCTCACCCTAAGGAGCTGTACCTTGCACCATTATTTTTGCTTTTGTAACAGAGGAGCAGAGATGCTATGCCAAGGAGAAACTAAATGACTCAAGGCCAAACCTGTGGCAAAGAAAGGGGAACTGACCATGGATCTCCATGTTCTGATCCCCAGACCTTCCTCCCATTGCAACTCTAGAAAAGAAATCATTTATGCGAAAGCTAACTCTATTAATTAGTTACTGCCAGTCACTATTCACACATCAAGTATTTTCATTATGCAACTTTATCAAAATATCTATTTTGTCCAGAGCAGTGCATCTGCAAATTTTTGTTCTTCTCAGATTTAACTGATTGCCTGCCTGATCAATCCCACTGATTGTTTATCTCTGGTGGCATAACAGCACGCACGGAGCTATGCTGCAAACTGACAAGCATCTCACTGTATGGAATAATTCAGTGCCTCATTAAAAAAAAGAATTAGACGTGGCTTCAGAGATTAGTGCCAAGAGGGTTTTGCCATTTTACATTCTTGTTGATGCAAACTGCAAAGACGTGTAGTGTTGATCAGCGGGATATGAATCAAAAGACACCGGAGAGGTCAATGTAAGCCAGCCTGTGTAGGCTTTCTCATGGGTAACAGGAATATGTGTGGGTTTGTTTATTGCTGAGATCCCTTCTAAATTACCCCTGTTTACATACTATTAAGGTGGCTCTCCAGAGAAAAGAAAAAGAAATAAAAGTTGAGAGCTCAGCATTAATGCTGCTCCTCCTCGTCCTTATGCATCAGAATAATTTCTGTCAAACTTGAAGACATTATACTATCTATAAAAGAATGCAGTTTGGTGAGGTCTTACTTCTGTATGCTCTACAGATAAGTGTAATATACTTGAAATCCAGTTTGCTTTGATGTGCCACTGGGATCTACAAAATAAATCAAGGGGAAAAGCTTTAACCAACCCCCAGTTATCTTCCCCTCTGTCATGTAGGTTTCCTGTAACTTCAAGTCAGAGAGGAATAACAGTAGCTCATTTGCCCACTGAAAAGTCATTGGATTAGAATGTTCACATTTTGAGGCTATCATGGAAAATGTTATGATAAAATATTTTTCCTGTATCCTTTTCAAGTCTCTGCTCAGACCTTAAACTGAAAGCTAGCAAACTGCCTAATATCCAGCCAGCTTTCATTTCTGGGCACAAATGGTGTTTGGGAAGGGATATACTAAGGCAACCTAACTCTTCTAGCTTTGGGGACTGACTGAAGTCTCTGGGAGGGACCTCCTTCCACTAGCCTGTCTGCAAACACATGACTCAAGGACAGAGGTACAGTGGGAAACCCAGCTATGTCCTTGCAGTCCCTGGGGGAAGCAGCCAGTCACATACTGTACAGGCCCACTCGTTAGCAAAGCTCATTGCAGCAGAGGAAGGCCACTTGCCTTGCCCTGGACAATAAACCAGGCCTTTGCTCTGTTGTTGTGCAGGAGAAGGAGAATCTCTGCCTGAGTCCCTTGAGCCCACATGCTCATGATAACCAGAAAGCATCTCTTTGTGTACAAATATTACACAGCTCACTATGGGGAATGAGAATGAGACTAAGCTCTAATACCCATTAACAAATAACCACTGTTTCATTAAGTTGTGCGGCGAGGACTGCACTGAACAGAAAACCACCGTGATTTAATATAGATTTCCAGTTGGACCATTATGATACCTGTAGAATACTTTAGTAAATTACTGATGTCAGTTGTATTTCTCTCTGAGACTAGGGAAATAGGTTATTGGCACAATAAAACATCTAGAGGCATTTAAAATGTCAGCCTAATAGCAAGAACCAGTAAGGCTTTTAATTACCTTCTGTGCAATTTTTTTAATTGCTTCAGTGGCTTCAGTGCTTAGTGAATTCCTGACAGAGCAGCTGCAACTGACTTAATTTAAAACGTTTTTGAAGCTCTTGGAGGAAGTATTAAGAAATACAACAGAAAGCCAGGGAACTACATGGGATATTTTATGTGGTACACGTGAGGAAATCTTGGGCTCGGTTTGCGATACGGGATAGAATGTTTTGAACAGCTTGAATGGATATCCACGTCAGCACGCCCAGGTCTGGACAGAAGATCTTGTTGGCTGCCTTTTGTGTAGCCACACTACAGCACTTCAGTTTAAAGAAACAGAATCTACCCCTCCATGGCCCTGGCAGCTGTAGGGAAAAGAGGAGAGGCTCAAGAAAAAGGCTGAGCACCAGAAATAGTCCCAGGACCCTGCTAGATCAAACAGATTTTACCTTTAGCTTGCAGATACACTTACAGCTCTTGAGATCAAACTCTGCTTTCGTGGTCAAGAGACAAAGCTATTCCATTGATGGGGAAGAAACCGAATCAAGTTTTTTCCTTATTAAAATTTAACTTACAAATAATTGGCACACCCCACTCAAGGACTATCCACAGTGATCAAAGAGGTGGACTTCAAGAATACCAATTAATCAATAAAGCTCTTTTTTTCTTTTCTTTTCTTTTCTTTTCTTTTCTTTTCTTTTCTTTTCTTTTCTTTTCTTTTCTTTTCTTTTCTTTTCTTTTCTTTTCTTTTCTTTTCTTTTCTTTTCTTTTCAA